>JAHXJL010000065.1:0-456868 GCA_019395255.1 Botrytis medusae
AGGTGCTACGTATATGGCACGCATGGTACGAACGCATGTAGTGGATGAATCTTTCAGCTTATTAAGTAACATGGGTAGGTAAGTAAACGCACGATTCCAATAGTTTTAGACCCGAGAGAATGTGTCTTTGATGATGTAGACCTGTAAATTAGAGAATAAAAAGCTTGGCTTGCATCATTGGAAGGAAAGGGAAGTGAAAAGTTGGGTATTGACTTTGAAATAGATCAAAACCCCACTCAACAAGGGGCAAGTAGGAAAAAGTGACTGTTGTTTTTCAACATTCATCATTGGATCTCCTTGGCTGGTAAAAATTGACATAACTTCAGTCAAAGGGATGATACTCTCAGCTCCAATTGTATTCACAAATCCTGAGGACAATAGTACAACAGGTGGTACTTAGATGCAATTTGTTGAAGAGGAACCATTTCACAACATTTCAATGAATAGTATGAGGGTTGTTAATACCAGTCAACATGTGTAATTGAGACTTGAAAGGCAGATATGTACAAGACGGTATTAATGAGTATCTTGTGTTGCTTCCTTGAAGTATCTTGAGATGGTACGGTAGGCAAGGTACGGTAGGTAGGTATAGTTCATGTTATGGTTCCCTTCGTGATGTTTTGATGAGCTGAGACTGGCATGGATGTTGTAATCTATCATTAATGAACTAGCGCCAAAGTTCATGTGATTAGATAGCCTGTGAGAAGCTCGGACCTACTAAATTGAACTTGTCGCGTCTCCATCTGAACAACCTCAATTCTAGATCAACAAAGTGAACTTCGGGGCTGCATTCAATTTTTTGTCAAGTCCAGCAGCTAGTTTACTACAATTGTTTATCACACCAATAACTTAACAGGGATTAATACCACATATTATACGAACTAACCAACAATCATTCGCAAAAATGCCACCCTTTAAGGATGAGCATATTCTCATCATTGCGCCGGGCTCACAAACAACTCTTGCTCAACTAGGTCTTCCTGAATCCTTCACTCCACCACAACGAAGATTTCCCACTCGTATGTTTCTAGCTCCCGATGGAAAACCTATGAGCCATACAAAATTCGACCAAAAAAGAAAGATGCTTCAGCTACAACAAACGGCGATACCGAGATGGGTGGAATTAAAGAAGACAAGGCAGATGAGGAAGAAGAGTTAGAAGAAGTCCCTGAGGATGACGAAGGCGCTATTTGGCCATTAAAAGGTTTGTCTATATGTATCTTGCAGGCCTTGCGTATACTGATATAATGTAGAGGGTCGAATCGAGAATCTTCCAGCCTTTTGCGCTTTCCTACATCACGTTCACAACCAATTATCGCCAACTCTTCACACGCCTGTTATGTTGATTGCGCAACCTGCTTGGACGGCCAAGAATCATGAAGACCTCACTCAATTCATATTTGAAAAGTTCAGAACTCCTGCGCTTTGCATCATGGACAGCGCATTAGCAACTTCATACGCATTTGAATCGCAAACTCAACAGTCATGATGTAGGATTTGAAAAGGTTGATATTACTGCTGTTACGGACTTCCAAATATCTGGCAGAGGAAACATACCACAGTCTGGTGGAGAGGCAATGACATTGCGCTTGCAAGAGTTACTCAAGTCGAAGGACTTTACAAGGGATATGGCAGAACAATTGAAGAAGAGTGCAATTTGTGAAATATTACCTCTGGGGACTCCTCTGCCGGGTGGCGAGGAGAACGTGGAAGTCGTAAGCAACCCTGCCGCTGCAGCTTCCACTGGCGCACCATCGTCTGGACCGAATGTTAAGGTTGCAGAAGCACCTCGCGGACCAGGACAAAACACCGAGGTGGGAGAAGAAGACACCATTAATGGTGTCGATGCTGCAGAAGACGATGGTGTTTTAGACGTCGCTAGTATTGTGGCAAGTGGGAAAACTCAAGAATATCTCGCAAAGATTGAAAAAGAGAAAGCTGGAAAAGCTTCCAAGAAGGCCCAGAAGGATAAAGAAGCGGCAGAGGCGGCGGCAGCTAAGCCAGTGAGGTTACCAAACTCGAAGAGACCTCGCGCTACATTCCACTACGAATCATCACTTCCTGAGCCAGACACGAAACGCCAAAAGACGCCCGAGCCAGTAACCACAGCGAACCATGAGGGTGTACCATCTCCTACCGGTACAGCCACCGATGCCCCGTCGATACTACGTCAGGTACCGATCCGGCTGTTGCGGTGGATGAAACTGCAGCTCGTGAGCAAGCAAAGACAGCACGCAGACAGAAAGCTTGGGAAGATGAGCACCCTGATCGCACGAGAAGAGATATTGAAATCGGCTTAGAGAGATTTCAAGCAGCAAGTGAGAGTTATATGGACGCTATTGCCGATACTGTCTACAGGACTATCCTCTCTGTCGACGACATCTCCAAACGTCAAGATGCTTGGGGATTCTTTGATCATCTGTGGATCAGGATCAAAGGTCAGAGGCTTTAAAGATGCGCTCATTGCATCCTCAATGCCCGGTATCTCATTTCGCCAAGTTCTGCAACCATGTTTATGAGTGAACTCCCTTCGAATCTACCAACACCATCTGGCACAGGTTCCATGACACCAAATGCTTCCTTTTCCTCAACACCACATCCAGTACCCTCAGCCAACGCAGTTAATCCTTTACTTCTTGCAGCGACTACCGCGTCTAATCCTACACTTAATCCTAACATACCTTCGTTCAACAGCGGAGCAAAACGCTCAGCATTCATCACACTCTCAGTCACCCACTAGCATCAAACTCGCCACTCCTCCAGGATACTTCCCAGAGTGGAAGACCTATGAAGAGGCCGTTTTCTTAGGATCTCAAGTAGCTGCCAAGGTCATTTTTGTTGTCGATCAAGGTCTATCCAAGGGGTTCTTGTCACGAGTTGATTTCAACGAAGAAGGACCAACTGCTATTCATCAAGTGTAAGTTTTTGTTTTCCTTGGATCATTATATAAGTGCCTTATACTGATACTGAAATAGCGGACTTGTGTATTAGAAGAATTGTGAAAGCGAGTATGTGGTAATGCATTTGGGAGAAAAGAAGAGAATGATGATAAATTTACAAACAAAAAGTATACCCATATTTTCATCAAAGCCCATATATTCATGTTTATAGTAATAAAATGAATATCCTTTGCTTCTGTTCGCCTTTGATGTACTAGATAACTTGAGCTGAGGCATTGTAAAGGAGTAAACTCATAAGTGTTTTTACTAAACAGCCGATTTGAGACAAGGTGTCCCGAAAAGAAAATACCAATTGATGCGCGTTCATTGGTGACATTGAATTCTGCCGCTAGGATATTAAGAATAGGGTGACTATAATAAAGATTTGCCACCGTGAAAGTACAAGCCTACGAAATATTTATTAGCAAGTTTATGCAACAATAAAACTCCCATTGAGAAGTCAAGAAGTAGAACCTACAAAAGCAAAAAGCAAATTCATCCACAAACTGAATTTTGGCGGGTTATCTACATCATATCGACATCTCTTCGGCGTATAAGTAACCATATCCCAACAAAACTGCATAATCCTATTCTCGTTTATCTTAGAAAATCTCTGTTTCTTTCCTCCTTCAATCGTGCAATTGATTGAATTGGATTCTTGAGAATAACCTGTTTCTTTCTCATCTTTCGCGTTTTCATTATCGTTCATTTGTGGCAATGGCGGGGTCCCTTCAATGACGAGATCGGAGGTCCGAAGCATGTTTTCTTTTTGGAAATATGAAGACAAGATCGATGGATAAAAGATATTTATATCATATTTATAGCGCTACTCGTTGATAATGTCAAAACCTTATCAATTGAAATGCCGATTAATGATATCAGTACCGAAACATTCGTATGAAGGGGCTCATGAGAGTAAGAAATACTGCTGTCTAGTTATGAAGTAGAGTTTCGATACGAGTACTGAAGAAATCGCAAAGTCAGTCCGTGTTATCGGTGCAAAACTACGATGAGCATGGATCGATGAATTAAGCTTTAATTTTTACATCTTCATTGGCGGTTGACATTAAAGACGGAAGTCGGCTTCCGAGCTGCGTTTGAGCGTTTGGAAATCACGGGTTATAAACCCCCCGTACCCCCCTGGTCAGAAGCGACACCTTTCAGTTAATCAGAAGAGAAATTGCCAAATCGTATGAACAGCTAAAAGTTTTCAAGAATGTTGATTTTGTTGAAGCAGAGGCAATATATAAGTGAACGTACCTCGAAATTTTATCAACCTTGGGGGGTGCATTTTCTTCCGAAAAGTTGATGAAAAGCATCACACCCTCCTTCACTAAGACTGTTTTCTCCTCTTTCTATTTTTGTCTCCTTTTCTTCACCTCCTCTACATGCTCTTGCTCATTAAACTCTGAACGCCATGCGCTAGAGCATGAAAGTGATTGCAAGTTTGCTCCAAAGTATCGTCATTGGGTAACTGTCAAAATGTCAATTTGTTTGAAGTGGATAACTTGTATGTGAATGGAACTAATGCTAGTACTTACTTAGAGTTTGGCAGCTCAACTATAATCAGAGCTCTACTCTTGGTCTTTCTCTATTCCCTCACCCTTCCTTCTTCCCCGCCTCAACCCTTGTCCACCATCCCTTAGACAACATGATCATTCATACGTTAAGAACAAAAAAGTTAGTACACACGCGGCATTTAGTGATATAAACATGTTTCAGTTGTGTCAATCTGGGGAAAGAAGGTTAGTGTGTGGGGAACCTCACTTAGTGTAAGATAGCGGCTCAACGATGGATAAACTTGTGATTCATGGCACACGTTGTAGTCTTCTTTTCATGGAATTGGTCTTAATTCTTATCCGACCAGCCTTTCCATGCCTCGAAGAAAATCATCGCAAATTTTCTAAGCAAGTGGAGAATTTTCGATTGACAAAAAAAAGATACACAATGTGCAGGATTGACCTACAAATATTGATTTGACCAATTTCCTATCGCCAGATTATGACAAAAAGGCAAGAAGCACTTTTCTGTCGCAGAAGGAGAGGAAATTCCAATTCATTATCTTCGAGAAACATCATGAACTACGAAACAATCACAACATTGGCCTGATCTTATATCGAGCGGGCAGACTTCATCGCCAACAAAAAACACGATGCCTTTGAAATTTGCAATGAAGAAATTGCGGAATAGATGTTACAAGGGGAACCGATGACATAATATCTGATTCCAGCGACCGTTTTGTGTCAACGGAAGATAACTATATCGCGGTGGACAAAAGGGGTTGTGTTTTGGATTTCCAGGCAGATATCGAAATGACAGTTTTGAAGGATCGAATCATGATAAACTCAATGGATATCACAATCGACCATCTCAACAACTCTTGACTAATCAAGGATAATCGTCCCATGAGTGACAACAAGATGTAAGACACTCCAGACACAAAAGCAATAGACGTTGAGATGCAGAGTGAAACACTCGTTCATCACAATCACATCAAAGAGATGAACTATACATCATCGGTCTCAATCAAGCTTTCTTCAGATGTCGATGCGAGCAAACCCAAACAATCATTCGCGCATCCCTTCCGAGAATCAACTCATCGTTCATTTGCAAATCCCTCCACGAATACCTTCTCTTTGTATCTCCTCTTTTTAATATCCACCCTCACACCCACCCATACAACCAGTATCTCCAGGCAGCACGATAGAATGAATTTTGACAGAACATTAAGATGATATCGAAAGCAAAATTGGTGTAGCAGTGGATAAAAGAGTTGAAATCAATACCACAAGATAATGTCGAGTTATTTAGCAGATCAAATAAGATGATCCAGCCAACGAGGTCGTTCCAACAATAATGGACAAATCCCCCGGAACACCCCGCCAGAGACTGCTGGGACAGAATTCAAGAGGGTGTGGTGTTGTAATTCGAATGGTATGGGTGTAGCTGTGTGAAAAGAAACTGCGGACATGAGGCAGACCGAAAATACGACCTGATAAGAGACAGAAATGAATAGGAGTAAAAGTAAGCAATGTGAAAATACAAACTTATTTAGACCAATTGCTTAGGAGACTCCATCACTGATTGCCGTTGGCTATTGACTTTTCGGATACTAAGGAGACCCTGATCTGTGCTTGAGTCATTGGAGGCGAAACTTCTCAATTTGGAGTTCTCATCTATGCACGACCTTAAGCCGGTTGATGAGATTATTTGAAGGAATTCAGGAGACTCCCCCTTGATACTTGAGCTTGTCTAAGAAAGAGTCCTCGCTAGAAATTGAGTTCACTCAAATTAATATCTCGTACTCAGGTCCACACAAGCCCGAGGTGTAATTGAATAAAAGTCAAGATGAATAAGAAGAACAAAGTCTCCAATTCCAAAACATTTTCAAAATTGAAATGCTACCCAAAAGCTTCACTCATCGCCAAATGCAATTTCAAATTCAAAAACCTCTTAATCATGTGTTCGTAGATCACATGTGGGTCTTGGCACTCGTTCGTCTCCTCTATCGAGAAGTTCAACACTTTTGACTCACCGTTGACGAATGAACCAAGATTACGCCGAACATCCGGAGCTACCGGTCCCGAAAAACCCAAATGTCGCTAATTTTTAATCGTTACCATTGTTTTTCTCTCATAGAGACAGACGCAGTAGAGTGGTCAGTGGTGAGTCTGTGACTGCAGGTCTTGAGGAAGAGCCCACCAGGCCCGACAAAACTAAGATGGTACCCAGCTTAACGGAAATAGTCCGTTGAGCTAACATTTTAGTTGATTGGGACGAGCTTCTTGATTCGAAGGAAAGGAAAATCGTAGTCCGTGAACTTGAAAGAAGTTTCTTAGGTTAGCTTGGATGGTTTGAGATGAATGATATTGTTATGCAGATTGTTTGACGATCGGTGCAGATTTGCTGAGCGTTGAGTTAACAGTGTAGGGAAAAGGAGAAACGGGGATTGGTTAGAATTGCAGGAAAGCATGATCTTTGTGAAGCAGTGAAGCTTGAGTGGAGCAGCAGGAGCTTCAAAGGGAAGGAGTCCAAAGAAGCGATGATTCATAATGTATAGATAGGTACTAGGGTAGCTTAAAATAGAGAGAAGACAGAAGAGGACGATGAATTATATGATATATTTGATACTGTAGATGTAATCAAAGAATTCGTATTCAATGAAAAAACAAGTTAACAAGAAAGGGTCACATTTGGTGACATTACATCCCTTTGTGCATTGTTGTTGTAACCCTTTGTGACTTTGACTTTGTACTTACTTGAGTCTTCTGTTGTACCTGGAAGAGATCTCGGATGTAAACAGAGCAGACAAAAAGGTGTAACTGTCGCGAAGATGTGGGTATTTCCAATCTAACCAAATCTATATTAGCGTGGAGTAGCCATAATTGCCGTGAGCAGCTCCCCGGTTGGTTCAGTGAAAATGCAATCAAGGTACCACTCACTCTCGAGCCAATTACCATCGATGGTGAGGAGATGGTTGACACATGGTGCATCGTACAGAGTACAAATTCTATCAGATCAGATCATCAGAGCGGAGCGAAGCGAAGAAGCCTCCACGGCAGTGGCCCAGCGGAGCGTCATCAGATTCATCAGATTCATCAGATTCATCGTTCACTTACTATTTCACATTCATCAAACATCAAACACCAACGACTTCAATAGAGGAAGGAATAAGACAAAACGCTCTTTAGGGCGGGTGATTGATCATTTCCGATAAGAAAGGAAAGAAAAATGACTTAAGGTTATTAGGTAGAAACTAGACAGACTTACGTTGTTCTTGTTCAAATCGATCCACTTTAAAGGCCCAGATAGTACTAGTCGTGGAATCCAATCCTTGTATGGTGAAGGTAAACAAGCTTTTTAGCGTCTCAAATCAGGAACGATTTGGTTGTGATGGGAATTTTGAGTGATAGAAATTCCGATAAGAAAGGAGGAACGGAAAGGAAGGGAAAGGAAAAGGAAGAGCCAGTGAAGGGTGGATGCAGTGAACGGAAGAAAGGGAAGAAAAAGTTGCAAAGCAATTTCATTTTTGACCAGGACACGGATATCAAGACTCCATTTTACCATTTTTCTCCGAAGGCAATACTCATTTAAGTTAGTACGGAGAATGAACCCCCTTGATGAAAAAAAGGAATGAAATGAGGGGGGGAGGAAGGGGGGTATTAGATAATGTATACATCGTAGTTATTAATTTGGATGGGTAGATGGGTAGATGGGTAGATGGGTAGACGGGTAGATAGGCAAAACCACCTACACAATTGAATGGGTCGGCGCCGAAAAAGAAAAGGAAGATGTAATTATTCGTATTAGGGTGACGATGATGAGGATTAGCTTGAAAAAAATACGACAGGAGAGACTCAGAAGTCAAGTAGCACTAGTAATATCAGCAATCCCAGGCCAGCGACAACAACGACAATGACAACGATACGAGTTTCATCGCCCATTGGTCGATTGGTTCAAAGTTGAAGAACCTGTGACCGTACCTAGCAGATTCGTAGCAGATTAGCAGCAGATTAGCAGTAGATAAGCTTGGCAAAATATCTAGTACGCCAGGGACAAAAAGTCATCCAAGTCACCACGTAAAAACACTCAATAACACTCAATAACACTCAACAACACTCAAAACACTCAAAACACTCACTCACAACACTCACAACACTCAAACTAATGCAACACACGAGCAGGGATTGACGTGGAGAGAATCCAGATAGATTGACGAGCTAACCTTATCTCCGTTAGGCAGCCTGCTAAAATCTATTGATTCGTCCTCGCTTTGCTCATGGATCCACAGTCTAAACCCAATTCGATGGTGGCTTTCCCGCTTTCCACCTATCTTGTCCCTAGTATTCTCCGATGGTAACCTCTCTAGTCCCTCTCTAGTCCCTCTTTACCACCTTTTTTTCACCTTTGGAATTTTGAACAGTGCCATTGGTGCCTGCCCAATGCCAATATTTATTATTTAGTTATTATTTATTTATTTATTTATTAATTATTCACTTTCGCTTTCGCTTTCACTTTCACTTGCACGATAGAAATGCCAGTGCAGCAGTGCCAGACCACCAGTGCCAATACTTTTTCACGATAAATTCAAATACTGCACCCCAACCACCTTCTCTAATTGATTAATAAATAATAATTTCCATTTCCAGTTCTTATTCCCTTCCTCCTCCTCCTCCTCCATCTTTTTCTAATAAATCCCATCAATCCATATTCTCTTCCAATCGTCAAACAAAAAGATCTCCGAATAACTTCGATCTCTCGACCTGCAACCTTTTCAAGAACCATTAATCATTGACTTTGTTCACTCTCAACAAAATCCCACCACCTTCCGCCAAGATGTTCATCAAGTCAATCGTCGGTCTTAGCATCGTTGCTCTCGTTGCTGCTCAATCTTCCAACGATACCATTGATCCAAACTCTGTGGACGCCGTTATGAGGTGTAAGTCTTCTTTTGAATCTATCCCATTGATAATCACATCACGTATGCTGACCATAAATCAACAGCCCAATGGTGTACCGCCGAAATCAACACTTGTGGTACTTTGTGTAGTGGTGCAGTCGATGCCAATTCTTGTGACACTGTAAGTAAAATCCATTCTCACCACAGCTCTTGCTTGATATCCACTTGAATAATATACACATACTGACTTCACATTCTTTTCAGGATTCCTTGAACTACACCTGCACATGTTCTTCCAACGGATCCACTCCAGGTCTTCAATACTACAAACAAACCATGCCAACCTACATCTGCGAAACCATTTACGCAAACTGCATTGCCGCAGGTGAGAACGATGCCGCCGCTCAAAAGCTTTGCAAGGAGACCGAAGAGAAAAACTGCGGTCAACTGGATCCAGACAAGTTCACCGCTCCTGCTACCACTTCCGCAAGTTCAACTGCCTCCGCAACCGCCACTGGTACTTCCGCTGCATCCGCCACTAGCGCTTCTGCCTCCGCTGCTACCTCTTCTGCCGCCGCTTCAGCTTTGAACATTGGTCGTGAATATGGTACTGGAATCTTCGCTGCAAGTTTCGCTGCTGTCTTTGGTTTGATGCTTTAAGGAAGGACCTTCAAACGATGGATTCGGGAATAATTACAATGATCTTTGTATCTTTACAAAGAGCATGAGGAGTTTTTTTTTGAATCATCCGATGATGATTATGTGCATAATTTTTACGCTTTCACTCCATTGTTTTTGTTTTTAGCGCGTGTTTTTCTTCTCTTTTCTTTTCTGATTAGCATTGGTGTTTATGGCTCGTGGTTTTCACGTTTCTACATCGATCTATATCCATTGAATGTCTTTGAAGGCATGTAAGAAGTGGCTGTGCTGCTAGGTTTATAAAAGCAGATATTTTAATACCGGTCAAGGGGATGATTAATGATTGAGATGAGGGTGGAGAATGGTAGCTGATTGAGCTCGAATTCAATACATACCACATTCATATACTGGCGTAGCATAGCATAGTATATACAATAATGCGATTGTGCATGCCAGAAACTTTTGATTGCCTTTTGGATTTGAGTGAGGTTATGTTTTAATTTATCGAGGTGGGGAATCATGATGCGTTGTTGTGATGAGAACGACAAGCAAGTGTTCAGCAGTGTCCAGCAAAAATCACAGTAGGATTTTGAGATACGCTTTCTGTTGATCCCTTTGTCTTTGTCGAATTCATCCTCATCTTTTAAGAGTTGTTCTATTTCACAAGGTATTTATCTTTCCTCAAGGGAGTGATGAATCTCTTGTCCCTGGTAATGCCGTTGTCTATTGACAATGAATATTTATCCATCTTTCATCTTGTTTCCTCTCTCTTTCACTTTTCATTCATCTCTTTATTCTCTTCACAAATTCATTGTCCATCATCATCTTCATTCGAGTACTTAAACTCTCACTCTCCCCTTCCCTCACTTAAGAATACAAGAACGCTTCACACAAGTCATTCAACTATATCTTTTCATCGATTCAATTGAATATCTGAACACTGTAATTGAAATCAAAGTAGCTGGTCTATACTACATTTTACAATTCGTACTAGTAAGTACACATTCTAGTCCCATATACTCACATTACATATTAGATACATACAATCAACAAATAATCACCACAACACATACAATACATATATAGATATATATATATAAACAAAGCACGAAAATGAATATCATACACGTCCCCAAGAAGACCACAGTCTCACCCGACACGCCTTCATTCGGTATCGAATTCGAATTCCTCATCGCGGTTCTCGCTAAACCCTCTATCGAAAACCCCAACCCCTCCGATCCACGAACTGTCTACTTCCCCTCCACCCCCGAAGATAACGCACCATCCTACTTCCAAATCCCCGTTGGAAAAGAAGACTGGGCCAACGAATGGTCCATCTACGCACACATCAAACGCAGTCTCGCTTCCATCGGTCTCCCCACCGAACCCGGAAAAGCCAATTCCAACTTCGCCGTGTGGGAAGTGACTGCGGACGGCTCTATCCAGGGTCCCCCACCCCCTTCTCGTCGCGACAAAAAAGCCTACGCCGATTGGCAAGCCTACACTTACTACCCCATCGAAATCCGCACCCCCGCCTACTACTACGGCGAAGATGCTCTACGCGACATCTCCGACTTCTGCGCCATCATGCGCAGAAACTATCTCGTCACCGTCAACAAATCATGCGGTCTGCACGTGCACATCGGCTATGGAACACAAGGATTCACACTCCCGCATCTCCGTCGTCTGGGCGCCATCATCGAGGCTTTCGAGCCGCAATTCGATTCCATCCATCCGGAGCACCGTATCGATTCCCGCAACGCGCATTGTGTTTCGCTTCGCAGAAACACGTTTTTCCAGTATCAGTATCGACAGGATCATGGAAGAGCTCCGCGCGTGTTGGAAACGATCGCGACGTTGCTGGCGTGTGAGAGTGGAGATGCTTTTCATACGTGTGTGGCGAGTGAGGCGACGACGGGAGCATATGCGTTTGTGGGAGAGAAGACGGCGTGGAATTTTGATCGCATGGGTACGGAGAGTAAACGTCGTGAGGAGCACGTGCCGGATACGGTTGAGTTTCGTGGGCATGAGGGGTCGTTGGATGCGGAGGCGGTGGGGAATTGGGTGAGGGTTTTGGTGGGGGTTGTGGAGTATACGAGGAAGGTTGATGCGTGGGGTTTTGGAGAGTTGCTTTCGAGGGTTAGGGAAGAGAGCTGGGAATTGGGGGAGAGGGATCAGAGAGTTACTGGACAGGGAAGATATGAACCCGGTGGGGTTATGTATAAACCTGTTTTTGGAGAGGAGTGGTGTGGCTTGGTTGATTTACTTAGAGTGTTGAAAATCAATGGCCCGGCACTCTACTATGAGAACAGGAAAGGTAGGTGGTTGGAAAATGGAGTTTATAATCATTGGTATACCCATGCTCCGAGTGAGTATGTTGTAAATCCTGCTCATGAGGACCGTGATGCCAGCAATGACGATAATGATAAAGGCGAAAATGATAAGTCTTCACCTCCATCAAAACGTCCTTCAGGTTCTGAATCTAGCCGTTTCGATCCTTTTAATCCTAATCCTATTCCAATTACACCTGAGAAACCAGTGGAGAAACCAGAAGGTAAGAAGACAACACCCGTTGATCTTACGAACTTCGATATCGACACCAGATTCTCCTATCATTCCTCCTCGCCCACCAAAAAGGTAAGTACCCCCGTCCCCTCATCCGCAAAACCATCTAGCAAAAAATCCGATTCTCCAGATTCTTTCCCCATGCGTCCCAATCCCGGAAAAGCAATCGATGCAGATCGTTCCGCTTCCAACATTTCTCCCGAGAAACCAGATATTGCGGTTCCATATCCCGATACTCCAGAACACAAATCTAAACCGGCTCCGCATACCGGATTCAAGGTCCCTTCTTCCTCTCCAACTACTAATTCTAGCACCAAATCGGTTTCCCTCGCCTTATCTCACTATGAACGTGAAGCCGTCAAGGCTCGCGCGGTTGCAGCAAAATTCTGGGAGGAGGAACGGAAGAGAGTGAGAGAAGAGGCGGAGAAAGAGGTGGAAAAGAGAGCAAAAGCAGTTGCAGAGAAAACCAAAAACAATAGGAAGAAGAGTAGTATGGATCTCGGCAGCGAACAAGCCATGAGCCCAAGAAGCGCGGGATCAGCCTCAGCCGTCGAGTTTACAGACACGAGAGCAAGAGAGGAAGAAGAAGTATGGGAGCCCCAAGGATGGAAAGGAGCAGACTCAGACGCGACAAGCGAAGAGACGAAAGTCTTCGCCGAAGCCAAGAAACTCGCCGAAGAACAAGAAAGACTCGAGCAGAAAATCCGCAATCTCAAACCCGGTATTGGTTATCTCCGTCCGGTTTGTCATCCTCCTCTCCGCACTCTCCCCGGCCCCATCGAATACTCCCATCGCACCCAAAATCAACACTCGCACCTTCTTCAAGGCACCCCTCCCGCTGAAATCGAAGCCCTCGCCCCCAACACCTCCAATTTCCTCGGCCGTCCCTTCCACCGCGCCTTTCGCGCACCCTCTACCCCCTGGCTCGAAGACGCCCCTTCAGGAAGCGGCATGAATCCACGCCGAATGCCATACCCCGGCCCCGTCCCCATCATCGAAGGTGACCGGATCGCCATGCTCGACGACGCACTCAACAGCACCATCGGCGAGCCTTGGATCTGGGACCACGGCCTCCGCACTCGTTCCGCCGGCCTCCAACACATGCTCCGCGGCCACCAACTCTACGAAGTTTCTCCCACCGTCAAAGCCCGCCTCTTAGCTTACAATAATCTCATTCTCGAACATCACACCCATGGACGATCAGTCCATCAACTTTTCCCCGCCCGCGCACACAACGTCGCACAATTCGAAGCAGCGGATGATCGTTGGTGGCGCGGCCAAATCGCAGAAGGCGAAATAGTGAAACTGGAACGGCAAGCTGCAGATAGCGATGAGAATACTGCGCTGACTGCACTCGAGACACTGGATTCCATGCGCACGGGCGAACAATATTTCTACGTACCTGCGGGCGTGCAGAATCCATTTGCGAGCGGCCTGAGAACCCAAGCTCAGATTGAAGAGGATATCAGTCCTAGTGCGGGTGCACCGATTCCGCTTTCTGGACCTGATACTCCTGCTCCCTCTGCTGTTCCTGCGGAACCTCGGAATCCGCGCACAGAGGAAAGAAATCATTTCAGGAAAGTTCAGGAGGATGCGCATCGAGCGATGCAGGAATTGGAGGAGGCGGAGGAGGCGGCTGCGAGGGGCGAGATGGAACGCTATGAGGCGGAGAAGGCGAGGAGGATGGAGATTGCTATGGCGATGATTTTGAAGGCGAGAGCTGAGGCTGCGGCGGCGGAAGAGGAGGAGGAGGAGGGAGAAGATACGACTAGAGTGGCGCCGGAGCCGCAGAATAGTTGGGAACGGGGTGATGAAGGGGGACTTGGGTCGGTTTAGGTAGGTGAGAGAGGTAGGTTTTTTTATATTTCTTTCTTATTGTCTGTCCGTCTGTCTGTTTATCGGTACTATGACTTTTCATCCGCTTAATTTCCTTATATCCAATTTCCTTACATTCGATTTCCTTACATTCAATTTCCTTATATCAAAAACCCTTATAATAATAATAATAATAATAATAATAATAAAATTTCAGTTAACAAATTTGTTTTCCTAAACTCATCTCATTCGGTTCGTGAAGATGAATCGCGGATGAAGATGTGAATGTTAGTGTGTATGATAATCATGTAATGTATGATATAATCCTCTTCTCTAGAGTACTAGATGTAGTAAGGAATAATCTAGTGGTGAGGAATGTATAGATTCTTGTGTTTATTTATACGAGGTGTTTACAAGTCATTCTTATGATTTGTATCATATTGATGATTTGGTTTTGGGGTTTTGATGATGCTTTTTTTTCTTCTTTGTTGTCTTTTTATTATTATGTAGTTATCATTGGTCATGTAGATTAAATGTCTTATTAAATTTATCATTTTTTTAATCTTAGATTTTTATAGATTTCATCTTGGTAAAAATAATTTGTTAATATTTAAAATCGAATTTCTTTTTAAAGAAAATTAGGAAATAAAAAACAAGAAATTTAAAAGATTTGAAAGATTTCAATCATTTTAATCTTTCAAATGAAAAGTCGAAAAGTGAATGAGACGCTTGATCTATATGGTCGACGATATGTGATGGTATGAAGAAGAGTATTTGTAATGAAATAAATAGAGATTTTATATAGCTAGTAGTAAATAAATTATAAATACAAGCTCTGCCCTGCATTCACCCCGCTTCATTATGCTACGATATAGAAAATTCATATAGTTGAGTAGCGAGTAAGTAATCAAGTGGATTAATCGTTAGCTGTACAAATAAATAGTCAACTCGTTCAGTACCCAGAAATCGTTAACATCCTGAATCTCAGTTTAATATGTGTGTTGATGTCAACTTAAGGGTTGAAAGTTCAAGTACTGAAGTTTATGTCATTATCATTGTTCTTGTTCTTGTGATTATCAAACTCATAGAAAGCTAATAGATAGTACCTACACGTAACATGTAAGATCTCAATGTGTAGCATCTTCGCTAGCTAGAAACTATACTACAGATAACTTCTTTACGCTCATGTGATTCGTATCTCGATATTGTACTTGAGGAGTATATCATTTCTTGAGCCTACTTACTGAGAGATACATAATAACTTAGTTATGATCGAGTTACAATCGAGTATTAGATCTACGTATCGGATGAGCGAATCTTATTCTGGTAGTTTTAGACCACCACTCCCTATTCAGTTCTCTCAAAAGATTCCCGATCATGTAAGCACTCTTTGTTTAGATGATTAGGAAGGTACTTGGTTTATTAATTGAGTGCAAGGGGTCTCAGTGTAGCGAAGAAAACTGCGTGCTTTCATTTAGGCATCTTCATTATGGTTTTGATAGCAGAACGTATCTCTATGTCAGCATGCATGATATGAGGGGTAGGGATAAGGATAAGGTCAGTCGGACTCCAACTACCTAGTCTTACATTCTTTCCCCTTCACCGTCTTGAATTTCACAACGACTCGTGCGCACAAAGAGTAGTTTGTATGTCAAAAAACCCCCCTTCCACACGATAGTCCATTACTGACGAACTGTAAGCTTTACTATTGAAGCAAATTCACCCAGAGTCGTTTGTCCTGATATGAGTCTTTCCCACTTTATACAATCAATAGCTATATAATGGAAATCGAAAATGAGCCCGGATTCTCACCACCAATCCCCCAATCGCAAAACTCAAAACTCAACTTTTTCGATCTTGCCATCGAGATACGACTCAAAATATACGAGGAACTTCTAGTCGTTCCAGAACCGCTATCACTCGTATTAAGTTCAAGCTCAGGCGATCCAACACAATCAATCACCATAGGAAAAGATAGCAACTGTCTATCTCCCCAACTATTGCGAGTCAATCAACAAATCCATCACGAAGCTGCGCCTTTGTTGTATTGCAACAATCGCTTTCACCTATCACGTCTGCATTGCGACTTTGGAGTTCGTACAATGCCGTCTAGTAACGGCATCGTTACATTTCTTAACCAGGTGGGAGATTATAATGCAAGCTTGATTAGACATCTGGGTATTTATTTACCAATATCGAAAATCGATCCCGATCCGATCCAGAAAGAAGCTCTGGAGTTCATTAAGGATAAGTGTGCTAGTCTTGCGACTGTTAAAATTCTCGTGTGGCACAGTTTTTATCTGGGTGGAAGTTTTATGGGAGTTCGTTCTGACGAGGCGGGTAAAAACATACTCCTCGTGGAAGGCTTGAACAGAATAGATGTAGAACTGAAAAATATTTCTTCGCTCAGAGAGATCAGCGTCGACTACTGTATTTTGGATTGGTGGTTAACAAATGAGGTTGAGGATTGGTTGAGAAAGATGATGCATGGTTGTGGTTGGGAGGTTCGGGTTACGGTGGAAGAGATGTCGGAATCGCTGGATTCAGATGATGAAGGTTGTGATTTTACGTTATTTGACTAGTCATAAATAGGACAATGATGATGGTATGGGAAGAAGGCCATGATTAGTATTGGAGTCGAATTTGACCGTTTTCAAGAATGGATGGATATTGTTGTGTGTGTTGATGCTACACACAGTACAATAGTAATGAACTTTGATATCTTATCACAGACATCCAAATTTACTACTTGCGTTGCTCCCAAGCCCCAAGATACTTCTTCGCTCTTTAAATTAGAATTCATTACTCACATCATAATCCCTTCCCATCTTTTCCATAACTGTAAATCAAAGATTGTCATTTGACTTTTCGCCAGTGCAATCCCCGTATATGTTATCTATGCTAATCCCGACATTATCCATATCGATTACAAGCCCCGCTGTGCCGCATCCCCACATCACGACTACTAGGTTCAAATTGGAGACAACGGAGGCTCGCGAGACAGGGATTGAATTGAATGTAGGGATCTGTGTATGATGGAATTTAAGGTTATTTCAATCACTTATGATAGACAAGCAATAGACGAAGCGTTAGCCAGACTTTGAACGGTTAAGACATTATCTCTTTCTGGATGGATTGTCACATTGAATTAATGTAGATATGGAGGATGAAGAAACCGATCAACCGATTGACTAAACCACTCATACAAGCCATGAAAGATCGCTCAAGAAAGGAATATATGTATTGATGTTATCAAGAAAAGAAGAATAGGCAAAAGTTCGCGTCAAGAATAAAACATTGCTTCCTACGAACCCACACCCAACTGCCAGACTCCAACTGCAATCTACTCACTCCAAACCGTCAATTTCAATCTCAATCACCTATACCCATACAATCTGCATCTTCGCTTTAAAACTCGCAAAGAATCCCCATTGAAAACGCCAGATACATTAACCGGACTTATACAATGTAATCAAAGTAGGGTAAACATTGATATTCGCACTATACACCGCTTGACTCTGTCCATTTCTCGTAATCATATTCGTGGTGCCAACAGTGGCTAATGTGTAAATGTTGACATTTGAGATTGTACCTTCGAGACTGAAGATATTGGTTTGACAATTCTCGGGGCCGCCGGCGTTGGAACAGGCTGTGATGTTTTAGTATGTATCTCTATGGTTCATGGGGGTTAAAGATAAAATTTAATAGAAGACATACTGGTAGAATAATTATCAAAGAATGAGTAAAGTCCCGCTCCATATATGAGAATGTCATGAGAGTTGATGATTCTCAAGCCCCAAGCAGCAGCACAGTTACCGGCATAACCTGCACAAGAAGTACTAAAGTTAGGATCATTGAGAGATGAGACAACGCTGAAGGGTGTAGGGGCAAGTGGTTGTGGTTGGTAGTATCTAAGGATTATTAGTCAAGATTATATAGAAAAATAGATTGAGGATCTTACGGTGTTTCGGTCTGGAGAAAACCCGCAAATATGTTCTTTGTGTTGGCGAATTGATATTGGTACAAAGTGAAATGCTCAACTCCAGTACCCCAACTGCCAAATGTTAGCAAGATTCCATAAAAACTTAAGAAAGATAAACATACAGCCAGATTTGTCCTGCGGTGCTCTCAATATACAGACCTCTTCCTGCATAGATGTCGAGTTGTCTCAAAGCTTGATCATCAAAATCATGATCAGCAGTCCAAATCCACGAATTTTCCATATACAAGCCGCTGGCACCTGCTGTAACATGCATTCCCATATAAGCAGCAATGCAGTTCGTATTGACCGTTGTAGTGGCTGCATTTTTCTCGCATTGAGCAACTTGCAGGTTCGACCCTGTGAAACCACCAATTCGTGTGTGCACGTCCCACATTCCAGATGGTGTTGAACCGGAATTTGCGAGGTTCCATTCGATCAACGTTGCACCAGCTTGTTGACCTTGTGTTGAAACCAAACAATCACTCCATTCGACATGTCCCGTTTGACCAGCCGTTCCAACTCGTACGACTGGCTGTGGACTATTGATGTTATTGAAGAAACTGCCACTTGACAAGATGGTTGAGTATGATTCGCCTACAATTCTTGAACCAGGAGGAATTGTTATTGTGCTTGTTACTCTGTAAGTGCCTGCATCTATGAAGAACACGTTCCCAGCGCTTGCTGCATTGTTAATTCCGCGTTGCAATGCAACGGTATCATCGGTCGTACCATCACCAACTGCACCATTTGTTCTTGCGCTCGTAAATGATGAAACAGACAAGCCATTGTACTGAGGTTTCGATTGAGTGTAATATTTATTTCCGCTGAGTAGAGACGCAGGTCGACTATTTGGAGTGATGGCACCTTGGAAATCAGAGTTACCACTAGGAACATATTGGCGGCCTTGACCCCAACCAGCAATGGTCGTGCTTCCACTTGTACCGGCCAATATCGTCGACCCACCACTCAAAGTAACGGCTGCTGGAACATTACTGAGTACCACATTTTCAAGTATGAGACTACCAGCTGTGTCTGGTGTCGCGTTGGATGTGTAAGCAGTTATGATACCGATCGGAGTGTTGGTGATTGAGCTGTCGATCAAGATAACAGATCCCACATTTTGAGCACTCGAACCTCCTGCCGATATATCAATGCCCTTTTGACAATTGTTGATGCTGATGCCGTGGAACAACCATCCCCAATCCCAGAACATGCTAATTGCCGTAACACAGTTATTAAAAACCAAATTTCGCATGGTGAATTGCTGGTTCCCAATGGCAGCACCAACAAGACCGCCGTTGAAGGTAACGTCGACCAAAAGTCCAGCAGAACCTTATTTAATTGTTAGCATAGAACTCCCTAGATGTCCATTTGTACTCACCACTTTCACAGAAGAGACCAGTATGTTGAGTTCCTGGAGCAGAACTCATTTGAAATACAACGTTTTGTATACTTGTTGCTTGGGATGTTGGCCAATGCAGACCTGTAGCTGTGGTTCCAGCTGGAATGCTAGTCATATCAAAGATTATGTTGCGAATTTGCCTCAAAAATACGTTGGTAGAGCCCCAATTAAGGACAGGGGAGTAGTATGGATTCGCATCGATCAAACCGAAACCAACAAAATTAGGTGTTGCTTTAAGAGTCGGTAAGCTGTTTGGGTTACCGATGATTTGTGTGAAGTAGTAGTCTATTATCGATGACGATATCAGGTACGTTCCAGATGGGAAATAGACAACTGCGGGTGTAGTTGACGTCGAGGAACATCCTTGACCACATCTTCCACCGGCACTAATAGCCGCATTGATAGCTGCAGTATCATCGGTAACACCATCACCTAGATATTGTTAGCAAGGACCCTCAGTAGATGAACAAACTTGCCTTTTGCTCCATAATCTTTCACATTGCGATAAACTTGATATCCTGAAGGACCCCATGCGGATTTTCCTTGATGCGAAATTTGTTCGTACCAATAAGGAGTCGCACGAGGAATGATCTGGGACATGTCTTCCTTTGCAGAGATAACTGCGGTGTCGGAGTGCTTTCCTTTGTTGTGCACATATGGTGCGAACTTGTTCATGACCTTCGTCACTACTTTTTCAACCTCGGGTATCTTGAACTGCATACATGATGACTGAAGCGCCAGGGAAAGTAAAACTACGCTCCTAATCACGTTAACCATGATGAAGGTTGGAATTGTGTAGTAAACAAATTGATATGGAGAGAAAATTTAGGGGACAATCAATGGGAAATTGACGATCACTTATGTATAAAATGTTCACTGTACTTAAATACACCTAGAGGAACCATTTGTTTGTTTTGTCCAAAAGGAGAAGATGATGCCGCTGCGATAGTAAGAACTTAGTTTAATCTGGATTAGCTATACTATGCTTGAGACAGTTCTTCATAATTCCCGGTCTTTCTCAATAGTAAATTATCACGAGCTTCCTTACAAGACTTTCTGTACGACGGAAGCGTCCTGTACCATTTCGGACCCCATTAGTAACATGTGAGGTTTTCCAGCCTCATGATCATTCAACATGAGAGGAAGTTGATGTTAGCTTGTGCTTAATGCGGATTAAGAAAATCTGGAACCGGAATAATCCAACAAGCGGGCCCAGTGATGTGGTATTCTGGATAAAATACTCCGAATCACTGCCGAAAAATGGCCTTGTGAGCAGAATTCAGCCAAGAAGAAAATCAATTTCAAACAACCAAATCTTAAGATTTACCATGACAAGATAATTTTAAAGTAACTCTGACAGCTAAAGCCACGAGCGAACCCATACAAAGACGGAAGGAGATTTTAACTTTGCCACGTGCAAGATAAATTTAAGGACATTCTTACATAGAAAGATTTTCTGAATTTGGTAACGGCCGTTCTCCGGTCCGACCTACAGTCGTACAAATTACCACGGGCCTGGCTAAACTTGTGATTCGCATGTACTTTATAGACTCTGCATATTTACTCTGCAAGTTCTGCATATTCTGCACGCTGTCTGCGGCGGGGTAAGAATCTGGGGATGTTGGGGATGGTGGCTTGTGGGGAAGCTCGTGATCACCCCAAAATGACAACTGTGCCGTAATTGGGTTACAACCAAAGTAGTAATTTAGATGCAGCTACAAGGTTTGACAAGATTCGTGAGATGTCGCCAATCTTCTCTAGCCTGCCCTGAAAGCCATAGAAGCCTGAGAAACATTAGTATACTAGGATATAAGATTTGCCGAATTTGAGGATCATTGGTTTCCAACCCTTGAGGAAAATAAATTTTGTATAACGTGAGAATTCTGCCAGATCACATTTCACCACTCGCAGGTTCCTGAGAATTTTTTCCCTTTTTCGTTTGATGACTTGGCCTCGGCTCCAAATTACATGACAAACCGACAATAGATTGATGTGTGTATATCGGAGCCTCAAGAGCCGAAGGATTTTAAGATTTCCGTTGGAAACCATCTGCATATGCAGAGTTAAAGGGAGCTCCGAGACATACTTCCATTTAGGCCGAGGCCGTACTAAATGAAATTATCACAAGCCCAGGAGGAAATACCCCCATGAAGATCAATGAAGATGTCGCAAAAGGAGCGAACGACCCGAAGGTTCATTTGCACAATGATGAACGAGTCTCTTCATTTGCTGCTTCATACTTACAAAGAAAGCCTCCCGAGTCGATTCGGCAGAACATGCGTTGTACAATATCCAGAAATTCATGTAATTGATTACACTACCCAATGCGAAAGGACGGGCATTTCGAATATTGAAAATTCTAGATCGTCTTTCGTCGATCGCATAAGAACAGAGTGAATTATCGCCCAGCCGGGGATGTCAAGATCGGTCCCAAAGCAACCCAATGAGGTAGTGGTGCGCGGTTAATTCAGCTCGAACTGACCGAGATGAGATGAAGCTGGGTTCAGCGCTCAATGTCCAGCTTGCCATTCTGTTACCAATTGACGAAGCGATTTGAAAGCTAGGCGTAGAGCCGAGCCCACTTTGCATCTAACACGACTCGAGAAAGATAACTGCGGAGTGCCGGCTCTTCTCCTACTTCTAATGTTCCTTGAATCTTTTTCAAACCATGTAGCTGCTCACATGGCGCATAGTTGGGGTACTGCCCCTTTCCAGGCACCAGTAACAGCTAAGAAATGTGGCATGTCAGATATGACATTAAAATCAAGCCAACTTAGTCTTCCAGTAAAACCATCTAGTGTAACAATAGCAGTAGTGAAAAGTCGGTCGTTCGAATCCTTACTCATGTAATAAAAGTGCCGAAGTGGCAAAGCTGCCAAAAAGAAACCAGGAAGATTGTTCCAATCCGGTAAGGATTCTTTTGATTCTCTGGAAGATGTCCGAGGGTTACACCTACCTAAACTCAATGGTCGTGTCAAATTGCCGGAGGTTAACTTCCTGTCAAGGTTTCTTATGAATAGCCCGATGACAGCCAAAGGTCTAGAGGCCAAAAACACTGAAACGAATTGTTCTGATGTAATTTTCCTCATCCCAACATCCTAATAACGCACGACATGCGTGGGAGGTATTGCTGCGTCATTGTACATCGAATAGTTCATGCATAGTTGCCCAGATATTGCATATCATACCGTACATTGCCATATTTGACACGTTTGTGACAAGCGCCCATCACAGTATTTTGGCACAGTTGCTCGAGCATGCAATCGTGTCGCGGAGAAACTCGTCATGATGGGCACGGCAGTTGGCACAAAGTCTTTGGATCAATCAGGTCGATCAAATGATTAAGCCATCGTATGTGTCTGAGTTTTTGAAGTGGCCATAACCGACAATTTGGGAAGAGTAGATGTCTTTCGCTGCTTCGTATGGAGTTGTCGTTGCGTTTATTGGGAACTTCAAATGCGGGGAAAGTCCTCGCCATAATTGAAAGATATTGAGATTACGCACGGACCATGCAATCAACTCTTCCCTCGGAATAGCAATGATACGAGTGAAAGAATTGGCCCCATTGAAAGGACATGAAAATCAGAATGAAAATCATATTTGGCTTGGCATTATGAGTTGATATGATGACTTTTTCCACGCCTTTCATCGTTTTGACTATGCAGTTCAGGAAAGCATCCTCCGGCAATGATTCTCCGCGTACATGTTTTGTATAATTCTTATTCTACTAATGAATATAGCAAAGATCGCTCCCAAAATACTCCAAAGCACCCAAAAGTATATTTACATTTTCTCCTTATAAGCCCTCCCATCCCTTGTTACAACATTCGTGACTATGACATTCATCCTGCCCTTTTCAAAAGCCTCCTCATCTGCAAATTGTTCCATATCGTTCCTTGCGTTTGCAAACCCAAAATCTAGTCCATTCATAGATGCTCTCACACTTCTAGGTGCTGCAACTGCATCATGTAGATCTTCGAATATAATGTCAATTCCCGCGACTAGGCCGATTTGCGATTCTTGATAAGTGCCTAACGGCCATCCTACTCTTTTGAATTTCTTCTGTACAGCGTCAATCATACCTACGAAACGTAACTCTACAGCGTCACCACTATAGGCCATAATTTCGTCTTTGAGATCTTGAAGGTAGGTAAGGCCAGTAGTATCAATAAATGTGACTCTTGTGAAATTGAATACGACAACTTCAAGCCTTGGAAGGAATCTGGTTGGTGTATTAATGTTACTCCTGCGACGGAGAGCGGCAGTTCTTCGAACTCGATAGTCGCTCCATCCGTTTCGTTCCGTCGGCCCATACGGAGTCGGCTCATGATAGGTCCAAATAGCTTCCAGGATATCTTTCTTAACTCTCTCGGCGTTCAAGTAAATGAGGGGAGTTTCTAGCGTAATGAGTTGCGTGCCTTGAGGTACCAGGCGCCCTCCCTGAAGAGGTATACTCATTCTGTTTACACTTTCAAAGCTGTATCTATTTTCGAGATCATGGGGCTTTAGTGGACTAATCGAGGAGAATAATGTGCGTAAAAGGGTGTAGAGCGCTATGTAGACTACCCCAAGTCCAAGAGCAAACTCTAGACTTGTAACTAAAGCCACATTCATGACGACGAAAAAGCCTATGAAATCGGCAAATGAACCTTTCCAGTATGTGAGTGGAATACTGTTTGGAGGTAGTGTTTCTCCTACAGCGACTAGTACAATCGCACTGGTTGCTGCAGTTGGTATCCACTGGAATGTTTCCGTCAACATATTGATGGCAAGAAAAACAAATCCGGCAGAGAAAAGTCCACTGAGTGGTGATCTCACTCCAGTTGTTGAATTTACTGCTGATAGAGAAAGAGATCCGGATACTGGCATCCCACCAAAAAAGGCATTCACAATGTTTGCGGTACCCATAAAAACAAGTTCTTGCGATTCATCAATTTCATAGTTGTGCTCGCGAGCAAATGACTTGGCGAATATCAAATGCTCAGCTACGGCAGCTATAAAAACCTAGGTAAAGATTAGAACATTAGCATCTGGCCCTTTGAGCATTGATCTTAGAGCGACTCACGGGAAACGATTTCTTGGCGACAAGTAGAACAAGTTTAGTCGGAAGTTGTGGAGATTGTAGGGTGAATGCTACCGTCCCAGCGACAGGAAATTGTGGAATGACGAGATCTTTGTTGATAATGAAGGATATCGTAGTGGAAATAGCAATCACAAAAGCGTTCCGTAAATTTGACAAGATCCTGATGATGCTACTTTTGTGCCCCCATTTTTTGCCCATGAGCTTCAATAGAATGATAATCACTATTGAGGCTACGCCAACAGCCAAAGACAACGGTTGAGTAGTTGCAATATTTTTGGGGATTTGCATTCCTTGTAGCATAAAGATTTGGCCCACACCCGATTCTCCTAGTATTAATGGAATCTGACCTTGAACAATGATCAATGCGGCTGACATTTGGAACCCAACTAGCATAGGAACAGTGACGAAGTTCAGGATCCATCCAAGGTTCAGGAGTCCGAATAATAGGGAAAAGGCACCTATCGAGAAAGAGAGACCTGAGGCAATGAGAACTGGTGGTATTGGAAATCCTTCGGCAGTAATCGATAACACAACGGCATTGGTAAGTAGACTCAAAGATGTTGTGGGGCCTGTAGCAATATCTATAGTTCTTAGCATTGAATAGTCTTGAATTTATATAGGAAGATTACCTTTCGATGTACCCATGAAGAAGTATATAACCGATGGCAGCCAGCTAGCAAAGAGTCCTTGCTGCAATGGTATGCCAGCTAGCGCTGCAGATGCTAGAGCCTGGGGAATCAAGACCAATGCGACTGTTACCCCAGCAATCATATCATCCACAAGCCATCTTGGAGCATAGTTCGGGAACCAATGTACGAAAGGAATCTTCCGAACCAAATATTTCCCTGTCGATGACGGTAACGATTTTATTCCTCGAACAAATCCCTTTCTTCCTCGAGTTAGGTTTTCATCGTTTCTGAGTCCTTCCTTGATCTCCCGTAGTTTTGTTGCTATCTTTCCCATGTTTTGGACTGCCCGCAGTCACTGCGGAAGGTGAGTTTAGTTTAACTGAATAAGTAAATCATGAGGGGGCCGGCCTCGCAAATTTTTACAACAAAACCATGAATAACATCATGATGATGGGAATCCATAAGGTTTTGTTAAAGCTGTTCAAGGAGGTTCGGACTTTATTGCATTGTGTGGCAAGATCCACAACTGGTTTTGTTCTCATCTTATCATGTTGATGAAATTTTGACTTTGGGGACGGAGAATATGGCTGGGTCAAGCAACCGAACTTGGATAGAGTCTAGAATAGATAGGTGTAAGAGAAGAAAACCACCATGAAATGAAAACGATTGGTCGCCTTAACAACTATAGACCAAAAAGTCTGCCAAGCGGCACCAGAGTTTCAAAACCGGCCACGATAGTCTGAGCGTGGTAGTTTTTGATCAGGACCTTAGGTGTATTTGAGAGATCTCATACATCGCCAGAGTAACCATACTATGTTGCAAAGTGCCATTTTGGCAGAGTTGAGGTAATTTTGAGAATGGACATAAACTGTTGTTCTTGTATGATCGGTAGCAGCCGTTCATCACTTGGCGTGGCTTAATCGTACAGGTACGACCTCAACATTTTGACTAGGCCTCACATACAGAAACGACCAGGCAGCGGATAATTGAAACGCGGGCTTGTAATTCAGTCCGGGGTAAAAGATGTTCTAAAAACGCGTACATGGAATATTGAAACACGTGTGAACCTGGGAATACCCTCTATAGTAGATACTCGCACGGAGGCTTCACTGGTTTTACCGATGTTTTATGATTCCGTGCAGACCCAATCAATGGAACAAACGAAATCCATGATCTGACTTAAGAATAGCCTTATAGATTCCATGCAGCTTTGAATGAGGATATTTTTAGTCCAAGTAGATCGTCAGATTTGACTCTGCCCTGTACTGTCTAGTCTTAAATGCCTCCTAACTAGCGCACTGTGTTTCTTTTTTATAGTCCCATACAAATCTCGCTTTGCTTGCTAGAGACGATGAACGTTACTACCGTCTAATAGTCCCATGTCACTAAGCAACCCACAGAGTCATCGTCGCATTCCAACAAGCAGATGGATGACTTCGTGAAACGTGACGTTACCGTTTCTTTAGGAATACTGCACAGCAAACATACCCAACTTTGAGTTTTGCATGGTCATCATGGGAAGACTATAAAATTGCTCGCATGTAGAAAATGAGGAACGATGCAGGAATTTGACAATATATTGTAAACAACATCGGCAGCTGCGCCAACTTTCCCCTAGGTATGTAGCTGAGATGAATAAGTATGATCCCTCCCCTAATCAAAGTGGATCGATTGCTCGACTGCGTCGACGCAAGGTTAGCCTATTAAAGGAAGCTCGTTTGACATGTATCAAGGTCATGAACAAGATACTGATTAACCGGGAGAACAAAATTGATAGAACCTAATCAATACTATCGCCAGGGGGAATATCATCTTGTCTTGAAGAATTCAGGCCTTCCTTAATCAGGATTTCGTCTTGTAGTGCAATCCAGATTTTGACACTTAAGATACCCAGCCATCAACGACCTGCTGTGTTGCTGTGAGGCAATATTATTGCGATCTGTATTTCTTTGTCTCAAGGGCATCTCATATTTTGATAAAAGTCTGGCATGAGAATATAAGACGGTTAGTGTTTTGTTGTAGTAATTTGTATGTTTTTTCCTTTAGTCTTTTCATCGAGTTGATGTGAGCTTGATAAGCTTATCCCCCACAAACGTCGGTTACTATCGGGTATTCCTGAACTTTTTTCAGGCGACTCGATAATTCTAAAATTGTTCCCACCACCAAAAATGCCTGACCCATCAACAACATCACTGACCACTCTCGATGCACTCTTGAACAATCCCGTATTTGCCGGGGGCATCGGTCTTGCAGGTCTTGGGGCTTCTGCCGCCATCGGACGACGTTTCATGATACTGGGAGCTTCCACCATCAAACGACGTCTTTTGGTGAATCTCGAAATCAGTAAGGAGGATCCGTCATATCAATGGATCTTGGCATGGCTATGTCTTCCTCGGCCGCCTGGAGGATTCATCGCATCCAGAATTACCCGTGTTCATGACTATTCTATGCGGACGACCGGCGAACAATTAGAGGGCGGTCCATCATCTGCGACATTTCTTGCCCAGCCGGGATATGGTAGGCATGTTGTTCAGCATAAGAATGCTTTTATTTTAGTTCAGCGGGAGAAGCAAAGTAGTCATAATATGAATACTGGTGTACCGCATGAGACAATTACCCTGCGAACATTATACGCTCATCGACATATATTCGCAGATATCTTTGCAGAGGCACATGAACTGGCTGCGACACAGCGGGAAGGAAAAACAGTTGTTTACAAGAGTTCTGGAATGGAATGGAGACAATTTGGAGACGCGCGACGGAAAAGACCATTAAGTTCTGTGATACTAGACGAAGGAGTCAAGGAACGAATCCTGGATGATGTGACAGATTTTCTAGGTCGGCAACAATGGTATGTAGATCGAGGAATACCTTATCGCAGAGGTTATCTTCTATATGGTCCGCCTGGGAGTGGTAAAACCTCCTTCATACAGGCTTTGGCTGGAGAACTGAACTTTGGGGTCGCAATGATAAATTTGAGCGAGCGAGGAATGACAGATGACAAATTGGCACATTTTCTCACAAAGTTACCTCCGAGAACGCTAGTACTGCTTGAAGATGCAGATGCTGCGTTTGTAAATAGGAAACAGGTTGACTCCGAAGGATATTCAGGCGCAACAGTAACATTTTCAGGATTGTTGAATGCACTGGATGGAGTGGCAGCTGGGGAAGAAAGAATTGCTTTCCTCACTACAAATCACATTGACAGACTTGACGCTGCGCTGATACGTCCCGGACGAGTTGACATGATAGAGAGAATTGGTGAAGCTACGAGATATCAAGCTGCAGAGATGTGGGACAGATTCTACGGCGACGTTGATAAGGACGGAAATGGGAAATTGCGATTTTTGACGAAGCTAGAAAGTCTTGGGCTTGTTGCTAATGAAGAAGGCAAGACTGTTGAGCCAGAGCTCCATACAAGTATGGCTGCTATACAAGGACTCTTTGTGTTCAACAAGGACAGCATGGAGGGAGCCATTGATATGGTTGAAGGATTAATACCGAGAATATATGAACCTCACACTCTCGAAAATGGGATCAAGGTTGCAGCTTGAGATTCGACGGAGATTCCAGGTAGTATTAAAGCACCTTTGTTGTATATATATTTGAATAAAGTCAACACAAACAATATATCCGTCCGAGGAAGGTTCCATCGAGATCGGGTTCATTATCATGATCCCCCAAAGTTACATCTAATTCGCCCCTTCGCACAGATCGTCTTGATGACATGCGACCAATTTACTGGGCGATAGCACTCCTCCCATCATTCTCAGGTAGCCCTTCATTGTCTCCAGGCTCTCGGTAAGTTTCAGCAGACTTAGCAGCCTGTCTGGTTTTATCATGGATAATATTAGTTTTAGCGACAGGGACATTGTCGGCGGTTTCTACATACTGCTATTAGCTCAAGTCAATCTTCAAGAATATAGATTAAACTTACCCCCTTCGATAGGAGCTTCGTCGCTCTGAACTTGCACTGGATCATGCTTGTGGCCAGGACGGGAGACATAATCGTTGTCTGTGGGGTTGCCTTGGGGAATTTCTGAGGATGACATGATGGATTTGGTGATTTGCTTGGCTGGTTTCTTTGCAAAGACTTGAGTTCGTTTGTATGCTGAGACGTGATATATGAAAGGAAGCCTTACTTATACTTATCTTAGCTATAACATGAGATAGATGAGCTCTGTGTGACGGGATGTAGAAAAGAGGCTAGAAGGTGGTGATATCATAAACATTGTAATGAACCCCCCAGTTTTTGAACCATCGGTACTTTCCAAGGCATTGTCAGACTCTTGAACGAATCATCATTTCAAACATCGATACATCATAAATTTCCCCAGGAACGACGTTATCACACCACCCCAAATGGAAAAGCCGGCACACCAAAAAAACAGTACTTCTTTCAAAATCTTTTCAAATCAATAATCAATGTTTTTCATGTCTGTAAATTGGGAATCGAATACTGAAAGTTTATAATTCATAAAAAAAATTGTTTTATGAAGTTTATAATATGTTTTCAAATTGTTATTCAATTGTGAAATAGCAGCGCTTTTAGAAAGAGTCTTTATTTTGGCGGGTTTGGTGTGCCGGGTTTTCCGTCCAGGGCCTGGCAATGTTAGCATCGAGCATCGCTAAGACCGCCTTGCAGTAATAGTTATCCTGTTAGATTGACATATCCAGGTACAATTGCTTGTCATGACGTTTATAGCACTTTACACTTTACTCAAGTAAAGGTCTTGCTATCTGCATTCACGTTCTGGGTTTTATGGAGCGTAAAGGGGATTTGTAGGATAGAATCATTAGAATGATCTTTGGAGAATCGAGATCGGCATGTGACAAGAAATCTGACTTGATAGTCGGACAAAATAGAGCATCAACAGTCCATGACTCCATGCCATCAAATGTACCGCATTGCATTGGTTCGAATGCTAAGCATAAGCTAGCTACCTGGCAGTTTGCTAGGGACCTTCCCCCCTTGGTATTTTCCCTTCTCCAGATGCACCGGATGGATATGCAATTTTAGAAATCGGATTTCATCGACGGGAAAAGCAAATGTGTCTGACGGCGCAGAAATTAGTTTAGATCAAGCAATGACGCTGGACTACTTGAAAACCCAATGAGATTCCCCCAGATACCTCGCAGAGGAAAGAGAGATATGAGATAGTCAATATTCAATATTCAATCATGGAGAATTCTTATTTCAGCTAGGTACCCAGCCAGAGTACGAGTAGTGATTTTATAAGTGGGAGAACATATTCTTCTATTTTCCGAATTCAAATACAAAGTTTTGAGATGAGGTTCGAAAGAAATCAATATCGATGACAATATCAGTATGTATTACGTAAGGTATCAAAATGAGTTTAGTGAAATGCAATATCAGATGTCATTGGTCATGGCGGGGTAATTCAATCCTATCAGCCTAGCTCAACCTTCAATTGCATTCAATTTTCCAAAGCCGTCGCGATGTTTACAGGTCTTGTTGAGATCAAAGGAGGTTTGTAATTAATCACCAATGTCCGATGTCTCCTCACTAACATTTTCAGTTGTCTCCGACATCAAACTCGACAGTCAATATGGTGCCACTCTCACCATCAGCAACGCCTCCTCCATTCTCGGAGACTGCGGACTCGGCGATAGCATTTCCGTAAACGGTATTTGTCTTACAGTCACCTCCTTCACGGAGGATAGTTTCACAGTTGGTTGCGCACCAGAAACTCTTCGTCGTACAAATGTCGGTTCTCTACAAGTCAATTCCGAAGTCAATCTCGAACGCGCCGTTTCTGCAAACACACGCATGGGAGGACATTTCGTACAAGGACATGTGGATACTGTCGCAGAGTTGGTCAAGAGAGAAGAGGATGGAGAAGCTTTGACCCTGAGATTGAAGCCGAGGGACAAACAAGTGATGAGATATATTGTAGAGAAGGGATATGTCACGCTTGACGGAGCCAGCTTGACGATTACCAAGGTTGATGAAGAGTGGTTCGAGATTATGTTGATCGCATATACTCAAACGAAAATAGTCACAGCTCTCAAGAAAGAAGGGGAATATATCAATGTCGAGGTGGATCAAATTGGCAAATACGTTGAGAGAGCTGTGGAGGGATATTTCGCCCAAGGAACTGGTGGAGATATTGCCATCTTGGAAAAAATGGTGGAGCGCATTGTTGAAGCAAAGCTAGCAAAGCTTTCAGGAAACTGATGTCTTCTCTTGGTGCAGTATCATAACCAAAAATAACACAAGCGCTATACCCATTTCTCGCCGCCACTTGGAACATAATCTCAAATTTCAAAAAGTTTTTCTTGTGTTGGAGGTTAATCTGCGGTTAAACCCAAGATCTCAAAGTGCTTAATAAGCACAAACATTCAAATCCTAGGGTATGATATGTCTTTGGTGTTTTCTTCAACGAACATAAACCCCAACTCAGATGTACAATGCGAACCTGAGGGGCTTGGATTAAGCGGTAAAGATTCTGTCAGTGGCAGTATATTTCGGTAGGAATTTTCCTAATCTTCCATAAAAAATCCCTTCAGTTTGGGGATTCAGAATAGCACCAAATATCCTTCTCGTACAGTCTTGCGATCAGTTTCCATGTTTTTTTGACGTAATCAAAAATCTTCTGAGTCATTTATGAAATTTCGAAAAGATTTGCACTCCTTACATCTATGATGTATATAGTGAAAAACAAATTTACTCTACCCATGTCCAGTGCCTCTTTCTTTTTGTACCATGTTCGAGAACAAAAAAATTCATGCATTCAAAGAAACGACTAGTCTTGCTTTCTCGAAGTGAAATATAGATGTAAGCTGCTCTATCTCCTACCTTCATTAGTCAATAAGAACGCCGACTTCAAATATTCACCGCTCAGAAGATTATGTGGCCTGCCATCTTACACTAAAGGATCTGGAAAATCCATCCAAATAAACTCCCGGCACAGGGTTGTCAGCCAAAGTATTCCAAACATCGACATCTACTCCACTACTCGGCCACCTTTGAACCGGCCAATTTGCCCAACCCATCATGTATAACGGCACGCCTGTTATCGTGGAGTTGGGCTTTTTGCACATCACGTTAGCTTTCTTTCCCTTCTTTCCACCGACTTTCTATCTGAGTTACATCTGATTCATACGGAAAACAAGCATACCGCACTCCAATTTCCCTGGTTCTTAACTCCAGTCTCTGAACATGTTACTCGACCACCTTCAACTAAACCACATGTACCCTTTCCACTTCCAAATGCATACATCCACATCCCAATACTTTTATTATATACAGTGCGAGTACCATCAAAGATGCCACATGCGGTAGTGTCGAGTGTCCAAGTAAAACTCGAGGTTATGCAGCCGGCGACAGGACCGGCTCCTGCAAAATAAGGCGCTGATGCGTTTAGGGCTAGGAGATAGCCTTGGGATGTGTAATCGGTGAAAAGGGTGGTTTCTATCAGAGGTAGTGGAGTTGGAGAGGCTAGTATTGGTGCGAGGAAGATGGGGAGCATAGTAAAATACTTGAACATTTCGTAGTCTTAATTGGAGATTTGTCACTATTTGGGAGTCTCACGAATAGTAGATAAAAGATTCATGCCCCAATATACTATTTTATTGAACTGGAAATTCTCTCAAGAAAGACGTGTCAGCGCGGATATCATGATATTTTAGATTTTCATTCCCATCACTCCAGCTCAGTCCTAGTGATCTCGAAGTCTCGGCTCTCATATCATCCGTTTCTATTCCATCGGATAAATTGTACTTTAATCTATAAACGCTGTCATCCATTCCCATTTCCCACTCATCACGATATATCATTTATCTTGGCACTTCCATACCTTACTCCGCGACGACGGCAGAATCCGGGACATGAACCCAAGGATCTTCTGTCCAAAATTGCTGATAGGAGGTCTAGATTCCGTCCGTCGATCGCTGCGGGAAACACAATTTGTGGAACCCACATGCTTGTCGGGTAAAGGGGGGACGAGTCGGTTAAATTCCCGTGGCGTGCCTTGTGATCGCTGACCTGGTGCAGAGTTTCTGGGGTACATTCTGGGGTAATAGTACCGCGAAACAATACCATGTATGCATGCAAGAATGAGATTTAATAAGTGGTGGTCTTGGCTTTGCATTGAAGATCTGTTGGGTGTCACTGAAGAATTTTTTCACGCATACGGGCCGATTTCATGGGATGGGGGTTTATGGTAAGCATATTTTGACGGGGATTTATTATTATCTAATCGTCTATGATGATATGGAGAGATTTTTATGCGATTGCTAAAAATGCAATGCCGATGTTGTATGTTGCGGTGAGGAAACTCTGCTCTTGCGTAGAATAAGTTCCGTTGAAAGCTGCTGGTGTGACTAAACCACTCGCTGCAGCTGTTGGGAAAATATTCTGATCCACTGCAAATCGAGCTCCGTCCTTGGGCATTGTACCGCTGACAAAGAAATTGGAGATGGCTTTTGCCATTCCGAGAGATGCATGCGAGATAGTGGTATGTCCACTTCCTCCGCGGTATACGAGGGTGGATGAACTAGGGAGTAGGCTTCGGAGTGCCTTTGCAGACTTGAGAGGTGTTGTTGGATCATTCTCGGCCGAGACGATAAGGATTGGCGTTTTGGCTGTTGCGAGAAGAGTATCTGTCTTCGACATCAAACTTACTCCTACATTGGGAACAAGCGGACGTGTGGAAGGGAAGTTGCGACAAAATGTAATGGGGATAAGTCCAGCATTTAGTATCGGAGTATCTTCAGAGATTGAGATGCTTTTTGTGAGAGAAATAACAGTATCCAAGGTAACTCCATTTGACGCAGCATTATCAACACAACCAAGTGGGTAAGTAGCAAGAGTGCCGACGCCTGCTGCAGAGCCATCAGTTGGCGCACTCGCTGCTAGCGATCCAAGGAGTGAAATAAGAGCAGTTGCGTCACGGGTCTCAAGACCGGATAAGACAGATGCAAGCGTCTTCCACGTGGTTGGAACTCTAAGAAGAGACGCAAGAACGGGACTGAGGATATCTAAGCTGATGCTTAAGCCCGAAGCAACAATAGGATTGAGGAACATGTTCTTCATTATATTGTCAAGTCTGGTGGCAACAGTACCTGTGATTCCAGCAGGAGCGGTGGCAAAAGAACAACCTTTGCTGCCGGCAGTGGTGCAGAAAGCTGCAAAATCGTTCAAAGAAGCACGAACGCTGAGTTGATCGTTTGGAAGTTGGCTGACGTATGTAAGAGCATTTGCCTTTGCGTCAAAAACACCATCGGCAAGAACTCTTCCCACGCGGCCTGGGAAAGTTTGGATGAACTCGGCGAGGAAAATAGTTCCATATGAGAAACCCCAGTAATTGAGTTTTGCAGAGGTTCCATCCAATGCATCGACTATCGCTGCCATGTCTCGAGCAACATATGCTGCTGTTGAGGTGTAAAGAGCGGGAGATTTCTGAGCTACACAAGCTTTTGCGAGAGCAGCGACAGAAGTGTCAAAAGACGTGATAGCAGAGCTAACAGCAGAATTGGCGCTCGCATTCGCAAATTGTCCGAGCCAGAGATTTGGAGCAGATGGAAATGCGTTGTTAAAATCATACTCCGCACTGGCATTTGGAAAACATTCCAAAATAGGAGCCGAAGCACCAGTTCCACGTGGATCCCATCCGATGATATCGTATAATCCACCACTCAGTGTCGAGACCGCAGCACCGGCTCCAGACTGCACAAAGCCAACACCACTGGCACCGGGTCCACCGGGATTTATCAAGAGAGACCCGAGCTTCTTGCTCGCAGCAACAGAGGCAGGATAACGAGCAAGCGCAACACTGGCTTTTTCTGTTGACGTTGCATCGCCATATTCGAGCGGAACTTCAAGCGTTGCGCATTCTACGCCGGTTCCACATGAGGTCCATGTCAGTCCATTCACAAGGACTGACAAATTGACAGCGGCGACTAGAATGCTGCTGATTGAAGGCATTCTGATCAAATGAGTAAAATTTGCAAGAGAGGAAATGTTAATGAAAGTGATAGCTTCTACTCACAAGAGAATTCCCATACATTACATTGTCTAATATTTATATCGGACAATTCTGTCTGATAATTTCTCCATTGCTAGGGGGCGCCAAAATGCGGACTTTGCATTCAGAAAAAATTGTAAGTACTTTGGTTCAATTTCCATGCACTGCGGTTAATTTATAATTCGATTTAATATCTGAAGAAGTTTATTTCTCGTGTAGCTAGGGTCATAGGGGTAAATTATGGTTCGATGTGGCCGGTATGAATAAATAAGGTTTTTGGAAAACCTTATTTTGACTTGGACCAACAATGGTGTTCAAGCATCGCAATCTCAAGATCTATGCTGGTTCTCGGCCTTTACCCATATGATTGTAACTTTTCTATTGCCATGCCCCGCGAAACATCATCTCCTGGTAGATTTCGAATGGATTCAATATTGCAATTTCTTGATTGTCCTTAATTGAGCATAGTGAGCTGTGTCTCAGCAGGCTTTTCACAAAAAATCAATTTTTGACTCTTCCATCCTTAACTTTAACTCGAGACTAGTCTAGGCGAATAAGCCAAAGTAACAGCCAACTTTATCCGATTCAGTCAGACTGTATTCTCTGGTAACTTGACACATCCATCTACTACCATGTATCTTCTTCCTCAAAAATCTATCCACTAAATCATCTGGCCACGCATTCGACACATGAAAATCTACCGTGGTCTCCTTCAAAGCTGGCATGGCTTTGAATCGTTCATCAAATACGTTCAAGCCCTTACCAATAGATTCAAAGGAATCAAGGCTTCCAGAGTGTCTCGAGGAATCAACTGCCAGCCTTATACTGCCACCACCAAATCGTAAATTGTCCCATGGAGATATCTTAAACGTCACAAGATTCTTGAATTTCTCAATAACGAATCCGAGGACTTCAATATCTCTTCCAGTGGGCCAGGGATGACTAGGTCCAAAAATCGAATTTGGAAACAGTGGGAAATAGATGTCGAGATAACGAAGAAAAAGCGCATTTCGCTCTCCGATCTGGGCTAGAAACCCAGTAATAATCTTGTAACCTGGTACATAGAAGTATTGGAGACGACATAACACAAATCTGTTGCTGGAGTAGAGAATCGGGGAAGCCTCCAAGTGGATTTGTTTGTTGATTCGTAAAATTGCAGGACAGAGACGATATTTTTTGCTTAGGATCAAATGTGATGGACTGGTTTCGGAGGATTTTATTTCCAGAGATTCAGAGTTTGAAGCAATGAGCAGTTCATTGTAGATCTTGAGTCGAATTTCAATGGCAAGATCAAAGAAATGGAGCTTCGGACGCTGGTTCGGCTCCGCTACTGCCTGCATCGTGGTCGTGAAATTCGAGAGGCAAAGTTATCGATGATGCAAGTACTGCTGTTGAAGTAAAATAGCAGTCTGAAACCTTTTATAGGCACCGAAACTCTTCGGAATGGCGTTAAAATTCTTGTCAAAATATGATGGAGCGGTTTATCAGTATGCGCAACTTCTTCCACAGGCGACTTGCAAATTGTTCGTTGAAAGTTAAGGTAAAAGGCGGGGGAGGAAGAAGACATTATAAGATAAAAATAAAGTAGACAATTACGTAGGTAGGTAATTAAGGTTATAGAATCAGACTCAATTACGACGAAGGGTGAAGTAAGTATGAACCAATCATTGCTTTGAAATACCCGAAAACCACAGAACCCATCAACTTAGCTCGCTAACGACGCTTGTGCGGCACAGAATAAGGCAGGTATCTGGAATCTTATTTTTAGCTACCTCATTGCGATAAAGTTGCAAATTGACATTGGAAGAGAAATGGAAAAAGACTTCCTAAATAATTCGAGGTTACAAGAATTGAACTGCCATGAAAGAAAATAAGAATTCGGGGCACAAAGTGGTATAGTCTCCTATAACATGATTAGTACTGGATATGATTTCTCAAACAATGAACTTTTTTGGATGGAGTTGAGAATTCCCAATTGGTATTTTCATTGCTCGTGGTGATCAAGAGGGACAAAAACCTCCGTCCGAAACAGCTGCAATTCTTGCCCATTAAACGCTCACTATTGCTAAATTGGTATATCGACTCGCTGTTCACAACATACAAATTGATCAAAACTCCAGGCTGACTCATATGACCCTGGCACCCATATGAAAATCATTTTCAAGAATCATAACCCCAGCCTCTTGCTTCATTGTATTCGCCCACGAGGTTTGTCGCTGCTGTGATAACTCCAATAGCGCCATCCGCCAAAGCATTACCCGTACCATTTAGAGCACGTGCAGCAGCTTGACCTCTAGCAACTTCCCCTTGTAATATCTGTACCCTATAATCCTCATCCAAACAGGAATCCGGTCGAATCATTCGTCCCATAATTGCAGATCTCAAGGCAGCTTCCCAATGATTGACAAATTCATCCTCGCTTTGCACAGTTGGTCTTCGGGGAGAAACACCGACTCCCGCACGCCTGTCGGCATATTGATATATACACCTCACAACCTCATAACGACGAGTGACCAAGAATAGAATTGGCCAGGACACTACCCACAAGAATGTGAGATAAAAGAACCAACGAATCCAAGTAGTCATTCGCCATTCATTGACCACATGTGGCGAATAAACAATTACTCGTTTGTGCGACGTTGGAAAATTGACATGAACTTGACCACGGTAATTTGTAGATGTAACAATACGTCGTAAGAGATACTCCAGATGACTTTTGTCGTGGTTTATGATCTTGCGTTCAAATATGAAGCATTTAATGCTGGATGGATCGGAAACGAATTTCTCACACCAGGCTTGTAATTCATCCCCTGTTGAGCCGGACTCAATGTCAAATTTCGAAAGGGAGGGCTCGAGAGACTTGATTATTCCTCCACGATATCCTTTCTGGTTATCTGGCAATATCTCTAATTTTCCTCCAGCTCTTATTCCAGTCGTGAGCAGATGTGTTAAATTCAGACGTATGTGGAAATCCGTAATAGTTTCCGTTGAGTCTTTTTTGTGTCGGCGTTCAGTTTCTCTGTGGGTCCCCGATAGTTCCACATGATAAGTTGGAGCATATTGAGCTTGTTCGAGGATCATTTGACGAAGAGCATCAGGATCTGTAGAATAATTTGGAAATCTCGTCCAGAAATCAGCTGAACTATAGTCGTGCGAAGAGAAAGGAAGATCGGGAGGAGGGCTAGAGCAGAGTAAATTAGTTTAAAGTGCACGGCGCATTTGATAATTGATACCTACATGTACCAGCCTACGCCGGAGGTAGGTTGAGAATTGTTGGCAGATGGGCCATCGGTTCGCGAAAGAAGAGGTGCCGACGAGGATGTTTCTTCATATGTTGGAAGATCCTCCTCGGGGTATTCTTGATCAATATCATTGAGAAAGCTTGCGGAAGATGAAGCGGCATTGCTAGCTTCCAATGTATCTCTCTGAGCATCAGCCTTGTAGGGCTGTGGCGTTTCTTTCCCCATAGTGCAGATCCGGTTTTGCTCAATGTAGAGCCGCGGATGCAGTCGATTGACGATATCTTTCAACCTTTGAGATTTCACTGGCGAGATTGTTCTTCCAATACACAAAACCTATGAGTTTGAGGTGATGTGGTATTCATTAATGTCAGCTGTGAAGGGAGGTGAGAGGTCGTTTGTTGCCTACGGATGACACTCGCTTTGCACAGCCACAAAATCTTTGGTGTTGTACGTAGGAATCACTAACCTTAGGTAGGTAGTGTAGGAATATGAGCTCGTTCATCTAATGATGAGTAATTGAAGTGTTTGTTCTTGGCATCTCACACTACATACAATGTAACTTATGCCCAAAAGAGAAAAGAGCCCAGCTTGATCCAATCCATTGCTTCCTCACCTTACCACCTTACTTATATTGCAATGCGGCGGAACTGCTTCTTAAGGTTCCACTCAATGATCAGCACAGCCACGACATCATCACCTAAAGGCATGGTTTCCATGCACGATAGATAGGTATTCCCCAACTTTTGGGTATAGCTATAATGAAAAGACCTTTATGCTCCAAAAATAGATCAGCATTATTACGAAACAGGACAGGACCCTTGGTTTCAATTTTCTGGCAGAAGATATTGAAGCATCAAATTTGTCAAATTTTTGAACTTCTTCTCTTCGGATGTGGACATGGGAATGGGAAGGGGACGGAACTGGAGCTCTTATCAGTGGCCACTCCTTTTTACCGAATCGTTTTTTCTACCAATGGAAGGGATTATCATTTGTGGAACATCTTTGAGCTGTCACTCAGTCAATCAATTGGCTTGATTTGTTCGATTCGTTGCGGAAGGCTCCAATATAAAGATCTCGTCTTATGAAACGCTTCTAAGAAAAAACATCTCGAGCCACTTTATATCACAATCACCCCTCTCAAACGCTCAATCCACTTCGACCCCTTTTAGTCCGTTCATCTGAATTCGATATTTATTGTCCGCGACAAATTATTTGCATCTGCCAAGTATCCAAAGTATCTACACCATACTACACCAGAATGTCCGAGTTAAAGAATGCCGCTGTAAGTTTCAAGAGATTGAAAGCTTCACGATAACTGCTTTCATACTTCATGCGTACCTCGTACTCACCAGTACTAACTACTCTCCTGTTCTAGGGTCTCAGCAATGAGGAAATTCAAGCATATAGAGATGCTTTCTCCATTTTCGTGAGTCAAACTTCTTATTTGAATGTTCGCGCAAAATACTTATTACTCTTGAATACAGGACAAAGACGGTGATGGTATGCGCAATTCAACCCCGCACTTGCTCTTCGCAAGCCTTTTCTAACAATCCTACCTTCAATCAGGAACAATATCCACCGCCGAACTCGCAGAAGCAATGAAATCTTTGGGACAAAACCCATCTGATGCGGAAATTCAAGACATGATCAATGAGGTTGATGTTGATCAATCTGGAACAGTCGATTTTGATGGTTTGTTACACCGCGATATACCACGAATACCCCACATCTTCACGTCGCCAACACTTTCATTCGAACTGTACTAACCATATAATATTCGAAATACAGAATTCCTCAAGATGATGACTGCCGAAACAAAGGGCGTTGACTTCGAACAAGAAATGCGTAGCGCTTTCAAAGTATTCGATGTCGACGGAAGTGGCACAATTTCCCCAGAAGAAATCTACAAGTTGATGGCATCCTTAGGAGAGAATTTGTCAGAGGAAGAGATCAAGAGTATGGTGAAGGAGGTTGACAAGAATGGTGATGGAAGCATAGATTGTATGAGTCCCTCTCTCAAAATGCTCTTCAAGCCTCTCCAGACTTGCACAATTACTAACGAGATACCGTTCTAGATGAGGAGTTCGTTTCATTCATTCGCGACAACAAATAAGGAATCAGCACTAATTGGGGGAAATTCATGAAATTGGGAGAAGTTTTGGATCTTATAAGAAGTTACATAAAATACCATAGGAATATACACCATTTTGTTCTAGCCGTCCTTTTCAATGGGAATGAAAGTTTCGTTCATGCTATATACATGGATCAAGCGAGCGTTGCCAGCATCATCTCGAACGTAGCATTTCCATCTTTGTTTTATCTAAATCTTCCCTTCTAGCATTGGTTCTCAAACTTGTTGTATCGTTTTTGTGGGGCTTCTGCGTTCTAGGCAATATTCCAACAATTTGTTGTTCGAGGACAAAGAATGGCTCTGGCTCAAAGGACTTTTGAACTTTTGAAAGAGAAGATTATTTCTTTCATACACAGTATCATTAAGGAACAATGGCACTGTAGCTATCATATATAGGCATTTCGTCAGCTCACGCCGCTCACACATTCTCTTGATAACTGAAAATCCTTTCCAGAGTATTCAAGAAACATTTCGAGTACTTTAGCATAATCGCAATTCTTAACCCTTGACCAAAATGTCTCCGAGCTCGGCACTAGAAGGTTTCAAAGAGACAGCAGTCAAGTCTGAAACTAGGCTCACATTTGGTATCGAGATCGAATATCTCTTGGCTACTGTTCATCCCAATTATCCTGCTCCTTATCCCAAGGATCCACGTGAGAAAGATGGAAAGAAATTAGCTAGTATAGACGAAGCTAATTATGAAATTGGTAAAAAACTTGAAGCTAACGGAATATCAGTAGCTACCACTTTGTGGGGACATGCGAGTGTATCGCCGAGCGATGCAGAATTAAGAACTAAATGGCACCTTAAATCCGACTCGAGTGTCGCTCCAAGAGTGCGAATCCACCCACATTACAGAGAATTTGGCATGGAAATATCATCTCCACCTTACTATTACGACCAGGCTTCACGAGAACTTATTCCAGTAGTTTTGAAGACATTAAGAGATAACTATCTAGTTCGAGTTAACGATAGTGCAGGCTTCCACGTTCACGTTGGCAACGAGTATGATGGATTCTCATTCCCAGTATTTCGCAACCTGGTTGCAATTTTGTATACTTATGAACGGCAGATTCGGCTGATGGTCTCTGCCGACCGGGCACAGACTTCACAGATACATTGCCGCTCATTTGCCTCGAGCAATCTCAGTGCGAATGTCCTCAATATCACACGTCTCGAATTCCTCAACCACATTCTTTCGTACCAAAAACAAGACAACTGGGATCAACTTTGGACTGACATGACCACGGACCATGGAGGGCGACTTGCATTTAATTTGGTCAACTTGAAACTCCCGTACGAAACTGAAATACGTACCATTGAATTCCGTCTCCATCCAGGAACTCTAGATCCAGAGGCCATTCTCCATTGGGTTCACTTCTGCATCAAAGTAACTGAGAAAGCGTGTCTTATCAAGAACGAAGACGAACTTTACGAGCAGCTTAGACGAGATGTCGAAAAGTCAATTGGGACCGGTGGAAAAGACTGTAGTACTGTCGATTTTCTCATGTGGTTAGATTGTCCGGCTCAGGCGTATTACTATGGTTCTCCTCTGGTATCAAATCCGCAAGGCCTCAAGGACCGCATACAAGAAGACGATCGTATGGAACAGGTGGGACGTGTCGTGGCGGCGCAGAAAAGGGAAGAATGGGAAAAGAGAAGGAGACGAGCACAGCATGCACGCGACTTTCCTGGTGATGATTTTGAGTTTTCTGAGGGAGAGTCTTCTTAGAATGATGGTGGTCCGCGTGATGTGGTGGGAAGTCTGATATGACAGCGCTGCTGTGGACTCTGAGAATCCGCGAAACTGATTATTTGATGAGATTTCTCCTGATTGAGTGTCCTTAAATAAGTAGGTTAGTCTTCCCCTTTTTCTTCCTGTTTGGCTGCTGGTTTGCAGGGGGTAAGTTCTGTAGGTAGGTCCTAATATAATCAAAGGTAAGTGATAGGCTTCTTTTCCATCTAACTGCTTCGTCCGCAAAGCACAGGTAAGCTGCATTGGTATAGATTGTGTTGATGATTTCATCACATTGCTACAGTCTAATTGATAATATAATAATTTAGTAAGTTTAAAATCAACTGTGAAATGGTACGCTTGTTTTATGGGCATGTGGGAAAATTTGTGTGGGAATAAAAATAGAGATGGGGAGTTTCTGGTACATCAAGTGCGTTGTGTAGAGTTTATCTATGCTATTGAATAGATGTGACGAACGATGGGCTAGGTCCCAAGTACTACACTTCTATGTTCTATTTGTTACCACGCCGTTCAGTATAGGGTCATTGGCCATGAAATCGAGATACATGAATACTCTACAGGAACAGAATATCTCACAACTTCACAATCGAACAGTGGGAAAGGCATGGTAGTCATTTATCTTAACTGCTGATAGCTCTCTTGCTATAACTCTATGAAATTGGAAATCAGTCCCTCATACGCTGAAAGTTGAAAGCACACAACTGCCCAACTCCGGATATATTTCCAGTTCCTCCTTGAAGGTATTCTTCTGTCAATTCGCTTTGTTACTCTGTTTTATTTCGGGTGTACGGTATGATCGGAGGATATAGAGTACTAGAATAAGGAAACGAAACATGAGCGGATGAGTAAAGATGGGTAAGAGAGTTAATGTATTGTGGATCTGTAAATCTCCATATTATAATTCGGGAAACTTTGGTGGAGGTTTTTGATTAAGAATTGAATCTCGAAAAATTATCTTTATCTTTGGCTTTGGCTTTGATTCTTGCGCCGGGATTGATTCAGGGGTTAGTGTTGGGTTTTGCGATGGCTTCGATATCGGCGTTGTTTTTGGTATTGGGGTTTCTTCCAACTCTTCCTCTTCCTCTTCCTCTTCCCCAACGTCTTCCACTATCCTGTTCGGGTCTTCCTTCATCTCAGCAGCATATCTATCCAACTCTGCAATAACATCCAATCCCACCTCTCTATTCTCACTTCTCGGAATATAATGATACTTCACATGATACCCCAAACTCTCCTTTCCCAACCTATGCAACTTCTCATTGAGCCGATCAAATCGCAGAATTAAATCCACATCCGGCAGGCGTTTACTAGGAATAAGCCCCTTCATCGCATCATCAAATGGCCATTTATTGACAAGCGCAACCACAACCTCGTCATCGCAATAGATATCTAGATAAAATCCTACTCCCGCGTTGATCTCGGCCCGGAATTTCTCGTCCGAATGCACAGGCAGGTAGTATACATCTTCATCTCGATTCGTGGCTTTGAGAGTCTCAAAACGCTCGATGGCGGAGCGCTGCGCCAGGATTATGCCGGAGACAGAGGCTTGGAAGGGTGTGGCTGGGATGCGGGAGCTGGGTGGGAGGATTCCGAGATGCACTTTGTTGTTTTCCGGGTAGATGTGTGTGTAGCGGGCGGCGTAGGCGGCGTAGGTTTGGGTTTCTTTTGCTTGGGCTGAGGGGAAGAGAGGGGGGGAGAAGGGGGGGTCGGAGATGGGGGGAGGGAGGGAGAAGTTGCGGGTGCGGCCGTGGGTGTGGTAGGTTAGGATGTGGCCCATGGTGAGCTTGAGATTGTGGATGGATGGATGGATGGATGGATGGATAGATAGATGATTGGATCTATGGATTGTTGCGAGCTAAAGAATATCTGATTCCGTAGAGATAGCTCCGGTAGTACTTGAACGGAGGTTAATCACCACGAACTTAGAAGAGTGTTAAGAGAAATATTATAGTGAGAAGGAAAACTAGTCTATTGATAATGATTTACAAGAAACAATACTTGACAATGTTGAACTGCATGTTTCAACAAACTTCAAGAACTTCAGAATTTCATGACCGTGAGTTGGGATTGTAGTATCTGACATATCCGGTGGTAGAAAGAACGGATAGGAGCTATCTTGCTAGCTCTTTCTCATGTTGTCTGAATGTTAGGTTTGGATGATATATGGAAAGAACAGATACGCGGGGATGTAGGTATTAAGTTTGAATTTTGGAAAAATTCAGGGGAAGGAGGGAGTTAATGTTTGGGTGTGTAGATATTTTGATATAGGGTTGTTGATTTGAGATTTAGAGAGGTCTTTATGGGATATAATGGGATATATAGTGTGATGTAGATGGTTCGAAGTCTTGTATATTATGGGATCTGAAAAGGTAGAAGGGGATTGAGAGGATATTTTAGTTGGATTTTGAGTTATCTTGTTTAGATGAAAAATTTGTAAAGGTCGAGATATGAGTTGTGTGAAAAGTATATAAGCACTAGCTGGCTAGCCTCATATCCATCGGATAGGTTCTCAAGATGGGATGCAGATCCTTGATGGGTTTGGTGAATGGTTACTTTTTTTCCTCCTTGATTGAGAGACTTGATGTGTTAAATATTCATAGTTATCTCATTCAGTCCATTAATAGATGATGGTGAGTTGGGGACAATAATTTAGGGAGATAGCTAGGAGGATAACAGTTAGGATATTCATTTGTGATATGAAGTTGTTCAAATAGACAAATAAATAAATACTGATAGCCAAATTAGTTCCAGTGCCTGGTGCTAATTTAATATATTGTTTGGAGATCGCCTGCTTCAAAAATATTTCTCTTTATTCGGTTGTCGATAGACGAGTAACAGAGAATAAGAAATGGTTCTCAAGAGATTGTTATTTTTTTCTACCATGCTTTGTCCGCAGTGTCATTTCACAAAGTTATCTCTGCTCGGGTATCTCATAGGGAAATCAAGAACAATATATATTAGTAAAGACGGGCTTTTTGTTCGTTGTTACAAGGTATTGTTCACTTAGTCTTTCACAGTATTACAGAAAAAGTTAGGGAATTTAAGTTTGGGGTTTATATATGATTTAATTTAGGAAACATGTGTCAATTTGGATAGTGAGGGCCAGCCTTGAGGTATATCTCACTTTAGCACTTACTTACTGGTGCATGTTGATATCTGTGCGTATATGTCCTTTACCGCTATATCTGAGGATGATCATTCCATGTCAACATCTTCCTGGAACTGAGTCTAGAAAACAGCTCCCAGGATTTGGTCCGCGGCCATTACTTGTAAATTGTATCGAGAGGCCGTTACGCGGTACTCTTCAGCCCATCCTTGTTTCAATGGATCCATCATCTCTTCGACTTCTTGTTTCCATTGCAGGCATAATATCTGTATCGAAACCATCCGCTCCTATCGAGTTCAAGGAAGGTACGATAAATCGATGAATGTATTGCGGCTATAGTTTCTGAGCGAGTTTCTCGACAACAGGACTGTTAGCTGCTTCGTTCGCACTTTCAATCCGTCCCCAGTGTGATCTGATGGCGTGAATGGTGTATTTTTTAAGCCATGGGTGCTGCGCATACGCGACACCATCAAAGAGATGTTTTGCCAGCTCAATTTTCATTCAATGAACGGCTAATCTAGGATCTATCCTCAACTCTCTCCAGTTGACTGTGTACATTGTGATACTGGCAAGATAAAACTTCTAGCTATCGCATCAAAGAGGTCTCGCTACTTTTGTTGACCTGTTTGCGGTGATTGATTAGGCTGTAAAGTGTGTATTTGAAGCTATTATCTGTCTAAATGTGATACTGGTGTAGAAAGTGCCTTTGGAAGATTTTTTAAATAACGAAATCTTCCAAGGAGGACAGACTATCCATCTATCTAGGTTTCTAGTAGACATGTTGTTCATATATTGTACTCAGAGAGAGGTTCCACAGTTTTTCGAAAGTCATTCGGCAAAACAAATCCATTTCCAGAACAAAGTGCAGTTACAGCTTATACTAAAAGTAAAAAACTTTAGCATCAACACTGCAAAGTACAATATGTAAATCTATTGATGAACTCCCTGGAAGAGGTACTTGGGTATTATTAGTGCATCAAAAGCCGGTCATGTTAGGCAAAATGTATGTATTAAACAACGCTGTTTAAATTCCATCTAATCCCTAGTGATATCCTCTCGTTGCTAATTTCTCTGACACATGCCTCTGAAGGTATTACAGATGTGCTTATTCTCGATTGATATTTCCATCGTGATACTTGAAGAATTTCTTCTAACCATAGCTTATTGACTAAAAATCATTGTCAGAAATATGCATAAAGGGTTGAAATAGTGATAAATAAATGTTAGCATACCTTCAGAGTAAAAAGCTCCATTTACCAGCGCCTCCCTTCTTTCCTTCCGAGCTCATGGAACAGAAATGAGCTTTGATCATAATTTAGGCTGCATCCTCGTCCTCATCCTGATCAATGATTTTGTTTGCAAGTTTATTCTCAGCAGCAGTTGTTGTAACATTAGACTTGACATCAGGCTTGACAACATCTGCTTTCTGAAAATGACCGCGAAGGTTAGGGGATACATTGTTGCCGACTGCATTCATGTCTTTGCCCTTTAATTCGGCCTTGGTGTTCGTGGTCTCCATTATTGCTGATCAGTTGATAGTCCTCTCTAATACTAATTCTTCCATTGGTCTGACTAAATATTCTGCGGATTTATTCATCTTTGGCTTGGTTGCTGTGGTCTTTGTAATGCCGTTGGTTCGAACTCGTGCACTTGTAATGGTTCTCTTCCGTCCCTCTTGAGGATCGATCGCTGATGGAGCCATGGTGAAGATGGTCTTACCTGTATTGGTATTTAGCAAAATCCGTTCCACTCGCTATCTGGGTTGAATTCCAACAAGAAAAGACTTTAAGACATTCATAGAACTGAGACGTTGAAATTATCCAAAACATCACAATACACTTAAAGGTTGAAACCTTTTGATACTAAACTCCTAATACTTTGAACATCTCAAATACTTCAAGTCACCTCGACATCATCTGACTGAGTAGAATGTTAGAAAGTGGCGTACCTTTGCTTGTAGATTGTTTTTGGTTTATTCTTGTTCGAAAATTTGAGTTATGATATTTTAATGGTAATGAGGCGTTGGGATGATCAACAGATTTCTAGTCTCAGAATTGAGAAAGTGGGATAGGCAAGAGAGAGGAATTCACGTGCTGTAAATCTGGTAGAGAAGCTAAGTGATTGCACGCTTGGCACATACTACTGCTGCGCTACACATCTCAACTTCTTCAACTGATGTTCATACATCCCCAATATTACGCCATTTGCCAGTCCCATGGAGTTAAAACACAGCGCTTGGCTGTACTCGGAAATTCACTAATCTAAAACAGTGTGAACTTATACGCTTAAGTCGTGCTATGAACGGCATTTAGGGCTAGACACGTGAATTTGAACTAGCTTCTTTGTACTGCAGCCACCATTTTCGGCAATTGACTTGTGTCACGAATAAAAAGTTATGGTGTAGTTATTGGGATCTTAAAGTGGCCAACGAGTAGCGAGTCATTATGTCTCTTTCTTGCTCTCCCATGTCTCAATCAAAGGTCAAAGAATCTGGCAGTAGTTCGTGTAATATAAATATTCTATCTGTATGATAACGAGTCTTCATTTGATCTTCATCTTTCCCCCTATTTTCCATCCGGAACGGGAAAATCTGGGGTAATGTGGGTACATTGAAACTTGCTAGAGCTGCCTATGATATCACTAGTGAACCAATTTTCGATCCAGCACATATGATGCATCATATGCTATTGGACATTAGTAGTTCTGTTCACGCATAATTCGCTATTTAACTTTCGGATTATGTAAAGTCTCCGAGAGCCATCTGTCCATGTTACTACACATTTTCTAATGATTCAACGTAGTCATTTGAGTAAAATTTCAAATTTATAGATCAGACAGCTGAGTGAACGAATGAATTTGAAGTTGTGGTCTTGGAATTTAGGAGTGGGTTACAAGACAGGTTGATTAGTATAGGCATGAAATTTATCCTGAACTTAATCAATTCAATAATGCCACTGAGTTTCTTTCCAGATTTTCTAAGTGCTTCTGGGTGTCTCGAAAATTTCCTTCCTGGCTCAGTATTGCTAGTTTCAAGAACTCCAATGTTGCATGTCTAGAAATTCTGCCACCGCCTGTGAAAGTTCTAGATACTGCTAGTCCCGAAAGTTCCCTCTGCTGAGATTGGTGCCCAATTTATAGGTCAAAGAGATAGAATCATAGCATTAAACGTCACAGTTGTCTGCCTTAAATTTCAAGGAAATGGGTTTACTTGGGTTTAAAATAAGAGATAAACATACAAAGCTAACAGGTGTTTTAAATAATAAGTTCTGCAAGATTTGATACCTATGTGGTTTCTCCAAACCTCCATTTCTGGTCAAGATGTAAATTTCACCGTTCCCTTCTTGCAATTTATCCATACCTAGCTGTTTGTATGACATCGAGTTTGCCTACGGCTCTGCACCCCCACGAGTAGTGACATGATTCTTTCCCAGAAGGAGTGAAGGACATACATTCATCCCAAAATGTGACGGGTCAAGGAGGTAGAATAGTCGACTATTTTTATCAATTGCCATTAAAGTATGGACCATCCGCCGTCACTGATCCAGCTCAGCTATGTAGTGCTAACAACAAGTCATCCGCAAAGAATCCAATGATTGGATTGTGTAGTTGAATATATGCTGTGTAACAACAGATGATTGCAAATACTAAATGGTGAGGGAAACAGAGTCCAGCCCTAGACTGTTGATTTCATTGTAAGTGACTATCTCATGAAATGCTTCAGGCTAATGAAATTTCGTTTGTAAATTACAGCGAAGCAATCAATATAAGCATCGATTGAGAGAGAAGACAGAGAGATATAATAGAAGAGAATGATCGACCGAGTGCATTGTAGATTACAGAACATAGTTAACTATAAACTATATCCAGGGTCTAAGTGGTATGAAATGGATTTACGCTACAAATTAAACATCGCTATACCGCTAGATTCATTGTATCATTGATTGTGTTCTATCCCAATATAATATACGTGTGTGAATTGGAAATGAAGGAGGCGGGAACGGTCGCGGAAGGATGCATCTAAAGCTAATAGTCTCAGACTAGGATTTCCAATAGTCTAGCTCGAGGAGGAGGGACATTTTATTCTTGAAACTCACTAGAACTATCAAATCCTTCAACCTCCTGAAAATAATCACAGTGGTGAAATGTTTCTAGAAATTGCTAGTACATATCTAATCTCTTGGCCCGAACTATCGGGCATTCGTTCCAGAATGCATACAAAAGGGGAAATCTGCGTATAAAAGAATTCGAGGAGGTATGCTAACAGATCTTTAACATATAACGAAAGAAGGATTAATGCTGTTGCGCCTGCTCTTACTATCATGGTAATCATTTTCTGGAAGATTTCGTGAATCTGTCAGTTCTAAAAAAAAAAGTCGTGTGCGTAGATGTCAATCAAGATACAATTTGTGGGATCAACCAAAGAACACTAATAATAAGAAGACCCCTATGACCCGGAACATTATATCTATTAACAGTAACAAGATGGAAGGATCGAAATTGCGATTACTGCTCTGTTTCGTAAATGTTTTACGACAGTGGAGGTTGTCATTCCACGTCTAGTTAGTAAGCTGATAGTTGCGAAATTTCTTTTGAATGATCATCGAACATTTGAAAAGCTCCTATCTCTTGACATTAGCTAGTGAAATCCCAAGTTCGACAGCTATGTTGATAACAAAATGAAGTGAAACTTCTCAACTCAGGTCTAGTCTCCACATGCTTACCTAAGATATTACAACTCTCTTACGGCAGTCCCTACGTTGGTATTTCTTGATTTCTCAACAGCCGCAATTGACCCAATGATGCTATGTACTCTTTTCCTTACATACTGTGTGTACTATCGGATTTCCCCTTCTGCCAATCACTACTCTTCCCCCTGCTTTCCAATTATATACTTTCCAATTACATATGCATTCCTTGCATCATCTTAGTCCGACTATGGATACGTGCATACATCTAATCCCCATTTCTACTAGTTTCAAGGCTTTTTAAGTAAACATCCAATCAGTAACTTTCCTCAAAAAGCTTGTCCTGGAAGCTCAAGTCCAAGCTTCTTTCCTGCTTACAGGAACAAGAGAACAAGTGTGATATAAAATTCTGGGGGCGAGTGTAAATGTAGTCTTAGCCAGTAAGCGCCTCCTCTTTCCCCAGCTTCAGCTCCTGCTTTCCCCCAAGTTCGAGTTCTACAGGTTTCAATTCGCTTTCCATCTCATCTCTATCAATAATATACCTATTAAACAATCATCATATCTTTGTATACTCAACCATATATTTATCAAAACATTTTTGTCACAAAGCTTCGAAATATATCAACTTCAATATGACTACAAGAAAGAGAAAGGCTGAAGACGAGGAGCTCGTCGCTCTTCCCTCAGATGAGAGCGAGGAGGAAGAGGAGTAAGTGTTGCACCTCCCCTCGATTCAATGATCCCCCGTATACATTTCAATGGGCTCCATCCATTATATCTGGATGTCAGCTGGATGTTATTTGATTGGATCGTACATAAGTTACATTCTGGATATTGCATTTTTCGTTTGGTATCGATTTACCGATCACCGCATCGCTTGATTGGACATACTTGGTTGCTCATTCTTTCGTTGATGAAATCGCAACTAATTGTCGCATTATGATAGGTATGAAGACTCCGACGCCGAAGCCGCAGCAGCAGTATCTGCTGCATCTGATGAAGACGATAGTGATGAGGACGAAGAAGGATTAGAAGAAGAGGAAGTTCAAGGTATGCGACGCAATGCGATAAGTTGCAAAAATTCATCCCTTCATAGCCTTAAGCTCTACAAACATGCTAACGAATACTTGTATAGAAACAGCACCACCATCTAAAAAGCGCAAAGTCGTCACCACCGATATATCTGTCGATGAGAATGAAATTGTTCCTGTCGTCGACGACGAAGATAGCGATGACAACGAAGCCGAAGCCGATGCCGTAGCCGAAGCCGATGCTGATGATGATGGAGTGGAAGAAGAAGAAGATTCCGCCGCCGAGGATTCAGTTGGCGGTTCTGGACCCACCAGTAAAGCTGCAGAAATAAAGGGAGGAGTTGTTCCTGAAGAGGACAATTTGGATGAAGTTCCAGAAGCGGTTGCTGATGAAGAAGATGATGAGTAGATAAGATTGCTTATCGTCATATCATTTTTACGATGCGCGGTGTATCCACCTCGAGTCCGAGACCGTGCGGGATGCGAAATAATAAGAAATGAATGATTGGGATGAGATGAGATGAGTGACGGATTCTTGGACGGTAATTTATGGGTAGCCGATGAACAACTACGGAAGGAAGTTGGCAATCTGGCTGGTTTGGACAGATGTAATAGGAAACAAAAAGGGGTGAATTGGAAATTGTTGTGTGGATGTAGTTGTTTCCTTTCTTCTTTTGTTCTAAGCCGACCTGGCTCTATAGAACCTATATTCTCTTCTTAATTTCATCAATTGTCACAATGTCCTTGTTGAATTTTGAGTCTTCTAACAGTGATCTTAACCCACAAAATCACGAGTTTCTGTCATTGACGTCAAGTCCATGCGCTGGTGATATCTGAGTAAATGAGTACGAGCACCGCGCATCGTTGGCGTATTCCTGCCGCTGCAACTAGGTAGAGCGCCGATAGTACAAACAGATAGTTATGGAGCCAAGTCGCACTTCTAGCCACTCGAAATAGCGGTATCTTAATTGCAATCTTAATTTTGACCGCACTTGTAATTGTTGATATACATTGTCAAGTATCTAATGACAATGTCTCTTCGAGTTAATTCAGGCGATGATTGAGCCCCAAGAAAAGAAACCTATGTCAATCAGGATGGAAACCCCGAGACATCAAATACACACACTATCTTCCACATTCCACATCAAATGAGAAATTGGAATCATCATCATACAGTACAGATAAGATGTTTATGTTTTCAAAATACAATTTTATTTGAGCGATTTGGTCTCCCGGGGTTTCCGCCCTGCTGAAGCCTGTTTGGCCCCTTCATCTTAACCGAAAACCGAATTTACGCCTCATTTCATCTCATCATCTCAGTTAATGATGCTCTTCTTATTATATTCTTGTTTCCCTCAGTGATCTGTTATCATCATAATTAGTAGACTCCACCATTGGTCAGCCAAGGCATGTATACTTGAACCGACCCAGCAATTTCATTTATCGCTACCATTCGTCCAAGCACATAAGAAATTTGCACCACTTGTACCACTATCGCCGGAGTGGAGAATTTAACCTTTACTACTGCGTTTTGTGTCTGTTTGATAGGGTTGTAGCCTGCGTGCAAAGCGTGTCTAAACTTTAAAGACACGGCATGAAATGGTTTGGTGCCTTATTTTATGTTATTTATATTGCGAGGTAACTGTTTAAGTCTCTAGCTTGATTACCTCTTCACGATACTCCGTACACATGATAGCCACCGCAATTTGCACTCTTGGATTAAGAAGAGCATGCGAAAGGAACAGATTTTCATCCGACACTACCAGATCTATCATGGATGACTATCTGTTTCAAATTTCCCCATGTTAGTAATCGAGAAAGTCCCTACTGGGTGCTAATGGCGTCGTTTTTTTATGCAAGACGGCTGAATACATCTGGTATCATTTCTTTTTTTTCCACTCCGTGCTTTGGTTCCTCCCTCACTTGGGTCGGTGCCTGTATATCTTTTTTCCTTCCGTCTTTTCCATCTATCGATCAAAATTCCTTACGACCTGCTAAAGTAATAAAACATCGTATCGCATCATATGATTACCGCAGCAAATCTCCAATCATTTATTTTCCTTTCTCTTGAGCCATTCGAAAAGCCTATCAATTCGTTTATCACAATCGATACAGGGATTTGTAACCCTACGATTAAGATATAGATCGACAGTGAGAACGAATCCTAGTCGAAACAGTCCCCCCACGACTCTATATCCACCAATTCTATCTATCTGTTGATGTACCTGTGCTTTCACTACCCAACCAAACACTTTTTATTTGCTTAGGAAATCCTCAGAAATCTTTTACAACGACAATCTTTACTTCCTTTCAGCCAAAATATACCCTGGCGGTTAGCAGACGGTGTTATTCTTGACATTCATTCATTCCCTGTCTTCTCCATCATTCTTTTCCTCCTACAACGATCGCTCACGTCACCACTTCTTTCGTGCTTCCTTCACAGTCCCCAGTTTTAGGGCAATTCTTCGATCCACAATCCCACCTGCCGTGTTCCACGGTTTGGCTGTCCTGTCTTTGTTGTTGTTTGAAGAGAACATAACTTTAAGAGGGGCTTTATTATCTCCTTGACCCGCACTCCCTTTTTTCACCGAGTCTTTGACTTGGCCACATTACTTTCGGGATAGGGTTGATCTTAATCGTTGCTTTTTCCTCTTATTGTTTACTTACTGTTGGAAAATCATCCATCTCAATCGTTGACCGTTTCTCTATTTTTACTTGCTTGCTGCGCTCGCTCACTGACTCTTTTTGATACTCTCGCTTCAAGGTTTTTCTATACGCTGTTTTCTTTTGTGTTTGTATATTTATGATTTATACTGATTGATACCTTCTTCGTACCTTCTATTTTCGTTGTTTGTCCATCACGAGTTACTTTGGGCACCCATTTTTTTTTTTCATAAGAACCTGTTGTCAAAGTTTGTGGAGGGATACCCACTCACCATTTGATTGAAAGAGTCAAAAGAAAGGCCGAATCCTTCCCGAAGATGCCTTTCACACGCCGTCTTTCCCAATTCTTTTCCTCATCACCTTCGTTGCCGCTGCCTGGGAAAGATATGCATACTGTTGACATCGACTCTCTTAAGCCTACTTCTTCACCACCTTCTATATCGGAAGAAGTCATTATTACGAGTACGATTACCGAGGAAAACGAGGACAACAAAGAGTCAAGTCATGTATCCGTTGAGCAATTACCCCATTCACCCAAAAGGCCTCGACGGAAAACGATAAGAAAGATCTTTCGTAGATTTTCTTTTCAGACACTTCCTAAAGACTCTACAACTGCATCTCGTAACTCATCGCAAGTTCATCATGTCTTTATGGTGGAAACCCCACCAAATTTACCCGCTCTCACAACCACAACTGATGTTCCACCTCTCGATATCTATGAACCAATAGATTACACCAGAATTCAGATTTCCTCCCTTCCTTTTCCTTTTCCCGACCTTGCATCGCCTCTTCGAAAATCTCTCAATACCGACCCAAAGCTCAATTGTTCCGATTCTGGTTACTTTTCTCAAGCTTGTGTCTCTTCATCCTCTCTATCACCTGGCCTTCCATCGCCTACTTTACATCTCATCCGCCGCATTAACAAAGCTATACTCTTACTCGAATATCAAGAATTATTGACTACACGCTTCTCAACGAACTTGGCCTTCTTATTTGGTAAAAAAGAAATGGCAATATGGCGGACAAGAAAGTTGAGTGATGATACCAAGGAATTAATCATTATTACATTGACAAAGTTGAGAGAATTGGTTGGGAAAACGATGGTCCACAAAATGGGGTTAGTGAGGAGAAGTAGGAGTGTATTGGGAGAGGCTGTGGAAGCGATTATCTCAAGTCGAAGACGGGATTCTGGTGTGGAGACGGAGACGCCAACTACGGAAACCCCTTCGGAAACCTCTTCGGAAACCTCTTTGGACACCTCTTTGGAAACTCCTTCGGAAACAAGCGAGCCAGCCCTCAGCCCTGAAATTATCGGAACTTCGAGGACCCAGACGAAACTAGAAGTCCAAGCTAAAATGAGAGAAGCTTTACAAATTCTTAGAGATGATATTGGAATGCAAAGGAGATTAGATGAAGTTCTCAGAGCGGGGATCGTAGGGAGTTGTGGGGATGAAAGATTGATGATGGGGTTGCCAAGTCGAAGTGAGAGACTTTGTCTAAGGAGATTTGTGGGATTTGTAGAGGGAAGAGTGACCGAACTCGGGGGTGCTTATGAAAGGGTTGAGAAGGCTGTTGGAGGATTAGAAAGATCGGGATACGAAAAAGTGGTGATCAAATAAATGGCATGAGTTGTAATAAGAGGAAATTGGGGGACAGGCGAACAACATATCCGGAACGTTGATTTTGAGTCAAATGGGAATGAAAATGATCATTCCACTTGCTGGCCGACAACGAAACCACATATTTTCGGAAGCCAGTAGACCACGAAACACTACAGGTCTTTGGCTAAGAATCTCGTTGGGGAAGAGTAAATAGGCGAGAGGGATGAGGCAGGTACTCCTGGTTACACGGAACAGGCGCATGCTTAGAAAGCTTTGAATATTTATGGATGGGTTAGGTAATGACAAGGAGTTTAATGAGTGGAATCACTGGGATTGGTCAATATAGATACGAGGAGGCGAGTCAATGGTATTTTTGCATATATGGGAGTAGCAGAAGCTGGAAGCGGATGGGATGGGATAGAATTGGAATATTAGAAAATTAAAACGAGCCACTTCTTAACAATACAATATTATCCGAGACTATTGTGATGAGCGAGGCGGAGGGGCTCACAGTATTTCGCTTTGCGTCATTCTCGTGTCCCAGGTCTGTTATCCTTGATACTCCAAGTGGAGTTCCGATCAGGAGCCACTTCTCGTATTAAGTGATGTGTTTTTCTCCACCCCCTCATTCTCCACTACACAGAAAGGCTTGGCTACATCGTATAGATAAATAGAACAGTCATTCTTTACCGGCGCTATGAACTTCTAGGTTTGAACACATCTCTAGTTTCTTGGGTTTCCGGAGTAGTGTAGTTGGTAAGTAGTTGAGATCAATCACTTGTTCTGTTGCAAATTTGGTGATTCTTAATGACTTGTATTGATGTTGAGCGGGGAAGATATTCGGGCATGCGAGGAGTTCGTGTCAGTATTTTTGTGTGCTATTACTGTTGATTCTAATTTATTTATTTTTTTGATGGGACATAGGAAGGAATGAAGAATATTGTTCAGACGATCGTAAGAAGAAAAAATTCAACATTCAAGGCTAGAATTACAGAATTTCTTGATTCAACATGGATTAAGTCTTAGAAAAAGAGAGGTGAAAAGTCCCTTGGATCGTAACTACGCCAGTTCTCTCAGGTTGATAGAGAGTAGGAATAGAATTGATTGATGTGGTTCTATGCACAGAAAGCGAAGAAACAAAAAAGGCTAGGGGGGATAATTTGGACATAGGACTTTCTATTTTGCAAGACTTTAGATTGGTGAATGCGGGTATCATGGAGTCGAATGGACGAACATGCTGTGTTTTGCTCAACCGATACATCCTTATAACTAGTAATTTGAATGGGCTTGAATACTTGAAGAGAGGGTTTGTAAATCACAGAGGGCATTTTTAAAGGATACGCTCGAGTGCATTGACAACGCTCAGAAAAAAGACCACGGATTTCGATTTAGACTTCGAGGCTCTAAATGATGGGATGAGTTCTAAGATACGACGTCAAGTGCTGTCATGTCTGGAAGGCGTCTGAAATCACGATATAGGATTGGAAATCATATCAGGTAATAACCTAAGTTTTTGTTGACGGTGAAAATTTTAGCAACAGCAACACCTTTGTTTACACAATAGAAATATACTTGGTAGCTAGTAGTTCCATACCACCCATCTTTATAAACCATCTTGTTCTTCAGTAAAAGTCTATTGTGGTATCAGAGGAAATGTTATATTTTTGCATTATGGGTTCATTTCCCCAATTGGGCATTTCTTATGTAGAAATTCTTGAAGACTGAGTTGATTGGTAAATGGCTTTCATGGCTGGATACTGGTACAACAGTACAGAAAAATTCATGGGGACTAATTCCCGCCAGAGGACAAGTAAATAAGATGGCCAGCCAATCAAATGAGGTTACTATACCTTACTGTGGAATCATATCTTACACATTGCATGGAGGCAGTAAATTCCATATTCACATTCACCGTCGCATGCATACCTACTCTTTCTATGTATTCTTGCTCGAGTCCCACCAGAGAATAGACAAGCAGCGTGTATACAAACGGCATCGGTAAACATAATAGAGACATAGACTGGTATAGCAGGCTATAAGAATCTATTGAATGCCCTGCAGATATTACATCACATGGGGGGCACACTCTAAGATTGATCTCGTAGGGAAATAAGTTTTGGAAGAGGAGAAACGTTGAGGGGTTGAGGGGGGGAGACAGGAATCTTTACTTTCATTATTGCAATGTATGAATACCCTATTGCTGTTGTTCCAAGTGAAGAACATGGAGTTTCTTATTTTCATTGAATAATTTGGCAGGAGTTGAAATGGTGATGGTGAGAAGATTTGATCAATGATATTATGACAAAAGAACTAAAAACGTTAGTGCTAAGTATGAGATAAAGATCTTCAAGGCAACAAGAAAAGCTGTTTGTATATAAGATGATGCATTAAATTGTTATAGATCTGTCCTCTTAAGTAGAGTAAAGTCTCATGAGGTGTAGTATTGAAAGTCTAGTGAATGCTTGTGTCAACATCAAAAAAAAGGGAAAGTGGAGAAAGCTTATGGATTGTGAAGTTCACTGCAAAAGCCAAGGGTAATAGCACATGATGTTTTTTCCTTAATGTTTCCCGGGTCATTCACCATCTAATTTATGGAGTATAGGAGGAACAAAGCATTTGTATTCACTCTTACACATGATGGTTTCTATGATATATACCAATGCTATCTGCCTACTGCAGCTGTTGCAGCTAGTGCTGGTGAATAAATAGGACAAAGATCATGTGAAAGATGTTCTAACGGAATCTGCAGAAACTAATAGTACTAGCTCAAAAGTTAGGCTCAAGAAAAACTGAAAATTCTAGCATCATCAGTTCTTCGGACTTCTTGAGTGGTCATATTCTATAGTACGGCATAAAGTTCACCTAAGCAGCTTCTAGAAATTCGCTTAAGATTATTAGAACGACAGACTAAGAAATATACACTACTAACGACAACTATTTCTTAGCTCAAGTACAATGGCATGTAATGACATCCAGTCAGCACTTAAAACGATAATTTCTCCCTCTACGAAATTCTACAATAATAACACAAAGGTTTCAGAGAAAATTCTGCATCCTTCTCGAGTTTGGTAGCACACTCCGCATGCTACCTGTACTTTACGGTCATTTCCATATATTTCTCGATCATCAGTTGGCTCATAATCGGTTTACATAAACACCTGGGCTATCGAAACAAGATTCAGCCAGTTCTAGCAAGTCCCAGGTACCATTTTAAATTGTTACTGTAAGAGTTCCCTCTTTTCTCTCATCACAAAATTATCAATGACTTTTTTCTAACAAACATGCACACAAGCTCGAGATTGCGAGATATCCTCGCCATGGTTAAACGGCTCTTCATCGATACTGATGATATATGGTCCGAGTTGGGGGCGGATTTCACAAATCTAAGAACCAAACAATCTAAATCACATGCTGGCTCAAGTCCCAATTCCCCCGTGCCAGTCCCTACCCCAACCCCCACACCACCCCCCGACCCAATGGAAACCGTTGCATTCTCTTCGATAATCACATATACCGATGATACACCTGATGATACATCTGACGTCGACTTTTTTGATCTATCAACGTCCCCCTATTCACTTTCAACACTCAGCTCTACCTCCACCGATTTCAGCATGATCGAGGAACCAACTGAAACGGGGGATATGATGGTCCCCAAGAGCTATATTATGAATCTTTGCACCATCAGATTCAACAAGTTATACTATCTAGACTTCCAAATACCCTGGACGCATCGCGACCCATGCTTCGATCTTACCCAGGATCCGGTTTTTTGGCCCGAATTCTTTGACAGTAATCCGAACTATAAACACACCAAGAACTCCATTCCCTACATTCAACGCTGTCTCAACATAATGTATGAAAGGACTGGGGATGTGAGAAATTTACTTGCTTCTCTTATATTTTCTTGGACATACGATGACGATGAAGGAACTGACGGCTTTTGGGCAAAGCTCTACGAACAGATTATGGGAATGTTGCCTTTCAAGAACTCATATGGTCAAGATATCGTTTACCTAGGGAGATTCGAGATGCCAGGTGGTGTAACCAAAGCCTGCTGGAACAAAGCGATGCAGGAATTCTTCGAAGATAAAGGGCATTTAGGCGAATCTGTGTATTTTGCAGTCACTTGTGAGGGTGGGGTTGAATGGCTACAAAGAGAGCCGGCAGAGCAAATTTTGGAAAGAGAGGAGATGGAGACTGAATGGGTAGTTGAGTTACCAAGAAACGAATACTATTTTTAAGCAGTTTGGAGGATGATGGAGCTACACTTGGATACGATTACTGTTCAATGTGGTGGACTATCTAAAAGAATGACCCTACAAAAATGAAAAATAAATGAGTTAAACACGTGGAATAAATCATCTGATATTCATAATATACTGTGACAATCTATATCCTTTCCATGACCCTTAAAGGGTAACCGTTGTCCTGTATCTTCATTGAATTTGACATTAATGTGTATTCGTGATGTCATACTGAGAAGAGACAGGACGAAAATTTGAACTGATGCAGGTAAAAATACTGGAATCTCTTAAAAATGCAGGTTGAATATCATACCAAGACAAATGGAATACGATGTACGCATCGACAATCAATTAAAAAAGTGTTTCCTTCCAAATACAATAACTTTATCCATCCATTAACCGGTCAATTCGTTGCAGAAGGAAAGACATAGGACACGTGAATCAAAAGAAAGGTGCCCGGTTGTTAATGTTAATAGTGATCTCATTTAATGATCAGTTCCCGCTTCAGACACTGGTCTGGTCTTGTTTGGAAAATCACAGAGGATCGAGCTGGGAAGATACTACTAGTTCCTGTATGAACTGAAGAGATTCAGTTTTTTGGTGTTTGAGGCACTCTCGCATGAATGAAGATCGGAATGATTCTTTTTGAAGATTCGAATTTAGATGATCAAGTATGTAGTCAAAATTTCCAGCCACAACAACCTTGCTCATCCATGAAAATGTAGAGACGATCTGATTTTCATCCGACCGGAGTTTTCTCCCGAGTTCTGAGATACTAAATCTCTTCAGTTCGCTCGAATTAATGATTCAAAATCTAGGAGGGAGAGCTAGGTAGCAAATCGAATTACTAGCTTGGCTAGATAACGACAAGAGGATTATACTAATCCTCCACCGCTTGGTGGAAAGACATTTCAAATTTGTCTCGCAGGGAAAGTGTCCAATTACCAACGGCGATTCATGCATGTCACTGGCATTTATCCGAAATCATAGGTTGTGTTTTGAAAGTCGTCATTGAAGCTCTGGTGGATCAGGTTGCAGTGATATTTGACGTTATATCGAGTTTTGTCTAACATGATGATGTGCGATGTATCGGTGAGCCTATCAAGATTTAGCGCCGGGGAACTCAGTCTAGCCCGTCAATGTTTAAATTTACTTTTTGTAGTCACCGAAATATTTCATAAACTCATACTTTGACAGCTCTTTACTTTTCTTTGGAAGTACAAGATGTTTTACCTAAATATCCTATTGTAAGTGGTATGGCGACACGGGAAGCCACCATGATTGTTTCAAGGGGCTTGAAGGAACCCCGCACACAGCAATCGCAAACGGAATACAACTTCCCATGATAAAGGATATCAAATTCGCACAGCTAGCCAGCTTGTTAGAACCATGCATCCAAGCGTTTATCAATCGGCACAGATTCAACTCGAAAAGTAGTGCCGATGAAGTTTCCTTCTGTTGATCTCAATGCCTTCGTAAGAAAGTCGCCATCGTTATCGTGATTTTCCACAAGGGTGGGCGCAGTCTGAGGTTAAGGGCTGATTTCATATGTAAGCTGCAGGGTTTTTCAGCACACATCTCAAAAGTTATTGGATATGTTTTTGTTCAATCCTCGTCGTCATTTCATCTTATGGGCCTTGGGGCTCAGCTTGTACTTCTTGCAGTGTTCCTGAGCATGTCGAGAGAATAAGCATGCAGTGCAACCTCCACCCTTTCTACTAATATTCTGCATGCTCTACAAGTTTGATTGTCGCAGTATTCAATGGTTGTCTTCATTCTGCCTGGAATTCGCCATCGCGACAAGTTATCCTATACTTAATGGATCCTGTTACTGTTCTTGGTGTCGCGGCATCGGCCCTGCAAATTGCTCAATTCATTGGGTCGACGATTCAAGGCCTCCACACTCTGCGGGGTAAGTTCAAAGATGCAGATATAACGATTCGCCTCATAATCAGTAAACTTTCCACCATAAAAGCTGCCGTTTTTCAGATAAGAGATTGGGCCGAATTCAATTCGCATGATTCTCCAAAGGAAAGACAGTTCATGGATGGACTCCATGTCGCACTCGATGGATGTCAGGCTGCAATTAATGTACTTTCTGAAGAAGTCAAAGATCTTACAGTAGCTACAAGAGATTCAAATGATGGAATGCCAGTTACACTTGGAGTTAGAGGGAGAGTGGCAGCATTGTGGAGCGAGGATACCATGAAGGCTCATGAAGATAGATTGCATGGCCAAGTCCAGGCATTACAACTTCTTCTCATGGCAGGACAATGGTAAGACCCCGATTGTCAAAATTTCTTATTATTAGCTAATACGGTCATGAAAATAGTCGTGATGCGGTAACTCAAAAGTCTCTGTTGGCACTTAAAGAGAACCAAAGATTGATACAAAAAGTTGCCGAAGATACAAAATCACTACGCGAGAGTTCCGCCGGGTCACAGGTTTCAAGAAGTGCATGTCAATCTATATTGGGGAGTAGTATTGGTGGAACGGTTTTTGAATTTGATCGTACACTACAAGATTCTAGGCCATACAATAATACAGATTCAGCGAGGGGAACTCGAGCTCTCGCACACACAAAGAATCAGCTTCCAGAAACAAATATTACTACGACGACTGACGAAGGGTATGAAACAGGAATCACGCTGTCCGAGCCACGATCTCCAGCATCGTCGAACCATCGCCCCAGCTTGGACAACCGTCCCTACCTTGGTCAAACGAATCTGTTACCGGAATTCAATAATTTCAACATATATCGTAGTCGCAGCGTCGCGTCGAATTCTGTCAAGTCAGAGCCTATGGTCAAACGATGGCTATCCTCATCTTCTTCTTCCGGAGAATCGTTACCGCAAGAAGATAAATTAGATGGTTCTCGAAGGAAGAAGTTCTGGCCTAGTCGACTTGGAAAGATTAACACTTTCAGTGCTGCGAGTTTATTATCAAGTCCCGATCGGATCAAGTCTGCAAACCCGAGTTTCCCTACGGTGAATCGATTAAAGCGAGGGCAAGACACGAACTTCAAACAAAGTATTGACTTTAGCTCACCAAATGGACTTCAAACGCCTACTATTGTCCGAGCGGCCCAGGCAGGATCTGGTATAGAAATCCAGGCTTTGTTGTCGAATGGAGATGATATAGAAGCCTGTCATGGTGGCACCAAGAGAACTGCTCTCGCAGTCGCTTCTCATTGCGGCAATACTGAATCAGTTGATCTTCTTCTTCAATTTAATGCAGATTTGGCTACTAGAGATGTTAATCTAGACACTCCATTACATCTAGCAGCATCCCGAAATCACTACTCAACTTTGCAATTACTACTCAATGAGGACATTGACATAGAATCGAGAAACAAAGACGGATGGTCTCCTTTGTGGGCAGCTGCAAATAGTGGGCACATCAAATCTGTCGAGCTATTGGCAAAGAGAGGTGCAAAGATCAATTCAAGATCCAATGACCAGTGCACGGCTCTGCATGCAGCAGCGAAGAAAGGAGACAAGCAGATGGTTGAAATGCTACTTCGTAATGGCGCTGACATGGAAGCCAGAGATAATCAATTTATGACTGCATTACATTATGCTTGTGAGAATGGCCACCAAGATGTGGTTGACTACTTATTCCAAAAAGGCGCAAACATTGAAGTCCCGGGCAACAAGTCTAAAACCCCACTTCTTTGCGCATCCGCAGCAGGTCAATTACAAGTAGTAGAATATCTCTCGAAGAAAAAGGTTAATCCGAAGAGCGCCGATGAAAAAAAGGCTAACGCTCTACACTATGCTGCTCGAAATGGCCATGTTGAAGTCGTGAACTACCTGCTCGAGTGGAAATTGTCAATACATGAAACTGATATCGATGGGTTGACACCGCTTCATCTTGCTGTCATTGGCCAAAATTTTGGCGTTGTTGAGTTGCTACTTCGAAGGAAAGCAACATTGGACCGTCGATGCAGAGAAGGACGAACGCCGCTGCATTATGCATGCGGGTCCGATAGCCCTGATATTGTGAGTCTACTTCTCAGTGCTGGGGCAAATGCCGCGGAAGAGACCAAGGGAGAGAGTCGACGGCCAATTCATATTGCGGCTGCGAAGGGATCAGTGCGCATTGTGGAAATTTTGCATAGCAAAGGAATTGCAATTGATCCGCGGGACTTTGGTGGTGATCGACCACTCTGCATTGCTTGTCGTCAAGGGCATGTCCAAATTGTGGAGAAGTTATTATCGTACAATGAGCCTCTCAGAATGCGTTTCAGAGATCGACCAAATAAAGATTCGCCTTTGTGTATTGCTGCCAAAGCTGGTCATCTCGATCTTGTCAAACTGCTCATGAAGAAGGGTGCATCTGTCAAAGAACGCGACGAGTTCGGTTACATACCTTTAAGATATGCTGCTTACTATGGGCACCCGGAAGTTTTAGAGATACTCATGGAAGCAGGCGCAGAACTATATGATGAAGGCGAAGACTCACATGGCTGGGGGTTTTTATTGATGCCTGCAACGATTGGATTTTCTGACAGCACTGATATATCAGAGGACCGTAAACACCGCGTTCGCAAGCTGCTTAATGAGATGGAGAGACGTTATCATGAGCGCGAGGACAGCAAAGACAACGGATACAGATCAAGTTCTGCAGTAGAGCTCGGCCATGGGGAGAAGGATGCAGTGTACAGCAGCAATTCATTGATTCCGCGGCAGGAGCTTGGGGGATCTGTATTCAGGGGTCTCAGGCCTATTGAGCTAAGTGGAAATGATGTTCGACTTCAGAATACTTCAGAGTTTTCGCCAGGCCCACTTCTCTCTCCACGCCAAGATGATGGAGATGCTGAAAGAAGTAGACATCAAGGTTCCCCACCTGTGGCCGATTTCGCAAATACGACTGCACCTAAGCTCGAAGCTCCTGTTAATAATCCACAAGTTCCCTTGGAAAACTCTTACTCTCCGATCACAGTTTCCAGAGATGTTGCTGCGCTCATTGCACAAAGGCAAGCGGAGATACAGCAACTACAACAATACCTTGCGTCTGATCAAAGTACAACGGAGGCAGGATTGCCCTTCGAAAGTCCACGTCAAATCTTCTATGAAATGTCTGCTGACTAAGATACATTTGCTGTTTTGGTACGATTAATATGTTGCAAACGTCGGCAGGAAATTAGATATAACATACTTTTTCCAGAAAAGCATTCCCTGGGGTATGAAACATGATGTCTGTAACTCTATCACATGCTGCGTTCAAACATTTAAGACAGACACAGGTCTGACGTAGGTCCCTGCATAGCAAACTCAGGAGCGGATGTCTTTGGGACCCACCAGACCTTACCTAGAAAAGCCAAAGCATTCCGAGTGTACCCATGGGTGTCGTGATATCTTCTAGAATGATTGACCCATAATGCTAGCGCTACTAGTCTTTTGGAAATCACGCAGAATCATTTTCAGCCCATCCGACATTCCGCACATTAGCATTACTGACTCGTAATGAATGAAAAGTATTCGGACTCGGACCCGACAACATAAAGCAAGTTTTTAATTTCATTATCATACTATCTGGATTTTCAATTCAACCGACCGGGCATCTCCGGAAATACCCCATAGGGTCTTCATTTTAGGTCCACTGAAAGAACATTGCAGAATGGAATTTTATATTACCAACATTGACGTTACCGACTTGAAGAAAAAATTCGCCGTTAATTATCGGAAGTTTTTGTTCAAAGAATTGAAATCTGACACATGTTTTTGCGTTTCGTTAGTCTGATTCGTTTACATCTTGGCAGTCCACTGAATGGGTCGTCTGTTTTTAAAATCGCGTGATTTATCGTCTCATATTTATTTCCGTCAATTTTACAATGAACGAATGCCATACGATTTCAAATATCTGAATTTACATATGCATATTTTGTTTTGCCAGTGCTTTACTTTTGTTGAGCTTTCCGTGATGCAATAATGAAGTATCTGTGTGTAGTATGATGTTCGACAGGGGGCATTCGGCAGTGAAGCCGATGCATATTGAAGTGAGTGATGCATTTAGGATGGTTTGATATTTATTCATGCTACATATTTGCCCCAGAAATTCCTCTGATAAAGCTCTCTTTTCTTCTGGTTTCAATCATATCTTGCAAAATTAAATTACACTTCAATCATCAACAATGACCACAACTGAAAAGAGCGCGCCACTTAGAGTCATTATCATCGGTGGTGGACTAAGTGGTTTAACATTAGGACAACTTCTTACAGATGTGCCGAGTATTAAAGTCACGCTCTATGAGCGTAGCAGAGGCCCGACTGACAGGCTCTCTGGATATCGTGTTATGCTGTCTTCATTTGTTCTCCGAAACCTTAAAGGAAAACTGCAGCATGATGTGTGGCAGGAAATTGCGCCTAGTATTGGTATTCAACCTAGCGGGGGCCAGGAGATGAATTTCGTGAAAAGCAATGGCGATCCGATATTCACGTGGCTGCCAGAGGAAATACAAGATCAATTTTCTGTATCGCGCTGGCGTCTTAGAGAAGGACTTTTGCATTGGAGTGAATCTTTTGCGCGTTTCGGGAAGAAGTTCGACAGATATGAAAAGTTACCAAATGGAGTAGTAAGAGTACATTTCACGGACGGGTCGATAGACGAATGCGATCTATTAGTTGGTGCAGACGGGATCAATTCTCAAGTCAGAAAACAAATGTTTCCCCTCTCTAAGATACGACCCACGGATGTCACAGTTATATATTTCAAAATTCCATTGACAAGGGAAACATTCGAACTAGCAGGATCGCATAGTGGAGTAATGGTGCAGTCTTTCCATGCCTCTGAAGAGTATCTTCCTACAAATTACTGACTCAAGTACAGGCCTTTTGTCCCGGAAACCAGAATATATTGGTGCATTCTTGGCAAAATCCAATGAAGCCTTGGGCAACAGAATATACAGCGGATGAGATCGAACCTTCTGAATCATTTATCATGTATGGCTATGGAAGCCCAGCGAGTGCCTTCATCAACAAGACAAAACCGCCCGAGCAATTTACTCCCGTGGAACTGAAGACGGAGATCATTGCTCGTTCAAAAACTGATCGGAATGTACACCCAAACTTCTTACAATTGGCTGAGATGTGCCTGACAAGCACGGCGTATCTGCACATGGTGAAGAAGTGCGATTCTGTAAAGCCATGGGACTCAACCAGTGTAACGTTAATCGGAGACGCAGTTTTTAAGTACGTACCTTTTACTTTCAGGCATCAGAGAAATCGTCCACATGTGACTAATATTGGATTAAAGCATTATGACAACCTTAGGGAAGGGCGCCAACTGTGCTCTTCTTGACGCTGTCTCTCTCGCCGAAACAATTACACCTCCGGTGTCTCCACCGTCAACATCAGAAAGCGAAAATTTCCAACTCACCTCAGAGGGTATTCATAAATCTAGGCGCAAGCTAGCCAGCACAGTAGAGCTTCGACCAGCGCTTCGAGCTTTTGCCGTGGAAAATGTCAAACGTCGTCACCGGGAACGACAAAGAAGTGCATTCCTTCAGAATCTTGTATACTTTGGAGACAACAAGTTCAAAGAATACTGCAGAGAACGAGTGCTGAAGAACGCTTTGGGATGGGTCGAAGGAACAAAAGGCAGAAAGAAAGAACATTATGGGGCGAGAGGTGAGACGAGAGATGTCGGTGGATTGTTATCGCCCAACGTGATACCGCGTAATGTTAGTGATGGAAAGCTTGAGCGTGCCGACGAGGAATCAATTATGGAAAGGCAAAGCTTTCTAGAAAGAGGTTGGGGACTTGTAAGAGCTGATGAATTGGATTCGGAATGTGTGAGCGTTGCGTCAACGTCAACACGAGAGTCGAAGAGTACCAAAGCTTCTTCATCGGCAGTAAATTCGAGTGAGTGTTTGACGGGAAATAACGCTTAGGTTTGGGGGTACTAGAGGAATTTTTTTGGATTATATACTGGTAGTATACCCATCTGCGGCGAATTGGTGACACATAAGGATTAGGAATGATTTTGGGATAGAATGGGCAGGGAAAGCTTAAGGGACGTATTGGTTCAGACGATCTTGGTTGGCCTTTTTGTATTACACCATTTTACTCAATTCAAGTATGTATGCTGGGTTTTTTGAGAATAGAGCTGTGATTGCAGGTTACATACAACTTGTGGTGTTGTGATATCTTTTCCTGTTTTGCATTTCAATTCTCTTTTTTTCTACTTTGTCACATGCTCTTATGCAACACGCTCACATTTCCGTCAGGTGGTCAACATAAGTATGCCATAATTTCACAAGATGGAAACTTCATCATCTAGATAGCAACTGCCGACAAAAGCTCATCCGATACGAATACATAAGATCATGGCAGGTGTTATTCTTCTAATCTGACGCGCTTGGTCATCTCCATCAAGTTACATCAGAGTATAGCTCAAACTTTTCAGGTTTTTAATTTAGTGGTGCAACCCGAAACATCAATCACTTAAATTCAATCGCTCCAGGTGTTAAGATTGTCTCTTTAACAATGTTCTACATTGATGGTTGATTGCCGCACAATGAATCATGATCCGTATCGAAAAAGTGGTGAATGCGACCGCGTATTGTAATTCTTCGCGTACGGCGAAGGTGCTGTATGATGGGCATTTAGCTTCATTTCCAAGAGTGGAGCTGTGTCAAGAGGTTCATATTATTCATATAGGCGGGTCAATGAATTCGAAAATCGCAAGAGTTCAGTCGACATAATACTCTAATTTAGTGATTGAGAAGATAGGAATTATCATGGCCAGTCGGTAAAAATTTCAAGAATTCATTTCACAACCTTTTTTAATCAGCCAAGAACATCTGTTATCTTCGCAATTCTACAAATAAATACGCTTCACACAAAATGGCGCCTCCGTCGACTCCAATCTCTTCATCCCCTCGGTCATCGCGCTCACCACCAAGTGCGCCTTGCCCCAACAAATTCAGAGATGACATTCGGCCTTCTTTCGAAACTGAACAGAATATCAGAGAATCCAGGGATATTTATCGTGGTGGTATTATCATACTCGTCGCGCAAGACTTTGAAAAGAAAACTGGGAGCAAGTTGAACGTGAAACAAAACTCGAAAACTGCAGTTTCGGCAGACGACCAGACACCGGTCAGTGTCCCTCCAGCTACTCCCAAAACTAAGACTCAACATGAGAAGCTGACTTCAGACAGAAGGAAAACAGTCTATGGATCGGCAGAGTGGCATGCGGCTAATGATGGGTTTGTTGAGATAAGTGGGACGGAGAAGGAAGCGGAGAAGAGGTTTTGGTCTTGATTTGTTTTGCTGATGTCAATTGCTACTTTGCTGATCTATTGCAGCCAGTTTGAGTACCAATATCCAAGATAGTAGATAAAGACGGTAGACGGTAGACGATTGAGTGTCACTTTAGGAGTTTTCACTGAGGAAGATGGTTTTAATAACCAAATAATCTCTAACAAGCCCGGTATGAATCTCTCTCTCATTTAGATTGTAAAAGACTGGGAGATATGATCCTAAAAGAAATTTCCTGTATATAATACCATTCGTGACACTTTATTAAGATAGTCTAGTGTTCAATTTCTATATAGATCTACTACGGCTAATGCTAGACTCAAGATTTTGACTCGATATCCATTCAGCTATAACTGCGTACAGCTGGTCATCACTGATGATTGGGACATCTTTTCATAATAAACAAACTATGGTTGCATTTTTGACAGTACAAATAGTACAGCAGAAATCATGAGTTTTATATTCAAGATGGGAACTAGAAGAGAGATAAGAGAGAATCTTTCGCTCGTCTACAATCCTAAAAACTCATCAACACTGAACAAGGATTCCGAGACTTTAAGACTTCAACACTTGAACTCAACCAAATACATCTCCGAAGCGACGGCTTTAAGAACTGACTTTCTTGTCCATCTTCCTATATTTCCGCGATATCTTCTTTATCCAACATGTCATCCAAAAATCTACTCAAAGATCTTTTCAATAGTTCGAAAAGCACTCTTCCCGGTAAGAAAACTCCTCGTACACAGCGCCGGAGTAGGCTATTCGGACCTTTTGACGACGATCAAAAGGCCGAGGATGGACGTCATTTCATGGAAAAAATGGAACGTTCCGAACTGGTCGAGAGTGCTTTCGAACAATACCAACGAAAGTATCCTAATCAATGGAACAAGCTGAAATGGGAAGCGAGCTATAAAGAAACAAATGAGACATACGACGGGCCTTCCGAAGACGATCATGAGTCAGTTCATATCGAATGGCATGAGAATATGATCAGAAAAACATCTGGGAATAAAAATAAAGGTCTTAATCGACCTATTTCTCCGCTCAGAAAAGACAGCCCAGACAAGATGACCAAGAGAATTGCAGTCGCGAAGAAAGTCTTGTGTTTTGGATCGTTCACTCCTGAAGAGTGAGATTCTGGACATTCAGACAGAATGACCAAGGCTTAGAAGATGACCCTCTCGGGTGAGTAGACATCCTGGCTAGTGGTACAGAGAGATCGTGGAGGGAATCTGTTTAGTTTATTTATCACTTATGTGGCATCTGGTTACTGAGTTGAGAATAATGCGCAAAAGGTTCGACTCCATATCTTTGTGAAGGATTACTCGAAAGGCGTTGCGATTAGCTGATTTAGCGAAGGACTAGTTTTTTTGGCGGCAGGGAGGGACTGTTTGAGAACGTGATGTGATTTCTATTCATTAATTCTATGATCGTTTGAATATCTGAGTAATCCAGCTTTTATGGTGGAATTAAAATCTTATAATCATCATTAGGATATATCGTGCTTTTCAAACGTACAATTTTAAATTACTGGTCTTATTATGGAAAATTTAGTTTCTGATGCCTCGTGTAAATTTTGATGGGGTCCGGAGTACTATGCGTAAAATAGTCCCATATTCATGACAATGATAGAAAAGTTTCACTCGGCCTCATGTTGACATGATTTCATTTTCACCCAGATTGGTAAGTGGCAGATAAATTTATGACTTACAAACCAAGGTCCACCATAAGGATGGAAATATTATTCATGATGCTTCAAATGCACTTTTGGTAATAGTAGCAAGGGAAAATTCTTTAACTATCCATTTATATATTTCATTGCGATGCCTTCGATCTTGCTCTCGAAATGCTATGTGAACCGTTATAAAATAAAATAATAAGATAGTCATCAACGCTCACTATTTTGAGGACAACCCCTTAGATGTAATCAAATAGCTGTCGTAATTAATATAGGAGAAATCGAATCCCTTTTTGGCGCCTTCACAATCAGGCGCATGACGCAGACCACGCCTCCGAGAAGACAGGATGTCAAAACATTTTGTTTTTCCAGACGATGGATTAATTAGTCATTTCAACAAGGACTAATAAAACTCCATAATGAGCTTAGCGCTGATGAAATCCGAGGAAGGTCATCTCATAGCGACTAAGAGGCTTGGCACTATGGTGAGGTCGAATGCACACAAGAGAATAAACTACGAATTGGACGGCATAAGCTCCTTCGTAAAACGTAGTTGGTACGAAAACAAAGCAGATTATTCAGAGAAGTTATATCACTAAGAAATTAACTCATCACATGATAGTCATGAAGCTAGCATCGACCAATTTGTTGTTGCTATATGAGTTGATAGTTCGTGAGCATGACCACATTTTGGTAGTTTTCTTAGTCAACAAAGGCTCGCGTCCTTATTTGGATCAATCTCTAGGCTTTCCGCATCAATACATTGATACAAAACTCCAAGATTTTGTATGTATATGTACGCACAGGTTTTGCCAACAATTTTATTTGAGAGTTTCTTTGATATGTCTAAAAATGATCAGTAGTAAAATAAATAATCTCCCCATAACCACAGAATATTCACCGAACAAAGGTAAAACAAAGAAGACACTCAGCTATAAGTAGCTTTCCACAAAGCCTTTGTAAACTCTCTTGTTCCCCATCCTCTTGCATTTGCATTACTGAGCCATCAAATAATTCTTTACTCTAACTAGATTCCAAAATAATCAGTTCAAGTAAAAGTATCCTAACTAGTAAGTCTTTTGTTTCGCTTCCCAAAAATGGATAGAATTAACCGAGCATCTCGCCTCGCAGCGACAAACAACCTCCCCGGATTCCTTCAAATTCTCTCTCCAGAAAGATACCTCGAGCGCGGTACCACAATTGTTAACGCTATCCATACAGCAATCAACGCCAACCCAGTCAGCGACGTTTTGTATCCGGATTGGAATATCCGCTATGTAAATATTCACAAGTTTCACAATCAAGTGCTTCCAGACCTCGACGGTTTCAACCAAGTTTTCTCAGATCCACAATTGCAGATTGAAAGCGCAGGGGCTCATTGGTCCTCTTACACGATCTTTTCCAAAGCAAGCATTGATGCTGCGGACAATGTAAATGATTTGCTAGATTATGATAGCGTTGTACAGATGTTCATTTCTCCGAAAAATGGAACTGCCCTCATGACGCTCTCAGTAGCAGAATCTGATATTAATATACCCGGCGTCAATACACAGCGTTTGTATAATAGCGAACTCCTTTACCAAGCATGGAGCGATGCATGCGCTGTGCAGGTGGCAAGCGGCAATACGAATGAATCGCAACTCTCAAAACTCAAGTACATCGTCTGCGGTCCCATTGTTAATCTTGGAACTCTCTGGACAATCCGCGATGTGCTCACATCTCAGCAAGTTCCTGAGTTTGCAGCAGGCCAAAAGTCCAGATTCACGGTTGATCCATCGATGAGTGTCGAGTTCAAGATGTTGATGGGAACTGACAATGGGAGACCATTTGGAAGATTATGCGCGGACCATGCTCAGACATTGGGCAAGAAAAAAATTGACAAGATTCATGTCTTTTATCCGTTTGCCGAACCCGACGATGGCACGTTGGTGTTTGAATTGACTGAAAATTTACCGCTCACAATTCAGAGAAGACCAACAGCCCGTGATAGAATCCTCGCATTAGCTAAGGCAAACACAGAAGCTACACCTCTCGCGAAAAAAGTTACATCCACAGTCAGCCGAAAAGTCAGCGAGAGAGTGAAAGGCTTAATGAAGAAGTTTGAGAACTGAAATTCGCGAGACGAGATAAGAAGATCATGGCGCTAAGTTACTTTCAATTTCATTCCTCTTCTCTACCTTCTATGAGAATTGACAATCAGCAGAAATTTTGATTAGAAGCACTGATGCTCATCAAATAATTAGTATTGGATATTATTCCCTAGTTTGGAGTTGGATCTCATTTCATTGGCATATAATAAAACGAAAAAATAACAACAGAATATCCAGAAAATAATTTGAATGATGGTGCTACAAATTTGAAAATAAAATGAATTCAGGGAGGTAAGGCGAGGTTTCATTATGTATCTGAAGACTCTCACATGATCATCGATCAAACTCACCGATGGATATTGACAGTGGTGCCTCATGTGCACTCAGTCCATTGTCTGCAAAGAGTAAGTCACAATTTCGACGTCTCGATAAGAAAACAATCGTTCACGAGCCGAAATATATAAATTCCTCTCAATCGTTACATTCGAATAAGGTTGTTTTAAATGATGTGTAATTTTGTTATCTGCTAATTGAAGATCCATTGAATTCACCACCGAATTAACTAACTGTACCATCTGGCCGCTGGTCAACTTACAACTCACTGACTGTTAGACTAATTTTGCATTATCCCAACCGGGTATATATCATCTAGGACTTTCCTTCATAGCAGAATTAATATTGTCAACCATCCAAATTAAGCATTACTAGATTTTGTGACATTGACAACTTACATTTTAGAAGATATCCAGGGGCTTTGAATTAGTTGTCTTCTGAAACGTTGAAAAGTTCAGTTGGCGCAGAGGCCGAGTCGGCTGTATCACATGATTTCAGGAGCGGAGGTTGATAGGTAGCTACTCGGAAATAGTGGGTTTTGAGTTCTTTCCACAACATATTCGGAGGTCAGAAAAAGAATCGAATCGTTTCCCATTGCTGAAACCTGATGGTAATTACCATGGAGACATCCTGTGCTTAGTATCCTACCCATTGCTACGTTAAACCACTAAGCACCGTATGGTTGGGAGTATTCTATTATTCAGCCTCTCATTTGTTTACATTTTGGGTACGGTATAATGAAACGGAAGAGAAAATGGAAACTCGGAGAACTTTTCAATGCTTATTCGGCTGCTTCATGATCCTCGGAATGTTGTCGTATTAATTGTAGCCGTAGTAAGAGAGAATATACTATGAATTAGGTCGATTTTTAGCTCATAAGATATTACACCAGAACTGTTACAGCGCCAACACTTCATAAAGTTGATCTTCATTTCTTCATTTTATTCTCCATTGAAACCCACTTAGCAACTACAGTGCTCTTGAAACTTTCAGTCATAAGAATATCCGAAATGGTAGACAGCAATAATTCAAATGTTAAGGAGAAGCCGATAGCATCCCAGGCCGTAAAAGCAGACGTAGATAACTGCTCGAGTGCGTCTAATGCAGACCAGAAATCGCCACAGACTTCTCAGTCTGGCCCTGTCGAAAAGGAAAAGCCAGCAAATGATCAGCTAGAAAAAGATATCGCACATTGTAAGCCATACCCAAATTATATGCGGGAATCTTTTAGTATTTTATAGTCTAACACAATTATCGCAGACAGAAGTGCCCTTTTCTACGGACCAGCTGATTCAAATGCACGATTTTGGGCTATACGTGCCACCTCTCGTCGCAATCGTTCCATTAACAGAGTAAGTAAGATACTTGAAAGATCCTAATGCACGAGAAATAAAAAGACTAACCAGGGACACATCTTGCAGGCACCGAAATGAGAAAAACCAACGGCTTTAGTAATGTAAGCTCTGGAGAGAAATTTGGTAAATCTCGCTCTGAAGCCTAGCCGCTGTATCCTTTGGACTGAAATCTGACCAACCTCTTCCCCTTCTTCATGTAATGTGGCCACAATTACGGAGGTATACGAGTTATTTTTGGCCAGTTGTGCATAATTTATTGGAAGATTCTTTGCCAAGACTAGAAAGGAGACAAAGCTCTAACTCAAATATTGGAAGTATGTCGCACGAAATGGGAAATGAATCTCCAGTCATGGTGGCGATTACAGAAAATTTTCAACGATGGGTACATATGGAAGATCAAACAATCTTTGGACATCGAATTTTATACAGCACTTCTTGATAGTCTTTTTGTGTTCTAGTTCCCAGAATCTAAGATCATAGTTGTCATCTAAATTATAACGTACTACGATACAGACTCAAAATCATTATGCTCCAAAAACTTTCCATATGAGACTCCTGGTTCAAGTGATGACATTAGTCTTGAACTCAATTTGATGTTGAATTCAGATGATTTGTATATAGCTTACAGTAGGCTAAAAGAAATGGATTAGCATATTCCTGCTCTCATTGAAGTTTGATCTGTATTGTGCCAATTCAGTCATCTTCACAAAGTTGAAATGTCCCGCATAGTGAATTTCGTTGAAAATTCGAAGATTAGTCAAACTACTAAGGTTCAGACAGATATCTAAGTATATTATGTATAATCTTGCTCAAAACAACATTCATATGTCAAATAACTAGTAGCAACTAAGGGAATGCATTGAACAACCTAGGCGCGTAATAATCTCGCTTATTTCTATATTCTCGGAAATTGACGCAGTGATTAAAAAGTCAGAGAGACACTATATTGATGTCTCGCCGTTCTTAAATAAAAAAACATAGAGCACTAACAAATTGACAACAATTTCTGCAAAGCCAGCCAGACAATTCAGGGGGATGAGATGATCTCCGAGCCGGATTAAAGTTTCGCGACCCCGAAACGTGCGAAGAGCTTTACTTCCCTCACCAACAGTCGAAAAGAGAAGTTCTCGAACCAGAAAAGACTATGCCGATAGCCAAAGAGCGGCTCCCAGCCTGTATGTCTTTCATGATAGTCTAACCCTAAGACTTCTTGCGGAAATTCGTCGTCACCATAAAAATCCTGGAGGAATTTTATCGATGCCTGAGACTCAAGATGACGGCGCTCCAAGAACAGCTGCGCCTACGATCACCTATAGAACGGGCGGCAACACGAATGAATGAGACTGAGAGGCATAGAAATCACTAGCAGATACTAGCCGCCTTTTTCTGAAGAGCGGAACACAATTCGGAACAGGTACTTTTTCAGAGATGCTTACGATCTATTCAATTCGCAAGGACTAATCTGAAAACGTTCCACTTCCCAGGATATTTTGATACGGGTAGAAACAACGGAGCGAAGCTGTGGTCAAAATGCGCAACTTCAATTACATCAATGACTGCGAAGGATATTAATATGGGGAGAAATCGAGACCTTTTGCACGGATTCAGGTTGATCTCAGTAGATAAATACATGTTTCAAAAGCGCTGACTAGAGATCTCGACTAAGGGTAAAGGGAAATTTGCTATCAACTTTCCATTTTAGGTTTTCAATCATTAAAAGTTCCTCCATAATTTTCCCGAATTTCCATGATGTAGAAGTAAAGTATAGATTACAAAAATAAGGGAAGTCACGGAGTCTGCTGTCCGCCTCAAAACATAAGCCGTATTTAACTATCTGCCTGTCTCTTCTCAGAGCACACATTTTCCTCATGACATGAACTGTAACATATATAAATAAGAAATCAGCATCAAAACATGAGATAACAGAGCCCCCAATACGGTGTTGCGGCTCTCATCGATCTTGTTCGTGAACTCGCGCGCATAACCGTGACCGTATTGGTAGACGCCAGATAGATATATAAGAATGAGAAACTCCTTTCCTCCCGTCCATTTTCATTACAAAAGCCTCATCATCAAATCTCTCCGCCAATAAACTTTCATCAATTAAACATCATTGGAATCCAAGGTTGAGAACTTCTCCACATAAGTAATAAACTATCAAAACTTTTTCGAGACAGTTTACCAATCATGAAGACACAACTTTTCTCGACTCCGAGTCCTATCTCGTCTCCCAAGACCGCTCCGCATAATACTATGTCGCGAAATAGCATATTCTCAACTCCACCGAATACACGAATGCTATCTCCACCCAGAGCTCCACGTCAACGCCGATTTCTTCGACCAGAAGTAACCCCTCAAACAAGCGAATCCTTTAGAACTCCATACAAATTTGGAGATAGATTGAATAGTGAACTGCACATCCCAATACCAAGCTGCAGAAATAACAGAAGAAGCGCACGTTCCCGGTCGCCCCCAAGAAATCGTGCGCGTGCATACCGAAGCCGATCACCACCAAGAAACCATCTGTTTGGCAAACGGTCGATGGAAGAAGCACTATTAGGACCTCTACTGCCCAAAGCTGTTTACCAAAGTACTGATATGGACAATAACTTACAGTCCTTAGGGTCATATGAGATGAATGAGCCATTCCAGAGAATGCTCTCCCTCGCAGAAACCGAGCATAAGGAGAAAGCTTCCGAAAATAAATCATCCGGAATATCAAGTAACAAGACTATCGAGAAGAAGTCCAAAGAAATTGATTCAGGTAATTTCGAAAACTCATCCAAGGCTTCTAGTGACGAGGAGGATAGTTTTGGTCTAAGAAGTCTTCAAAGTAATCAAAGACTATGAAGAAATTGGTACGATGTAAGTCTGTCACCATAAATCTTCTTTACTTTAAAACTAGTATCGAGAAATAGATATAAGGAGAATCGGCATATCTTCCTCCGAGCAACAGCCATGCTAAATCATAAAGAGATCGCAATATTTTCGAGCATTCTGTTCGCTCCTTTTGACGATGAAACATTGACCTGTGAAAACGTATGTGCATAGGGCATCCAGGAAGGCACCGAGTTTCGTTTGGGTTATTGAGGGTGGTGATGGGTAAAACCTTTGATGTGCCTGGATTTCTTTTGTATGAGTATCCTACGGTAAGATACTGTATGACGGCGCGGAAGTTTTAGGATCCGCTGGTATCTTCTATGGTATTGGTAGAATTTCAGTATGAAGATTGGTTTGTGCGTTTTGTCAAGGAACCAGTAGGGCGAAACTTGGTGGTATTGATTTGCAGTGGTGGGATGGTGGCCGTTCCTCAATATTTGAAAGGAATGAATCCAAACCTATATGCGATAGATACTCTAAGTTAAACATTCAATGAAACCTTTCACTTCAAAAATGTGCATCCTAAGTGTTCGAACTTTTGACTTTGTGATATTCTGTAGAACTCAGCTTATCTTCAAAAATGTCACTCTCAAGATTTAATGACACCAACTAAAGCTGTCTGAAGAAACGGTGATATCATCGACGTGGAAATACCTCTGTTGTGGAATATCTCTACTGATAAGTATTCTGGTTCTGAAATTTTTGGATGTGTCAAAAAAGAAATATGTGCCCAAAACCTATCTAGAGCATTCTCCAAGTCATCAATACTTGAAATAAGCAATAACCCGCGTCTATCGCATGATAATGTGAGGTGATTTTGATGCGACAGATCGAGGGCGCATTTTCACTTTCACGCTATGAGATTCATTCATTTCATTCACTCGAATTTCACCAAAAGGTCAAAAACATGTTGCTAAAAATAATCGACTCAAAACAGGGACAGAAAATGCTATTCGTACGGTTTTCATCAAAGTTCTTCATACCATGCCTGTCCCCCCCAGCTACAAAAGCACACGAAAATTCTTTTGACCTTATATGAAAAGGATAAACTTCCCATTCACAAAGATATCGCAAAGATCCCTCCTTTATCTTCAATCTGACCCTTTCGCCACCCAGTAACTCAGTTTTCACATAACGAAGCACCTCGATTCACTTCAATGGAGCTACCAAAACGCGATTCGAGAAGCATACACAATCAAAAAGACTTACGTTCAGAAAAAATGCACAAAAGCGGGTCAGGCTCTCGAGATATTCTCGGTGAACAAGAGAAAACTTTTCCTGAAGATGATGTGATTGTGTCTGATGAGAACTGGAGCTACGTAACTGAGAGTGAAGACGCATATATGTGCGACGACTATTACACAGATGGGACTCACACCGGCGACACTACGATCTATCGCCCATCTTCTGGCATTGCGCCTCAGGTAATAGCTCCTGTGGAAAGCTACGCTCCAGCTCAGCCTCCCCAGAAACGATACGTACCAGTTCGAAGGCGTTATAGAGGGATCCTTGATCCATACCAGAATGCAGACGATGCCGCATTTTTTGCTCACGCAAATACGCAATATCAGCGAGGAATTCGGGAGGCGCTACGTAAGAGTGAGGAGAAATCTAAAGAGGAGAAGCCTAGGTCTGCGGCAAAGGAGAACAGTGTTTTGACCGCGGAGACTAGTGCAGCGCCTGCTGCGACTGGTGTGGAGAAAATCAACTTTATTGATCTATTATGGGGCGACGCCTAGAACGGTTCTGGGTGTAAGGTTTTAGAGAAGCCTTGGTGGATCAAGTCATTGATATGGAGATAACCGTTCTCAGTGGCTACAGTGTCTGTTAGATAGGGATTTCCGCACATCTCACCCCGTCGGAGCCGCAGTTGGTGCAATAGAACTAAACAACTGCGACTTTAGTTCGTGCTTTTGCAAGCAGCTTCGCAAAACAAAGCATGCCGGACGATGGGTCAACTACGTGTCAGCCTGGGCTATCCATCTAATTCATCATTTGCCAAGATGACCAGAATGGGTAATTGATAGTAGATGTTTCTTCATAGTCGAAATCAAATTGTTAATTTTCATGACTTCGATAAGTTTTGGAATAGAAATTTAGGGCTGTTCAAATTAATTGAGAAGCTCTGTAACAATACTACAATACTACAATGATAATTTTTGATTTTTGCTTTTTGTATCTTGAAGTGAGCACCCCAAAAATTTTCCTGTGATATTTTGATTCTGATAAACTAAATTCCTCCTTTATCTCTGGCAACAAACAAGAAACATTTCTCAGGTTACCGCGGCTGGGCGGTTTTTTTTTTTGGCTCCCCTGAATGACCTAGCTATTTTCGTTTAGTTTCTTTCCACCTCTCTTCGCAAAATAACTAAATAACATACCAAGCCTACAGAAATACAAGTAACAACTCAATAATCCAATAACACCAAAACACAAATATCATGGCTAAGGATAAAGGCAGACAAAAGGCTATAGGTAGTGGCAGCATCTCTTTTCCTGGGCTTAAAAAGAGGATGGCTTTCAAAGCTAGAGTGGAGAAACCCAAGTATAAGAAAATCGACACAAAATCCAATAAAACGCGTATCGAAGCACTTTACAATATTATTTTCAGAGACTTTAAGCCGAAATCTGAGCTTCATAAGCCCAACACCAAATTTCCGTCCATTAATTGCGACCACAAGAATATCAAGCAGTTGAGTGATCATAAAGAGTGCTATAAATTGATAATTGTCGCAGCGGGACTTCAATCGACAGCGTGCCACCTTGAGGTACAGCAATGGTCCACTGGCTCATTTTGGTCTCCTCATCGATATGGAGCGTACAGTCCATGGGACGTTACGGCTTGTCCGCGTTCACACTTAAATCTTAACCTAAACCGATTCAATTTTTCAGAGCTTCGATCATTATCACATCCTCTAAATTCAAGAGCTCGTTCAGAGGTACCATCATTTTTGGGCACATTTTATTTCTAAAGAATAAAAACAAAGACTGAATATTGCCGATGGCGTCAAGACTTCCAAATGTTTAGGTCATCAAACCATCTCCTGTCTGGACTATAATCAGTGGACTATAAGTATCCTACGAGTCATGCGCATACCCAATTCTCTCACTCCCATTCATCCACAAACTCATTTTGTCTTCGTCCAATCCCTTGGGCATATGTTCGAGTTCTCCAACTCAGTTCTCCATGTGTATATCGACCGACTGTTTTCCCAAACCACATTGCCTTTCCTTTCCTCGCCCTCTTTCCTCGTCCTCTTTCCGGATATCTAGATCATTTGTCATTTACCGAGTGTCAGATATGACGGTACTCTTTGGTTGCGTAGTACACATAGAATGCTGTCCGCATGTATGGTTGACTAAGAAATTATAAGTCACTGTATCACACAAATCTATCCGGAGATAAACTCACAGAATCCACGTTGAAATCCCCGCAATTTCTTCCCTCTACGATATGGGACTGCGATTCCATCCGAGGAAAAGAAGCAACGTTTCTTTTTGAATCCGATTAAGGTAAAGCATGCGTCCAACTCTTGTTCCGTCGACAAGATCGAATCTTGATCATTTTCTGTCGAAATATTCAAATATTTCTCTTTATAAGGTTGGCTCAATTCAACCAATGTGAGACATGCCGCCATCGTTTCTTCTTCGAATATGTTCAAATAGAATACAGTGCCATAATGGTTGAATGTTTCGAATTTCGTTTTAGGCGTAATGCCAATTTGACCCTGTGGCTGGTCATCTGGGATTCGTCCAACTTTCAATTCATTTACGCCCCACCTCATATTATTTCCAGTAAAGGTATTGTAACTATCGAGCACTGAATTTCGCCACTCAATTTCTGATTCAAAACCAATGAACTGCGTTTTATGCAAGCGAGGGATATTCGGCTAATAGTCCATGAGGTTTGCATAATCCTCAAAGCGAGAATGTGTTGCAGGTGAGTGGCGACTTGCTGTAGGTAACGCTGGCTGTATCATGCTCGAAGAACCATTAAACCAAAATTTGGATTCATTCAATTCTAGGCCAACTTTTTGTGGCTGGGAATCGATCGATGTGTTCTCATTTTGTACCAGAATAATCAGTCTAAACTCCCTTTTTGGAATGAACTTATGGCCGCTTACACTCTGCGCATTCTCTTCTACTTTCAACTCTGCGGATTTTGTCGTAGTATCCAGTCCATCTTTCAAGACAAGTTGCGCGCCATGTTTCCTCTAAAAAAAAATGCGTATTGGCATATTGACTTAGAGTGTTGCGAGTCTACATACCTTTTTGATAGCTGTTTTCTTTCCTGTCAAAACTTTCGAGACTCCATCCTGAGAGCGGATTTTCTTTGAAATGTCAGATTTGAAATGAGGCCTGGGAAGGTTACCAACAAATCAGACTTTGTCTTGGGCTAAGCAGGAAACATTTTCTTATTGAAGTGATCGAAGCTTACATTCTGAGTCAAGTACTTTGTCTGACTCTATAATCTTAAGATTGATAGAGCTACTATCTTTAGTCGTTGACGAATAAATTAATAATTGTAATTGAAACAATGGGAGAATGTTTTATCGATGTTGATTTCTTAACTTTGGCGTCGAGAAAGAGATGTGATCCATGATAAGAGGCTCTAATGTAAAAGATTGAATATGGTAATATATATCCTATTGACTGCGGAAAGAAAGAACATTACGATTGAAGCGTTACTTCCTCGTTTCATTTCAGCCATAGGCTACAATTGACCCAGCAACCCTTTGAAGGCACGACTTATCGGTAGACAGCTACAAACAGGCGATTATTCGTGGTAATTATAAAAGACTTGTTTTGTCAAAGTACAGTTGTGTCAGACTTCAAATCTACTGAACTTCCATTGCGCACCGTTTCATCATTTTTTCACCTTCATGGCATCTTTCTTGCTCTCGTTAGCACTCCAGTACAACCACCACTCCACGCCCACCATATGCAGTACCATTGCTAGCCATCCCGACGTTCCAAACACCATAGTGATGGTCATCGCAATACGTTCTGGCGGATAGTATCCAAGTTGAACTGGAATGTGTATTTCCTGTGTTGATAGCCCCAACAATGTATTTTCACATGCAGGATAGTTTTTTGAGATGAGCGAAAGGGGATGCGAATGAGTGGTGTATAATTCATGGAGAGTGGAACATGTAGTGACGGAATAAAAGTCGCGGGTGTGTGGCGAAACAATAAATCGGATAAGGAAGTACATAAACAAACGCATAGTGAGAATCTAAAGTACTTTTAGTTCCTAACAATAAGAGTGATAAAGATATGAATTCAGTTATATTTCAAGTCATAAACATGAATAAACGCGGAAAGAGGGAAATAAATGTCATGACTTACGCAGCCTGTCCATCCCCAAGTCCTGATAGCCCATACTCGATGCTCTGCAATTCTTTTCTGTCTAATTGCAATCCAGGATTTAAGCAACGCAAAGAATACCATGACCCCAAGAGTGTATACCCAGATTCTTGTTTCGAGGGTCCCTCCGAAGGCATGATGAGCAATCCCAAAAGCACCTTCTTATGTGATTAGCAGAAGTAGGAAAGAAGGGTAAGGGTATTATTAACATGTGTTGCCAACAAGCAGCATCAAGAACAAGAGTCTCCCCAGATATCTATGCAAATTTAAATAATTCCTCCTCACTATTGGAAGAAATTGAAGCGGGAGAAGGGTTCCGGCAGCTAGATTCAATGTTAGCTACGAACACTTTGATCTTCGCGTTGCATCTACAATGTTTGTGGCGATAATATACAATGCATTGCACACCTCAAGCCTCACACATCATACAATCTACATCATGTAAGAAAGAAATATTGTTAAACAGGCATACGTAATACACTCCACAGATGAACTTCCTTCCCCAACCTCATCAACCCATCTCTAAAGTCTATGAACTCGAGTGGAAATCTGGGACGTAATCTCCCTCCAAGGACAAAAGACTGCTGTGAGAAGGAGAACACAGAGAATGTGAGAGTAAAAAGAAAAAAGCAGACGAGAGATTTTGAATATGTGAAGCCGGTGAGTTTCGAAAGAGACATTTTGTTGGGAATATTGAGTAATGTACCAGTCTGTCATTTATCGAGAAACTTTCTGAGTTGAAGCTTGGAACTCCAGGATACAATAACGACAGCGTCGAATAATGAAGGAGTGATAGTTGGCGTGAATGTATCCTATATAAACCAAGATATCTATCGCCGACACGTGTAAGTTCACCAGAGTACAAAGAGACGTATACTTTAGCTCAAGAAATTAAGTTGAGACTTGGCCCGTGCATTTACAAATCTTATTCACAATCTCTGAATGATAAGAGCACATATCGTTCTTCGTCTTGTACTTTTCAGTGATCTTGAATTGAGGTTATCTTTTCTTGATATCATTGCTTGCTATTAAACTTGGTCAGGGTTATGAAATTTGTAAGACACTTCGCCTTATTTGACACATGTGACATATCTGACCCAGAGGTAAAAGCATTGGTGACAAGAATGGTCGCGAGCTCTTAGTGACAATTTGGATGCCAGTTTTGATTGAGGTGTGTAAGTGAAAGTTAAATCCTCCTTGCGGAGATATTGAAATACCAGCAAATTTCCGTGCTGCGATTGAGTGATCGATTCTTTCACGTGATATACATGTGATTAAAATGCTAGCGTATGCGAGAATCTCAGTTCTTGGGCGATTACTTAGATACTTAAGCTCCATCAAAAATTTTCTAGTTCGTACACAAGTGTTATGTGCACGGGAAAGAAATTTCCAACTCGCGTACCTCTTGGAATTTGTATATTGGAAATGCAACAGTGAGTGAGTTTGTAAGAAATTCTCTGCCCAAGCCTATCAAAAGATTCCAGACAAGCTTTTCATGCATCCTGGAGACTCGGAAGCCAAGTCGATTTTCATCGTCATTCGACTGTTCGGTACTGATAATAATCCATGGCAGGTACACTATCAAAACTATATTTGGCATGTTTTAATGGAGCAACAACGAGCCTGGGACTGATACACACACCAACACATGTTTTCTTTGTTGTCCTCGTATATTTTGAATCCACTTCTCCTTAGAGATTTCCCCTAGGAAGCACCTTGTTCCGCTTAGTTTTCCGAAATTGGTTGTCCAAGCCGAAGAGGACGCGAATCTTGGCGGTTGTCGGAAATTAAGGAGATTGAACGATACGAGCGGAGAGATCGGATGAACCGTTGAAACTTCAAACCCACATCGTTCATTGATCACGACTAAACAACTCCGCAACTTCAAATGCGACGAAGCACTGGAGATAATTCCAAATCGTAACTGATAATGCAATGGAATCTTCTTTTAAGTCTCAATCGATTTCAATAGCCAATAATGAGGGCGATATCAAAAGGTTTGGATTGTTGTGGACCATATATCTATTTATGGATGATCGTATTGCATGGTTACTCCATAACTTTAAGAATTTATCGTATATCCACCAGCTCCACCAAACAAAGTATACACGATGTCAACGATGGCCTGTCCAAGTGGTTAGTGCCATCAATTTTCTTATTTCTATTTGGCATTCCCATGTCCATTTTTATCGTTCTGTCTATATCTTTTTTCTCTTTCCAACTTATCTAGTCAGTCGTTTCCAGTCGAATTTTGTAACCAAAACAACTACTTTCGTTAACATAATCCGGCATTCCTTGCCAAAATGAGAACTCCTGTTTCTTCCATTATCAATCTGGGTCTCTTGACTCTGGTTGCCGCTCAAAGCTCGAATTCCGTTGCTACATCCTGTGTCTCCTCCTATCAACTGTGTTTGGATGACGGCGGAGCCGACAATACATGCCAATCCAACAATGCAAAGTGCAAAAATGTATGCGCCGATAGCTATGGATCGTGTCTTTCTTCGTCGTCAGATACATCATCATGCATGAATACCTATAATCTTTGCTTGGACGACTTCACCATATTCACCACACCAGAGGATTCGGCCGGAAAGGATTGTGCATCTCTTTTCTCGGCTTGCCACGACTCGGGAGAGGCAGACAATACTTGCAATAGCTATGCAGCTCAATGTAGGATTCCTTCATGTGATAAGGTTGCAGTTGGAACAAGCGACTAACAAAACCAGGCAAGGACAAATGCAGCACAATTTATGCCACGGCCCTCACTAGTGGATCTCCAGACTCGTCGGCCGCCATCACGCAATATAACAACTGTCTCGATTCTTTCAGTGTCTTCTCTACTAGAGAATCTTCATCTAATCTCGATTGGTAAGTGTCATCAGATCAAACGTCATACAATTATCCTCGCTTCTTCAACTTCATTTTCAAACTTCATGATCATATTCTTCCTTGCAGCGCAACTCATGCCCCTTGGTTCCTCAAAATCTCTTTTCTAATGAGAAAATACTAATTTCCTCATCTTACAGTGTATCTCAATTCTCGGCCTGCAGAGCTAATGGTACTGCCGATAACACATGTAATTCTTACACAGCACAGTGTAAAGTGAGTACCATTTTCTTTCCACGTGAGCGATATTTACCGCGAACTCCCTTTCCTTCCCGGTCTTGTGCATCCTTGCACATTCGGAACTCGCATTCGAGTCCAATTCTTATTGTTCATCCGTCTTCATCTTCTTCCCGCCCTTTCGTTTTGCTGTTTAGAAATCTTATTTGAGGTGTTACATCACGTGGAGGCATTGAGGATACTGGTTGTGGCGAAAATTAGGTGGCACAGGCAATTGTTCCACTCACGTCCCTCATCTCTTTTGTTCAAGCAAAAGCCCCTTTCATTCTCGTTTTGAGATATTATTAGAGTGTAGCAGTTCTATGACTCTTTTTATCAGCCCCGACCACTCCCTTACTTGTTAAGGATCGACGTTTTTGATGGCCAATGACTAACTTCACGTTTGTATAGGACAAGTGTAGTGCGATTTATGGGATTTGCCTTAGCAGTGGAAGCGCTGATGACTCGTTGTGCATGAATCAGTATAACAACTGCTTAGACTCCTTCACTGCTTCAACTGCTCTGGATTGTGTTAGCAGTTTCACATGTAAGCATAACCGTTTATTACTTCCATGATATTCACCTATTACCCGGTTCGAGAATTGTATCGATAATATATCGTGTATATTCAGTATACTTCCAAATACATATTTTTACCTCCTGCCCTAGCAAGACAATTCTTTCAGATAGGCAGTTGCTAACCCCAATTCTACAGTATGTCGAAATGAAGGCGGCGAATCCAATACATGTGCTTCTGAATCAGCAACTTGCAAGAACGACGCAAGCATCAACTATTCTACATGTCTTTCTAGCGGTCAAGCTGATGAATCGGCATGCTTGGAACAATACGATTCAGCTCTCGTCCAGTTCAACACTACCACCTTGTTGAGTAATACCGACTGTGTTTCCAGGTTCACCGAATGTGAAAATGATGGGAATGAAGACAGTTTATGTCAAAGCAATAACGCCGATTGCAAGGTCAGTAAATTTCTTAAACCTTTCCTCTTCGAAAATCCTTTCTTTTCTTCAATCTAAACCGAGGCTATTACTGACCCTAAAATCTCAACACAGACCGATTGTTCCACATCATATTCCACTTGTCTCAGTTCGGGTGACCCAGCTCTTTACGCTCCTTGCATGGAACAATACAATACCTGTCTTGTGACTTTTACCTGGACAACCAACACTACTACTACTGGCCAGGATTGTGTTTCTAAGTACATGTCATCTACTGGAGAGGATAATGCTCGCAATGCTGAGGCAGCTCAATGCAAATCGTAAGTCTAAAACTTCATTTAATATCTTGTCTTAAGCCACTGGTTACTGACTCTCTGGTTCTTAGTGCGTGCTCCACAAGCTATTCAACCTGTCTAAGCTCCGGTGACGAATCCCTCGAAGCGCCATGTCTTATGCAATATAACTCATGCCTTGTCAACTTCAATTCCGCCATTACAACCCCCGATTGTGCTTCAAGTCTTCTTCTTTGCGACGATGCTTCAAACACCTGCGCTGCCGATGCAGCCAGTTGCAAAAACACGTGCTCCGTGGCTCTCGATATCTGTCAAAGCTCTGGAGATTCCGCCCTCACCGCAGGTTGTCAAAAACAATATCAGTCTTGCCTTGTTTCTTTCACTGCTGCTACTGCTGCTATTGGAGAGGATTGTGTGGCTTCCTTTACTGAATGCAGAAGTAATGGAGGAGCTGACAATACTTGTTCTTCGGTAAGCATAAGTCTCGCGGGAAACCTAGATTACGGAATGTCACTAACATAATCATAGGAAATGGCCAGTTGCAAAAACAAGTGCAGCTCCGTTTACGATATCACCGGTACTTCCGCCGACAACTCAACCATTACTGCATCCCAAGCCCTTCGACTCTACGATTCTTGTCTCGTATCTTTCTCCTCCAATGAAACCACTGCTACCGGTCAAGATTGCTCTTCCAAATACTACGCATGCTCACTCGCTGGTCTCGAAGCTCCAAACGTCTGCAACTCCGACTACGCAACCTGTAAAAACGACTGCGCAGTCATTCTCGACACGTGCCGCAGTTCCGGAGACGAGTCCCTCGTTAGTATGTGTGATAGTTTGTACAACGGCTGCTTGGATCCTGTTATGAGTAGCAACATTACCACAAATGCAACCGTCGCGATCAATGCTACAGCAACCTATGTCCTACCTACCAAATCCGCTTTCTTCAATTTGACCGGCGCATACTCAACAATTGTTAGTAAAGCAAGCACTGCGACTGCTAGTGCGTTTGTTAGTGGGGTTCCAACGAGTGCGACGAATGGTACTGGATATTACGCCCAAACTACTTCTTCCTCAAAAACAACTGTCACAACGACAAGTAGTGTTGTGACTTCTGGATCGGCTTTTCCTTCTGCTATCGAATCGGCTGTTTACTCAAATGGCACATCTGGCAATGAGGCATCTGAGACTATCTCGAGTATTCCATCAACATCCACCGCGACAATCTCTACCAGTGTCAGTTCAGGAAATTCTCTACCAACAGTTACTCTTTCCGCCAGCTATGCATTGAGCAATGCCACCTCCACATCAAACAGCCTTGTTTTTGTGAGCACTACTTCTGAGTCTGCCATCACTATCGAGACTGGAAAATCAAGTGCAGTAGACAGAGCGGTTGAGGGGAACACCAGCGACGAAAGCGCTGATGATGATGCATGCGAGACCTAAATCCATAGAGTGAGGCTCGACATGGAACATGTAATATATTATGAAGGCTATGAAACGGAGGATATGGTGAAATTATGTATTCAAATTAGAGGTACTTTTATTTTCTAGATTGCAAAAGGTTAATGATAATTTTTGATTACGCCTATTGAAATGAATCTTTTTATTCATTGCTGTAAAAGTGCGTCTTATCAGATTACTTCTGGAATGATTGAAGTGATTGATAGTGTGGGTCCGGGAATCTTTATGTTCCCGAACCATTTATAAGAAGTACGGAGAAGCGCTGGATTCGAATGGATAACTCGATATGAATTATTTTTAGCAAATTCTGGGCAGGGAGCTTAGATTCCTGAGAGCGAGGTCTGTTTACTAAGCTTGGGGGATCTGAGAGATTCCCAAATCTTTTTTAGGGGTTTGCAACAGCAAAAGTATATTATAGGAAGTCGAATGTTTTTTATCATCACAGAAACATCTACAATATATGAGTTGGGCCCGAACGGGTGCTTCCAAAGGGAATTCGATAGGTTTCTCGAATACATGAGCAAAGTGGACATATTTCTGGAATTTCAAGATCTAAGACTGAGAACGACGTAGGTAAAAGTTGGGTAGCATGTAGTGTTAAGTAAGAACTGTGATAGGAACAAGCAATCCACATTCTGTTTTTCGAAGTTCTAGTTACTAGAGCTATGAAAGCGATAATCTATTCCGGTTAATGGGCTTGGAATGGTGTTTGCGCTTGTCAGGATAAATCCTGTAAAATGAACTTTTAGGTGTGCAACAAACTTATAAAATCCAACTTCATTGGCTCTGGGTGAAAGAGGACTGGTCTTGGTAGATATGTCCGCCGAGGTTAATATGGAACAATGAATCCCGACTAATTAAGTTAGTTTAGATTGGTGAAGTTTGTGGGCATCAGGTCTACAAAGTGAATGTGTTTGTGTGCGACATGAAGTGTCTGGTGGTTTGCCTGTGCTAGAATTTAAGATGGGAAATAGAAGGTATATTACTGTAAAAAAAATATATGTTGAGAGTTGGACTGTAAGGGCGGGATTGGGTAGAATGAAGTCATTACGAATAATGTTCAGTACTCAAACGGTGTGGTATTTTCACTCGATGTCAGACACTTTGGATGCCCATGTCCAGAGAGAACTTGACAAATAGTCAATGCATATTCAAGCAAAAAGAATCACAGCATCTAGGCGCCCATATCTTCCGCCTCGTGTCTTCAATGGCTAGTGGTATGAAGTTTCGGAAGCCAGAGTAATTGTATTTCTCAAACTATTCCGCGACCTGATTCGGCAAACCAATCTAGAAGGACATAATTTTCTTGTCGAAAAAGTTATTGAATTAGCATAGTCCTTTATTCTGCTCAAATACATGATTGCAAAAAAGTAAAGACAAAGGTGGAAGTCCGTTTCGGGCGACGTTAGCGAAAATCTGAACCTCAAATTCTTTGGAGATTGGATAAAAAACAGAAGTCTTCAATATCGACAGTCGTCTCAGCTGGTTTATATATGAGTATTTCAGCATTTATCATTGACTTCAGTCAGTAGATCACCGGAATCAAACTCAAAGGAACACTTCGCCCGACATATCCAGAGTAAAAGACAGTCCACCAATTCTCAGACCTCAACATGCCGTGGTTACCTCAGTATGCGGGCCAACCAAACCCGGATAACTATCTCACAATGTTAGTTCCCGTTATCTAGAAACGTTGTTTCACTTATGTTGTGTATATTTCCAAATACAAAAATTCGCAGGCAAAATGAACTGACTCATCTTGAAAGGCCCGAAAATTTGCGACCTTCAGAGGTCCGCCGGTTCCTAGCCAGCATCCTTGTTCAAAACCATTAATGTGAAGTTGAGAGTGCGAAAGACATCGCGTCTTACTGGGTGTATGGCCGGGGATCAGATTTCTATCAGTACGATTTAGACACCTTTAAAGACATGTTTGGGGATGAGGTAGGAATGTTGTTCTACTTGTATTCAAGAGGTCTTACACCAGGTGGAAAAGTAATAAAAGGGGAATCTTGGGGATTATTGGCTCGTTTTTTCGCCTATATTTTCGGACTGCAATTACCTTGATCAGGGAAATTGGGGGAAAATTCATTTCAGGGAAGAATGAATTCAATGTATGATTGCTTGGATTGGCTTGCGGTTTAGTTTTGAGAGGTGCGAACTGAGAGAGGCCGGGGGGGACTTGAGTATTAAAGCAGAAATTTCCATACAATATACACTACTTCAACTCAATCACAGTTTTGGGATGTCTTGTTATATTCTGGGTGCCAGATTGAGCAACCAAAGATGGCTTGATCTAACATTACCATTTCAAAGGTTTCGTGTTTATTGAAAGAATCCTGCTTTGAGCTCCTGTTGCTGCTTCTTGCCTTGGCGAGTGGGCAGTTTTACTTCAATCCCAAAAGAAGATGCGCAACAAAAGAGCAGGTCGCGAGAAGTTTCAAATACTGGTTGTTGATTAGTTTTAGCGACATAAATTGTCTGATGCCGAAGTTATACCGGATATTTCGTGATTGAATGAAGATGACTAATAAGGCACAAACAACCTTGATGGAGAATCTCCTTTGGAGATTGATCACACATATATACAACAAAATATTCAAATCGACCATTCTAAGCTCAAATACCACGGCCACTCCCTGAAATTCACAAGGAACTCAATCTCATACATCCTTCCTCCAAGCTACTTCTTGCGTCTTTTCCAAGATTTAAAAGCATTCTTGCTGCGAAAAAACCACATATGATGCGATCTCTGATGTGTTATGCTGTAGATGGACGAATAATCAATGGGTAAACCTATTTTCTAATGTCGATATGCAAAGATACATGAGAGAATTAGTGCGGGGTAGTGTGATACGATCAGAGAGTTGGGCGTCAACTGTTGCTCTTGAATGTGGATTTATGGTATATTGTTTGTGCCAATCATGCCTGGCATCACCGTCTACACAGCCATATGCAATAATTTTCAGACTACATCGAAGCATTGTATGCCCCGCTGAGTAGGATACGCGGCGATAGATCAAATCATTCAACTAAATACTTTTGAAGGTCTCCGTGTACGTCATCAAGACTGTGTATGTATCCGTGCAAATGCCATCAGCAAGCGTGCTGAATTGTGGTAGTTTGGAGTGCTTCACTGCCAGTACAAACTTAAGTATCCTTTCTATATATATATATATATACCGTCAGACTTCTAAGTGGTGGTTCTTTCAAACGGATGATTCTTCCTTTAAAGTACATTCGATATATAAAGACTTCTTGACATCTTCATGTACAGTGACCCTCTATCAACTCGCTGGCACAGTTTCTCATTCCTGTGAGGTCTTCACCTTTTTCCAGAGTTTTGTTTTCCTTTCTTGCTTGTATATTCTTCGCGGCTTGATTTGATGCTTCCTTATCCGAATTTGCTTTCCGTAGCCAGTATCGTGTCTACGGATTCCAATTAGATCAACTCCGCGCAGATGTATATACAAATGGCGCATGCAAAGATGTCTTTTGGATTTGATGCATTTCATTCGCTGCTTGCTTGGTGCGATTCTGATTCTAATCTTGCTTTCTGCCAATAGTTATTTTGCTTGCTCATTAGATCTTCACGACTGTCAAGCTTTCCTACACTGTTTCATGGTATCTTTGATTTGAAGTTCTCTTTGTGCACGTGTTTTTCTGTTTTTAGTGTAATGTTAAACACGTGACGCGGGGTGGTTTGCATTGCTGCCTGCACTGCCTCGTTGTCTTCTCTTCTCGATTATAAATATCACTGCATTATCCCCCAATATATTGAAATTTATCACTCACTTTACTTTTATTCATTCCACAGAAAGTCCCTCAACCTTTGAATTTCCCAAGCCGCACCCTCCATACTCTCCTACCCTTCATAAAATATCTCGTCTTCCATAACTTCCCACATTCATCATGTCTGGAGGGGTCTTCTCCGAGACACTCCAGTCCATCACTACTACAAAGCTTACTGAGCTTTCCAAAAAGCGTCATCATTTCGAAAGTCAAAAGGATGCTCTCTTTCACAAACTGAGCAATGAGCTCGATCAACGAAAAAGACTAAAGCTGTTATTGGAAGGTGTGAAGCAAAGCTTTGCAATCACGACGTCGATTACGAAAAAGCGCAGTCATGACAATGAAACAAAATTATCCCCGCTTGAACTGCTTGTCAAGAATCTCGAGAAGTTTATTGCACAAGCTGAATATGATCCATCCATCTCTGATAAGACTCTAGAGCAATGGGAAAAATATTTGGTACGCCATATTGATGTGCAATCATCAAAACACCAGTATGCGACTTTGTATGGCGAACTGGTTACAGAATGGCTTTCAGCAGAGCAGCAACAGAAAGCCGGCGACGTTGTCAATGACACTTCAGAAATTGATGAAGAGTTCCACAAAGTCAAGAACGAGAGTGTTGCTAGGACTGAGGGGCGAGCAAATTGGGAAAATTTGGTCTTTCAACCATTCGAAACCGATCATAAAGCGATTATGGCATACTTGACTACCCTGTTTGGAATGAATGGGGAGAATGGACAAGCCAAGAAAGCCTTAAATGCTCTACGAAAACAAGTTGAGACATTTGGAATTACCTTGTCTGCCCCAGGTCAATTTAATCCTACTGTTTTGCGTTGGACCATCAATGGCCTCATATCTTCCGGTCTCCTATCAGAGGAAAAGCGTGCAGCGCTGAAAGATTTTCTTGCCAGTCCCGTCATTCTTACAGAAGTTGCAGATGTTTTGAACATGCGTCTTGCATCCATAGATATATGGGACTGGAATAGGGACATTGCTGTTGAGCAAAGACGACATCTTAATGGTACACATCATATGTTCATTGACGAAGATCTCCTAGAAGCACTATTCCTTCAATACATTGGTGTTAAATGGTCTGTTTTCTTTAAGAAAGCTTTTATAGATTTCTCCAATTTCGATGGAGCATGGTCAAAACTGAACAAACCTATTCCCCCAAATGATCAGGCGAGAAGAGACTTCTATCTAGGGCCATCATACAGGCATCAGGGAAGTGTTATGGAGAAGCGGGAGGAACTTTACAAGTCCATATACTTCATGTCTCAGCTTCCCGATTCGGAAAATGATGGGCAAGCAGATCAGGACGGAGTCGAAGAAGCTAATTATGCTATTCCTGAAAATCCCCGACAGCAGATGCGACAGATGGCCCTGGATCGGGGACCAGTCTTGGCTCGCTGTAACCTCATGCAATCACAGCAAGCACAGCAAGCACAGCAAGCTCCACATCCTCCGCCCAAAAGAAAGAGAACAAATAAACAGGGATATGCACAGGAATTTGGTGCTACTGCAGATTCACTTGAAGATTTTGATTTTGATTCGTTTCTGAACGCTGATGAAGGGGATTCCGATAACTTGCCCAAAACACCTATGGAGATCAAGCAATTCATACTTCATTTACTGTCGACTGAGATTATCATTAATACAAAGCTTCATGGCGAGATAAGCTGTGCTCGCTCCGAATTTGAGTCATTCGGTCCATCATTGCCCCATTCCACTATCTTCTGTGTTCTTGAGTTTTTTGGTTTGTCAGTAAAATGGTCGAGATTCTTCCAAAAGTTTCTTGAAGCTCCACTAAAATTCGTCGATGATGATACATGCTCAGAAGCTCGCATTCGGAAGCGTGGTGTACCTGGGGCTCACGCCTTATCTGCTGTTTGCGGAGAAACAATTCTTTTCTGTCTTGATTACGCCGTGAATCAAAGCACAGATGGAGTTCAACTCTACAGAATGCATGATGACTTTTGGATTTGGTCGCCTGCTCATCAATCTGTTGTCAAAGGATGGAACTCGATTCTCCAATTCTCAGAAGTCATGGGGATTAAGCTTAACAAAGGCAAAACTGGCTCTGTACGCATCACATCTAGTGAATCCAAGCAACCTATGGACTCTTATCTTCCTACCGGAGAAATTCGCTGGGGTTTTCTTAAACTAGATCCTACCACCGGTCACTTTACCATAGATCAACCTTTGGTCGACCAACACGTCTCAGAACTTCAATCTCAACTTCGAGATAAGAAAAGCGTCTTTTCATGGATTCAAGCCTGGAATACTTATGCTGGCCGCTTCTTTACTTCGAACTTCGGAAAGCCGTCAAATTCCTTTGGACGTGCACATGTTGACGCCATGCTATCAAGTTTCCGACATATTCAAAATCTCATCTTTACCAACACAAACCTGGTTTCATACCTCAAAGATACTTTGAGAGAAAGATTTGGTATCGATGATGTACCTGATGGATACCTTTACTTCCCAACTAGTCTTGGCGGTCTTGAGTTGCACAATCCCTTCATTGGACTTTTACAATTACGAGATGGGGTATATGAAACCCCAGAAACGTTGATGAATGATTTTTTCGAGGCAGAGACTGAAGCATATAGAGTGGCAAAGGATAATTTCGAAAAGAGAGCTCCTCAATACAATATTCAAGCGGCGCGTCGGTGTCAATTGGATGATTCTAATCTCCCTGATCTGCAAGAATTTATGTCTTTTGAAGAGTTTACCCGATACAGGGAAAAAACTAGTGATTTTGGGCCAGGAACGCTATTTGAGGTCTTTGAGAATCTGCTCAAGCAACCAAGCAAAGAATCTGCGGATTGGGACGAGTCTGATAAAATTCTAGCAAAGGCAATCGAAGGTGGGCTTTCTTCGGCATTCGAGGGAATGGACATGGGATATTGGAAATGGGTTGTGAAGCTTTATGGGGAAGAAATGAAAGAGAGGTTTGGTGGATTGGCTGTTGTGGATAAGGGTTTGTTGCCCACCGGGATGGTTAATTTGGTAAGAAGTGGAAAGGTTCAATGGCAGGGTTGATTTGAGAACGAGGGGGATTTTTTGAAAAACTGTTTGGAAATGATTCAATGGATATTTCTTTGCATGTTTGAATGATGATCAATTTACTCAGCGGGTTTTGGAAGAACAACAGTATTGAAAACTAAATTGCTAAAAGAGTCTGAAGGAGGTGGAATGCGCCGCTATTGATTTTGATCAGAAATTGGATACCTTCCAATCTAATTTGAACAATCATTTGGGAACTCCGATTATAGTTATTTAAGTTATGGCATCTCATTAATCTATACATACTTCAAGGGTGCCACATGTCTCCCAGCGAATCTTTCCACTTATATACCCGTATCCACTCCCGTCTATTATCTCCACGTTACACAAGTACATCAAAATGGACATACACACAACCATCCAATACTTCGGATTTAATATCCGGCATATTTAACAAGAGTCAGAGTCCGCATCCTGTGGTCATTAATAAGCAATGAATCCTCAACCGCACTTTGGTCGTCTGCTTACTCCTGAATCTTCCAAGGCGTTCGTTGATGTGCGTTGATGCGAGCGAACCAATCAGACCAAACTATGAGGTTGAGAAGTTCGGCAATTCTGAAGAGTGGTTATCCGATTTATGGTTCACCATTGTGTGATTGTCGCATTTGACGATGAATCCTTTAGACGACTTCGGAGTAGAGCTTGAAGATATAAAGATTTAGTGCCAGTGTCTATTCAGATTATTCATATTGCACTTCACTTCATAACTAGCTCATGCTTTCCTCATCAATATTTGTATCCATGCCTCTAGCGGGATAACCACCTCGACCACGTCCAAATCGACAGACGCTGCAGTTGTTTTCGCGAATACCGACAAATTGCACTTTTGCTGCCAAAATGATTCCTCCTGCACCAATCGCCCCTCAATCGAATGTTCCAGTTCACTACGTTAAATCAGAGACAGGGGAAATAATCAGACTGGAAAATGTCAAACTGAGAGTCTTAGAAGATGGGACTGGGACTGGGACTGGTATGTATTTCTTCTTTCTGTTTCCTCTTGGACTCCCTGAAAGTTTCCGCCTATATTTAATTTCGAGAGAATTGGTATGGGAGATAATAGGGAATGATCATTAGAGTGATAGAATACTATCATGAAAGATCAACATGACCGATAGATAACCGGATTTCAATTGTTGAGGGCACTCTTCCTGCGGGTCTGAAAGGGCCGCCTGCTCACTGGCACGAAATACATGATGAATGTTTCCTGGTCACGAAAGGGGGTAGAGAACTTGATTAACAAAATCCCAGGCGTTCTACATCCATTATTTTAAACTCTTGACTAAAATTATGGAAGAGGGAAAAGAGCTGACTTCAGAAATTAACCTGGCAGCTATGACTTACTATGCCACGACTCCCGTGCCAAGGAAGAACTGAGAAGATGTTTTTAAGTGTACATTTTGAGGGTGTAGATTCTGGGAATAGTGGTCTTTGATTGTGGAGTAGCTATTATGTAGTGAAATTGAAGATCATACCTGAGGAATTTACGGTATTATCAATGATCAGCGTCAACGGAAAACTGCAGATTCAAGAGACTTATTTCTCATACAGATTCTGATTACTTATATGTCTGACTCCTTTAAATATTATGTAGCGGCGGTGATGGAATGAAGTGACTGCGAATCTCAATGGCAATCAATATTGTTCTCATTTACCTCATCTAGACAAAGAAATTTACTGTGTGATTCAAGGTGCGGTTATCTACATATTTAAAAGAATGTATACAAGACTCCACCCAAGATATTCACTCAGAATACATCTAGTGCAAATACATACGTCGAATTTTGCTATATAAATCGAAATTCAAACCCACTTCCAACCACAAGAATACTTACTTTCAAGAATGGATTGAAACCTTTATGTGAAAAGGTCAATTGGAAGCCGGATTTCGGGGAATTATGGAGATTGAGATTAAATATCGAGACATGAACTTTTGCATGCCATGATAACTGTGATGGTCGACGAAGAGAGGATGCAACATACTTGAGAGTGGAAATTCGCTGTCACCGTCAAAAACCATCGTCAAAAATGATTGTCGTGATATTCTTTATACTGCTAATAGCTCAATATGAACAATGGTAGGATTGGATAAATTATTCAGGTGTACCATATTCCAGATTGTTGGTGCGTGTATCTAATTAAGAGGTAGTTACCGCTCTAATCACTAAAACTTCCATCTCAATTTCTCTGTTATTGACCTTTGCTGATTATTTGCTTACTGCCATTGAAGCTCTGAAGTTTTAAGAGGCCCGCTCAATTTTATACTCGCAGATTTATTCGGCTACGTCTCCATAACTTCACTTCCTTCCCACGCACCCTCCGTGTAGAGTGACTTACGAATCAAAACTTGTTTCCAAGACCGAAGTCAGCAGTGATTCATTCCCTAATATAATCACGTCGGGGAGGGGTACAAATCCCGGTTTTCAGCCCAGCTTTTCGGATCTATTGCGAGTATATGATATCAATCCAGCTTCTCAAGACTTTTCTCTACTTTCAAATCATTCCATCTGTAAGACTAAGAAATACAATGAATGTCACTCAAACAGTATAATCATCTGAGATACAGAGTTCTTGCCTTTCGATAAGATATAAAGATAGTGGAAGTTGGATTGTCTCATCAATAGCGATATTCGACTTGGCTGTAGTCGACGGTGACGTTGAAAAGGACCATGACAAAAAGGAACCATAACGAAATATGTATATGGATACACACGCAGTATTACCAAATGTCTAATTCCAAATATAGTCCCATGATTGTAGGAGCCTTTCGTCTTCGAAGTAGAGAAAATGACGTTCAGGAACGGTCGAACACACATACTTCTTACATCCAGCATAATAAATCCTTCAATTCTTAGCCCTCATATCTGGTAAGACAAACCCCAGATCTCCTACTAGCATGAAAATCGCTTTCCAATTTCTTTCTCCATCACCTTGCCCACATCTCACTTCTCACATATATACAACCCATTTTGCTTAACGACTTCCTAATCGCTAGATTCTATTCATGTAGCTGGACTGCCAGCTCCGGGATATACCTATCTACATACATTGCACATGAGAATCCCACGAGAATCACGATTTAGTTTCACGGTGACATGAGTTAATAATTCTGCTCGGTTAATCTACTGGACCAGCCCAGCCAAGTATTGCTGGCGCGTACTTCCGACCACAAATATAAGCAAAGTAAATAATGAGCAATTGTTTATCCCACTCCTAACCTCCCTATTCGAACAACAAAAAGTTTTCCTAGGAATATCCTCCAGACCAGCTCCGATAGTCACATAAGAAAGCCAAACCCCACCTCATTAGTATCATTAGATACAAAAACGACATCGCCCCTCCCTGCCCCCACCTCACCCCGCCAACCCATCTCAAATCCTCTCCATCTCATCACCACAAAGCTTTCCACGAAACCAAGCTTTAGAGAACAGCAACCTGAAACGGTTAATTCATTCTCACTGTTAAAATAACAGAATCTCAAAAAAAACGAGCCTCCACCTATCCTATCCCCATCCTTCCCCTCCTCCTCGTAATTCCCAATCCCAAATCTCTTTCACCTCACATAAATAGAGACCCAGATAGTCTCATCCATCAATCTACCCGAATAACCATCTTTTGTATTCTTATCCCTAACTCCTAATATCCTCCAAGGCTCTATAATTCCACACATACACACACATACACACACACAGGATTTACATTCCATCCCTAGAATGCAACCCGCACAATCATATTCGAATCTCAACATACATATTTCAATCCCCCTTCCATCAGCGCCTAGCATTCCACAACATGTCTCATATCTACCCGATCGATTCTTCTAATTTCACATCGTCATTCCTGTCTTCACAACTCGCATCTCCAAATCAATCCATCCAAATACACAAAACCGATCCAAAAAAAAAAAAAAAAATAAGAGTATCAATCCCTAAAGATCTCATTTCCATACCATCCCATGCCATCCATTCTCACCAACAACAACCACTCTCAGCCACCCACCAACCACCAACAAGAATCTCCACGATCCATCAAACTTCTACCAGATATTTGCTTTTCCAATACTTACAATCCTCCCAAAATTTCCATCAAGATTAGTTGATGTTCAACTTCAAAGAGGAGAATTGCATAAAAAGATGAAAAATTTCCACGGGTTTTATGCCAACTAGTCAAAAAATGATATTGTGAAAATTACGTTGCGAAACATATAATTCGATGAGTACAAATAAACATTCGCAAGATATCAAATGCGCGTGAAAAGGTTGAATAATATCTTCCATATTTTTATTTTATCTCTTGGATTTCTTTTTAAAAAAGAATTAGTAGCAGGAAAAGAAAAAAAAAGTAAATTCGCTATGCAGTATGCAATAAAAAGGCCACGCCATGCTAATATCTATGACGCTTCATTTCGTGTCATGAATCATGATATAATTTTCCCACCATAGCCCAATGAATTATGAGTTGCCTCTCTCCTCATCTGTCCCAAATCCATTACCACATCTTTCTTATCAATGAAGATCCTTCGTTCTCTCCTCTGCATCACTCATCCATCTCTCCAACTTTCCTTGATCCCTAACCTTGAAACCCACTTTGAATGGATAAGGATCTGTTGTCAGACTAGTTTTAACCGCATTACATTCCAAAGCATCTAGAATTGGTCTATCCTTTGGATCTTTGGGTGCCACAATATGAAAGGCTGTGAACAATCTGATAAAAGCAGTGAATAGTTCTCTATTCGCAAGATGTGAACCTGCACACATGCGAGAGCCGGCACCGTAAGCGTAGTGAGGTGTTCCACCTCCTTCGAGATTGTCAAGGTAACGTTCAACGGAAAAGGTATCGGGGGATTTGAAGTGGTTGGAATCGTAATCAGCGGCCCATGCGTTCTAGATAATTGTTAGCATGATCCTGAAGTCTTTGAAGTCAAAAGGAAACTTACCATGTAAAAAGTGGTACCAGCTGGAACGGTAGCCCCGTTGTATTCAATATCTTTGATACTGGTTCTTGGGAGACAAATGGGAATAACAGTGAAGAATCGAAGTACTTCGCGGACAAAAGCAGTAACGTATGGAACTTTTTCTTCAACGAGACAACGTTCCCATGCCTCTCCATTGGGGTAAACTTTCATGATTTCTTCATATGCTCGTTGTTGAATTTCTTGACCGTGTTCAGAGGAAAGATATGCGATACCCATGATCAAGTTACCAGGAACGGTATCGAGACCAGCAGAAACCATAGTTAGACAGATAGATTTGAGTTCATCTAAAGAGGATTAGTATACCATAACATTGACAGACTCTCAGTAAACTTACTTTCATTCAACTTCGCATCAGGATCCTTGATAATATTTCCAGTAATACAAGGGTTATCTGTTCCTTCGTCGATTTGTTTCTTGAGTTTGTTCAATAAGAAATTCAAGTACTTGTCTCTTCTTTCTCTGTATTCAATAGCCTCAGTGTTCGAACTTGGTAACAATCTCAGCAATGGAATATAATCCTGCCAGTTGTTGCTCGTCGATCTGAAATTGCTGACAGCTCTTTCCACGTCACAGATTTCCTTGAGTAAATCCCTATCCTTGACTTCGTCGAGTCTTGATCCATAGTTCAATGTCAAAGAAGTGTTGAGAGCAAATCTTTGAAAATAAGAGATAGGGTCGATGTCAACTTGGCCATTCTTACTATCATTGAGCAATTCTCTGATGGAAACCTTAGACTCAAGATCGATGATAGGCATATAAGTTTGAACAGCTGGACGATTCAACGCAGTAGCTGCAGCCTTTCTTCGTTGTTTGCAAGATTCGTCCCAAGGAGAAGTACCAATGGTAAACCCTTGAGAAGTAGATACCACACTATGGAAAGTATGAAGAGTAGGACGAGAAATCAAGGCCGATTGGTTGGTGACCCAGAAATGGCGGACAGCATCAAAAGTGTTGACGAATACAATCCGCTGTTTACAATTAGCGTGGGATTTCCGCGGAGATAATAATTTCTATATCTTACCCTGTTTCCTAATCTTACTTGGAAGACAGCACCATACTTCTCGGCCAATCTTTTGGCTACCAATGCATGAGAGACACCAAATTCCAAAAGACTTCCAAAGAGAGGATATCCAGGGATTTCCGGTAAATTTTGAATCTTTGGGGTATCTGTACGATTTAGATATCGAACGAGGAAGAAAACCGTGGCAATAATCGCAATGCCTAGGGTCTCAGGAGTCATTGTGATAATATAGATGATACTGACGAGGAGGAAGAGAAGGAGCAGGGAGATTGAAGTAAGAAAGGTAATTTGGATAGAGGTAAGATTGAAGGAAAGATAGTCGATATATAATCAACTCTAAGTAACAAGATTCTCTTCCATGTCTCATCTGTAAAACCATCTTTCCAGACTTCTCTGTACGAGATGTGAGATATTAGTTCATCGGGAAATCGCGAAAGCATCTTCAAGTTTGAAAATGATAGATGATGATTGGTTCCAAGTGAGAATGTGTGGAGAAATGGGACCCGATCGAACAGCCCCAGACTTTAATATTCCGCGCGGGTTCCCTTCCGTACCTGAAAATATGGAGATAGAATCAAAGGAAAGGAAGAATTCAAAGCACAATGATGAATCGTGAAGTTTGTATGGAGTGAAAATCAAATTAGTCTAAAATTATCTTGAATAGACTTCATCCTGCAACTTTGGTACTTTGGCCATGACGGAATAAATTCCGTTGAAGAAAATGATGAAATGTGATGAGTAATCTTGGCTGTTCACATTCACCCCCGCATGCGGAATGAAATGATTTGGTGATCCCGATTTTCAATATCCCGATCGGTTGTACGCGGGGAAAATAACTTCGTCATGAGCGGTACAGCAGTTCATGAATTGCTTTGCTTGATAAATATTCCAGAAGGATTTCGCAAAGGTAATTTCAAATTTAATATTTCTCATATCTTCTCAACCATAGCAAGCAATCTGATACATTGAAATAATTCCACATATATCATCGCTGGGTATTTCAAAATGCCTGTTACGAAGTTCAATACGCCGGAGAAGTATAAATATCAAAATGGTTTCGGCTCCTATCATGAGTAAGCTTTTATTCACCACCCCTTGATTCCTTATTTTAACACTTTTGCAGATCCGAAGCTGTCGCAGGTGCTCTTCCTGTAGGAGCCAATTCTCCTCAAAAGCCTCCTTATGGTCTGTATGCCGAAAAGCTGTCCGGTACAGCATTCACAGCACCACGACATGAAAATCAACAATCATGGCTGTATCGAATTCTACCAGCAGCATCGCATCAACCTTTTACTCCTCGCGAAGCCTCTTCCTACAACACAAATCCAGAAGGAAATAAATTACATCAGATACCAAATCAATTGAGATGGGATCCATTCGATTTAGATGAGACGGTGGATTGGGTACACAGTCTGAAACTAGTAGCTGGAGCCGGTGATCCAACATTAAAACACGGAATCGGAATCTTTATTTTCGCTGCTGGAAAGAGTATGGACAAGAACCAAGCATTTTATAGTGCCGATGGAGATTTCTTGATCGTAGCACAACATGGAGTTTTGGACATTCAGACCGAGCTCGGGAATCTACTCGTTCGACCAAATGAAATTTGTGTTATTCCTCGAGGAATTAGATATCGAGTTGAGCTTCCAGAAGGGCCGGTTCGAGGATACATATTGGAATTATACTCGGGACATTTCCAGCTTCCAGAATTGGGACCAATTGGTTCGAACTGTTTGGCCAATGCGAGGGATTTCCAAGCTCCAGTTGCCAATTTTGAACAAAACACCAGTGGTGAATTTAAGATCTTGTCAAAGTTCAATGGACATCTCTTCGAAGCTACTCAAACACACACACCATTCGACGTTGTAGCTTGGCATGGACTCTACTACCCCTACAAATATGATCTCGGTCGTTTCAACACCATCGGCAGTATATCATTTGATCATCCCGATCCCAGCATCTTTACCGTGCTCACTGCTCCTTCCGATCACGTCGGTACCGCGATTGCGGATTTCGTCATCTTTCCTCCACGCTGGCTCGTAGGTGAAGATACTTTCCGACCCCCCTGGTATCATCGCAACACCATGTCTGAATTCATGGGTCTCATCGGCGGCGAATATGATGCCAAGACGGGAGGAGGTTTCCAACCCGCAGGCGCTTCCCTACATAATATCATGTCAGCTCATGGACCTGATGCAGGTACTCACGATAAAGCATCGAATGCCCCGCTCAAACCGGCAAAGGTTGGAGAGGGAAGTATGGCGTTTATGTTTGAGAGTTGTTTGATGGTGGGGGTTACGGATTGGGGATTGAAACAATGTAGAAAGGTGCAGGAAAATTATAATGAAGAGAGTTGGACTCCATTGCCGGCTCATTTTAAGATTCCACAAGGAGTCAAGAGGATTAGTCATTTGGTTTCGGGGGAGATTGAGGGTGTTCTTGATATTGGAAAGAGTATTGGTGGCGAGGGAGCAAAGAAGGAAATTAATGAAGGAGCATTGCCACATTATACTTAAGCGTGAGGGGTAAATAGGTGTAGGGGGATTTTTCACGGTATTTTATTTGCGCTTCGTTATGAGTTATGAATATACCAATATCATGTTATTACTTATTGTCATATCATAATATCATCACATCGTTCCATCATATCATATCATCATATCATACCATCATATCATACCATCATATCATACCACACAATCAATCACTCATTCACTCACTCACTCACTCACTCACTTATTTACTCAACCAACCAACGAACCAAAGCCATGCTCCAAATAATCCCATTCAATCCGGATAAACATCACAACAGTTTTTAAGGAAACACTCCAATCTAGACTCTGAATCTCGTAATATTAAACCGATCCAATACTTTCTATTTCACGTCATGTCACGTCACGTCACGTCACGTCATGCTGTGACATGCCATGTCATGTCATGTACCTCTCTAGTAATTCCGATTCAAGAAAATCTAGACCATTCCAATCCATTTTAATGTCGTTCAATCCAATACAATCGTGTCCAATGATTCTCCCGGAAGATTCGGAAATGGAGTTACGCGGGAGGAAGGGGGGGGGGGGGGGGGGGGGGGTTGTTGTAGGAGGGGTACCGGTAAGTAGATGATGGATGGATTGATATGGATGGAGTCAGTCTATGGGTTGTTTATTGAGAATTATATCATTTATATATGTGTGTGTATGTGTATATAAATGTAAATGTAGGAATTTTTGGGTAGATATAGATGATTGATGATAGATAATAAATAGGTATGTGTGTATGTATGTATGTATGTATGTATGTATGTATGTATGTATGTATGTATGTATGTATATGTAAATGTAACGAAAATCCCGTGATCTCAAAGTAATAATTGAGAATTTGGGGGTGAAGAGAAGGGATGTAATGGAATAGTGTGAGTTTGATTGATGTTGAGGGGGAGTTTTGGGAGGGAGGGGGGGAAGACAGGGGAAGGGTGAGAGGGGAAATAGAAAGTTTTTGATATTGATGTTTATGTGCCTGTGGGATTGGGGATGGGAATAGGTGGATAGATAGTGTGGAGGTCTGGAGGTCTGGAGGTTTGGGAAGAAGGAGTAAGGGGGAGGGAGGGAATATGATGATTTGATTTGATTTGATTTATATTATGTTATGTTATATTGTGTGTTGTATGTTTTGATTTTGATTTTGCTTTTTCTTAGAATTAGAATCATGATTAGGAAAGAGGGGAGGGGATGGGGTGAGTAAGTAGGTGGACATTATTGGCGTGATTTCATGTGGTTGATGTGATGTGACTTTATATGGGATGTTGTATTCCTTAATGTTTTGACTGTAGTGTGATATACACATATATACATACATACATACATACATACATACATACATACACAAATACCCCTCACAAGTATCCATATATCCATCCATCATCATTTTCCTATTGGCACGATATAGTTAGTAAATCGTACGTACCGAATTTGTCTCCTCTCGCTCCTGTACTCATTCATACCTGAGGTCATTATACTTTCATCATCATCATCATCATCATCATCTCCCGTGGACAGAAAACAAAACAAATGAATAAAATGCCTCAACTGGCATTGGCATTGCAATGTATTGTATTGTATTCAATAGTATTGCGTTGCGTTGCGTTGCGTTGATTCCTGTGACTAGATTAGAATCAGGATAGATCGACTTCTTATTTTACCTGCGGGGGTGCGTGTTACTTGTTGGGACTGGGATGGAGGGAAAGTTTAAATACGAATGAGGAGAGGAGGGAAGGGAAGGGAAGGGAGAGGGGATGGAATGTTTTCCTGAGGTTGGATCTTCAATTTTAGAATTCGCGGATGTGCTGGGTGTTCTGGCTGGGTGTTCTGGGCTGGGGTGATTTGGTGTGTGCGGTTGGATGATTTGATTTGATGGGGTGGTGTGGTGTGGTGTGGTTGGTGTGGTGGGTGGGTGGGTGGTGTACCGGTAGTGTAGCATAGTGAGGGTGATGGGGGATGATACGTACCTACCTCTCTAGTGTCATTTTACCCCTCACGGGAGAAACCAATCGAATGATTGTACAACCCCTCTTTTGATTGAAAGGAATTGATTGATTGATTGATTGTGATTTGCATTTGGGTTTGAGTTTGAGTTTAGATTTAATTGAATTGGATGGGATGGGATGGGATGGGATTGGATTGGATTCAACTCAATTGATTTCTTATTTCTTTTTTCCGTCTTGCTATCGACGATGCAGTTATCTATCTTGTTTTCAATTGAATCAATTGAATCAAGTATATCCTCAATTATCACTCACAATTCTAATTCTCCTTCTCATTCCACTTCCCCTTCCAACACATTCACGACCCTTTATTGACGAACTTAGCCATCACCATCCAACAAAGATATGGACTGATATTGCAAAACACACATGACGTGATCAGAGTCAGCAGATACCATGGGCGAAACCTGGGGTATGACCCACTTCCCCAGTTTTGAGGGTAGAGGGTCGGAACTTGGCTTTACCGGACAAGGGAGTATTTTGGGGAGACTAGGCTTCTTTGGGCGTGAGATTTCGGGGGAAAGATACTGGATGGGGCATGGATGGATGGATGGATAGAGATGTTGATGTGAGCAATCGGTATGCAATGGGATAGGATGATTGAAGATGGAAGATGGAAGGTTGTGTGTATTATTTAATTGATGATTTGGAGGGATGAATTCAGGTATGGATGGATTCAGGCATGAATTGGGGAATGAGGTGAGATAGATAGGAGGTGAGGTATAATGTGAGGTATGATTCTAGATGTGAGGTATAATGTGAAGTATGATTTCAGGTATGATGTGAGGTATGATTCTAGATGTAAAGGTATAATGTGAAGTATGATTTGATAGACAATTGAAGGACAATCAAAGCATGATTGGACTGATGGAAAGTATCAAGAACCATCTTGACAAATAGAAATTAACAGGTTCCCTAAATCATGTCCGAGGTACCAGGTATCCTACTTGAATTAATTCCTGATTATTGTAAATATAAATATAATTATAATTATTACCTCTTTTTGATTCGGATACTCAGAACCAATCACCTGTCTGTTGTGTTACTTCTTGTCTGTTTCCCCTCATTTACAAAATCTAATGACCTCCTCCTTCCTCCCTCCTTTGTTCTTCATTCACCATCAAAATCAAAATCAAAATCAAAATCAAAATCAAAATCAAATCTCATTCACACTTTCAAACCATTCAAACATCTATCTATACATTAACTTGTTCGTACCTGAATTCATCACTTCATCTTTCTTGATCATCTATTTATCAAAGAAAGTCTCTCTTCCAAAAGATCCAACTTCCAAGTAACCTTTCTTAGTTATTTGACCCCAAACATTCCCACATTGTCTTTGTCTCTCGATCACCCTCGTGAGATATCGTATCAACTACACTTTTACTACATCAAGTAAAACAAACAAAACCCACCTTCCAATCATGTCTGCCGATACAGCAACTCAACCCATCAATACAGCAAATGCTGGTAAAGATGCTGATCCAATACCTTTAACCAAGGTTGATTCTGCTGTTCAAGGATTATCGAGTAGTCCTACTGAGGAAAAGAAGACCAGTGGTCATCGGAGAACAAGTTCAAGTGCTCCTGGTGTATGGAATATCAATGACTTGGGTATGTATTCTCTTGGATGATGTTTCTGTGTATGGATATCACATCCTGCCTTGCTTGATGTGCAGTCTTACTTGATATATGCTAGAGATACTACTAACAACCCAAACAGAGAAAGATGGAATAGAACTAGAGATTGCGAAAGAAACTCAAAAGCTGAACTGGTGTGTACTCTTCTCTTACCGCACTTCATCAATCATAACTTCATATCTACATGATCCTCTGTGAATGGTGGCTGATGAAATGGTTGTCATGTAGGCGTATAAACAAATCACCAATGACTCTTGATGATCCGGAAAAGACTTACCTGAAGAAATCTCTTACTACACCACCCGTCAAGAAGATTGATTTACATTTCCCACTGGGCTTGGAAGTTACTGCGAGAAACATGAAGGGTGTTACAATCAAAGATGCAGTAGATGCTATATACAAGCAATTCCGTAAGAAGGTATACTATCCCTTTGCATTTCTTGATGCCCCCACTTCATCATCTCATCCCCCGCTCCATCGTCACAACCTCATCTTCACCATCTGCCATCCTGTCATCAATGTACTAACAATCTTCACCACCAGGCCGATGATGAATTAGAAACTCCAGTCCTCGCAGGATTTGAATGGGATAAAGATGAATCATGGACTCGTCTCGTCGTTCACTGCAAGAAAGAAGGAGCACCACAACCCAAGAAGAAGAGTAAGAAGGCCGGTAAAGAAGGAGAAGAATTGTAGTTTCCCACACTACAATTCCCTCTAAGTACACCTCCCTTTCTGCACTACTCGTAGACTACACTTGTTGTTCGAATAGAGCATTGATGGCGTGCGTGATTATGGATGGATTTTGCTTTCTCTTGCTTTTTACTATTTAGGGAATTGATGAATTTTTGCTTGGGATATGGAGGGATGGAGGGATGGATGGGTTCGGATATGGTACTAGGTGGTTACCATGATTATCTTCTCTCTCTCGCCAATTATGGCTTTACAACACATGACGTGATATTTATTGAGCTAGCTAGCTGGCATGCTATGCTTTGCCAATATGAGATTTTTCAGGAGGTAATCAGAGTCTAGAAGCTGTTGACTGGCTGGTAGATGTGTATACTAGTTAGGAATTAGTTGAAGATGGACTGATTAGAATCAATACTTTTCACTCATTTATTTTTATTTTTCGTGTCTTTTTCAAAATCAGTTGATTTTTGGTGGGCTGTGTGTGATGTTTGATCTCTGCTCATGCCGAGGTAGGTGTACATTGATCTGGATCTGTACATCTACTTCTCTTTGTTTCCTGAGGTCGTGGAGGAATAATTTTCGCTTGGCGGGTGAGCAAGTAATAAGTATATACACACACATATATATATCTAACTAGCTCATTTAGACTGTGAGGTGAGTGGGTGAGTGGTTAGCGATTGAATTGAATTGAATTGGGTTGGATTGGTGAAAGTAGGGAAGTAAGTTTAAAGGTTTTGGGGGACTTGGGAGAAATAAGAACGGATTATAGATGTGTGTTTGTGTTTGTGGTGGGGGTGGGGATGGGGATATGGTTTGTGGCTTGTTGATCTGTTTGATTGATTAATCGGGTTGATATTATTGAATGAATGATTGATTGATTTTTGAGCTTGATGTTGATGAATGATTTAGTTGTTGGAGTAGAATGGATTTGTTGAAGTGGAGGGGAGTGGAGTGGAATGGAGGGGAGGGGAAATAGAGATGGATGTAGGTGGTTGATTGATAGATTGGTTTATAGCTTTAAAGATTGAGATTTGGAGGATTGTAAGGGGGAGAGTGTTGGTTTTTAGTTGAGGCGGGGGGGGATTGCGGTTTGGGGGGAGAGGGGACGGAAGGGTAGAAAAAGGAAAGAAAAGGGGAGTATGATTTTGGTCTGTAGGTTCTGATGGGATGGGATGGGATGGGAAGAATGGAAAGGAACGGAAAGGAAAGAATCGATGAAAAGGGAAAAGGGAAAAGGGAAAGCGGGGGGTGAATGAATTCGGATGTGAGATGTGAGGGAATGCGTTACATGGATCTTTTGCGGATGAGAGTTTTGAGGATGGGCATGGAGAGTTGGACAGTGGGAAAAGATGTGGATGTGTGTGTTATGGTATGGGAAGGAAAGGAAAGGAAGAGGTGGAAGAGAGGATACATATGGAAGGGAGGGAGTGAGTGAGTGAGTGAGTAGAATGGATAGATGGATGGATGGATGGATGATTTAAAGTAAGTAGAATAGGGGCGAGAGAGGTAGAAGATACTGGTTTGGGGATTTGGAAAATTTGGATAGAGATGTGGATTCTAGGGAGGGGAGGGGAGGGGAGAGGGAGAGGGAGAGTAGATAATAGGATTCGTTTGGGTTTGTTGAGATATAGAATTGGTGATGGGTACGATAATAGGTGTGCGTTTTGTTAGCGGATATCGAGTAGCCGAGGATGATGAATGCTAGAGGATAGCTTGTGTTTGGAGGGCATTTGGGATTGTGTTTATTTTCTGTTCTTTTGCATGTGTTAGAGATGGAGAGGAGATGGGAAGATGGGGAGGATGGGATGGGATGGGATGGGGTAGGATGAGATGGGATGGGATGGGATGGGATGGGATGGATGGGATGGGATGGGATGGGATGGGATGGGATGGGATGGGATGGGATGGGATGGGATGGTAGGTGATGATAATTGAAAGAATTGGAAGATTGAAATGGAAGCGGAAATAAATATCGATCACTTATGAAGGAGAATGAAAAATAAGGGGGGGAGGCCTGGGTAAAGTTAAGGAAATAGTGAAATTGTATATATAGAAGATAAAAAAAAATTTAAGTGATAATATCTATGTAAAGATATGGATATGGAGAGAAGAGAGGAGAATAGAATTAGGTATTTGGGCTGTGAGGGAGAGATGAGAGATGAGAGATGAGAGATGAGAGATGAGAGATGATGAGATATGAGGGAGGTTTGAGTGGGTGTTATAGATAAGGAATGGGTAGGTGATTATGCGAGGATGAATAGGAGGAGGGGGATGGGGGAAAGAAAAGATGAATTAGAAGAGGGTGTATTAAATGAAGAGAGAGAGAGATTTTATGTAAGTTTCAAGAACTTGAGAAGTGAGTGATGAAGCAAATGAATAAACAAGTAGATATTATTTTTCTTTTCTTGCTCTCCTTATAACAGAGATGGTGTAAAGACAGTACAGACATATTTGCGTACTTTTATTAGAGAGACATAAATTATAATAACTTGAGATTCCAGGGCTTTGATATTTGTCTATCTTCCTCTTATACATATTCGATGGATGAAACTCGCAGTAAAATGTACACACACATGCATATGAGAAGCCGACAATCGATATTCGCAAGCATGGAAAATATACAACTCCAAGTCATTGTGTTGCTATGTTGTCGATAGGCTTTGAGAAGATTTATAAGTATTTCTTTATGGGGTTTGAATTCTGGATGTGAATTTGAATTCTAGATTACTCCTTGTTGTTAATGAAAGATCAACGGATGAATAGATAGATAGACAGAAGTTTGAGAAGTGTTTGATTGGATTTGAATTGATATTAGCTTCCAGTTTGATGTATTCTCGCCGGTATCTGAATCCATAATTAACATTCCTTATGGATTTACATCTCAATCTAACTCAACCTAGCTACATACATGAATATATATATATATATACCTATCAAAATCCAACGAACGAGGAGGTATAGAGGCGAGAAAAAAAAGGCTTAGATTGAATATCAAGAAGTAAGAAGTAAGAAGTAACAGAGTGATGCAATATCTCTACAGAGATAGAAGTAGAGATAGAAATCGAGATATTACATGGAATTTGAATAATAATCTCATATTGTCTTTAACTTGATATTTGACATTATAGAGTTTTGAGATCTTTTTGTATACCTACTGTAGTACTACTTTACTACTTTACTACTTTACTACTTTACTACTTTACTACTTTACTACTTTACTACTTTACTACTTTACTACTTTACTACTTTACTACTTTACTACTTTACTACTTTACTACTTTACTACTTTACTACTTACTACTATATAGATTTCGGATTTTGAGAGAAAGTAGATGAGGGTGAGGATAAGGAGGTAGACATGCTTGCTCTTGAGTTTCCTCCCCCCCTTTTCCATTTTTTCATTTTCATTTTCATTTTAGATGGAGTATGAGAAGAAGAAAGAAAGAAAGAAAGAAAGAAAGAAAGAAAGAAAGAAAGAAAGAAAGAAAGAAAGAAAGAAAGAAAGAAAGAAAGAAAGAAAGAAAGAAGACAGAGAGAAAGAAGACAGAGAGAAGTATATAAGCTGAGATTCTATATTCTTCTTCTAATCCATCATTTATATCTATTATAAGAGATGTGAAGTAAAATACCTTATATGTCGTGAAGATATAGGTGATAGTTGGAGAAATATAAATAAATGAATAAATATATATATATACATATTTTTTTGGAGGAGATTATATGTCAACTCCATTCCCCATTCCTCATTCCCATTTTATTAAAGCGATTTCGTGCTAGAATAATCACAATAGGATGTATGAAGGAAAATAATTACTATTACTATTTCCCTTCCCAATCAATATTTATCTCATGATACCTCGATATATATTCATATCAATCAATCATCGAGTGCTCAAAAACATGAGAGGTGGGAGATGAGAGATGAATATTTGAACTCGTTAATTTTAAAGGGTTATCAGATAGATATGACGGAGAGTTCCAGATCTTTCATGAAGATCTATCTACATAGACATAGATAATACGCCCAGGGCTCCTCGAAAATTCTAGATCAATATGAGTGAGTACATAGCAGATGATTATTTTCTCACAAGTAAGACCCACATCATACGATTGTTATGCTTGGAATTCTCGACGAAGAAATAGATAGATAGAAGATTTCACTCGCGGATAAAATCCATATAAAGGGGGTTCTCGGACTAGTGCGAGGGCCTGTCGGTCTGTGTGGAAATCCACTGTAATGAATGAATGATAAAGATGGAGTATACTATACTGGTGTATGTGACGGATGGATATATTGAGACTCCACTCCCTCTTTCTTCCCGCACTCTCCATATTAGTTGCGAGGATTGAGGGATATAATTATTTATTGAAAATTCATAGTATAGAGTGATATACATCTGCATTAGGAAGAGGTGAGAGTGAGAGTGAGAGTGATAGGGAATAGATGAGTAGGGCGAGTATTACACGAAGCATAATTAGGGGATTGGATTTATTGAATTTGGAGTGTTCGGAATAGCCGGATATATCTATATTTGCTGTTATTAATGGAGTTGGTAGTTGGTGATTGTTGGTTGGGATGATAATATGGTTTGGAGGGGAGATAGATGGGAAATCAGGTGTGCAAATGTGTATTGATGATTTGGTGTGAGATGAAGTAGTGTTGGTCGTCTACTTTGATAACATAGCCAAACGATTTCGTGATTCTGTATACAGAATGCAAGCTGAATAAGTGGTAGTATGAAAAGTCACATATCCCAAAAGGTAATGGTCGAATTACCATGGGTACGTAAATATGATAGTTGTGTGAATGCTTTGACGTTCTTATTAAATTAGACCGTGAGTCTTTGGACATCCATCACAATGAAGCTATTGAAAGCTTGGAGAAGATCTTATAGGGAGGGAATTAATCACTAAGATATTACTTGTATAACGATCATCATAACTTTATTGCTTCGTACAATGTATGGGTTTTATGAAGGAAGCACGGGGAGCTGAAAAATAGACGATTAATTACCTGTAGATATGATGTAGCGATAATAATAAGTATCCACCCACACTCTGCTCTGAGCCCACTCAAACTCGCAATGTTCACCGCTTCTGATAATATCACGGCGGATGGGTATTTTCCGGGGAGTCCGAGGGATCAAATGATGGGTGATCATTCGATAGAATTGACATAGCAGCACTTGTCAAAGTATTGGATTGATTAATCGGTAGATGGGATACGTTACGGATACATGGAGTACGGTAGATGGGTACGGATACATGAAGGACCGGTAGATGAAGTACTGGTGGACTATATACAAAGTGGCTAGACATCATGAAGTACCGGATCTTGCCTTTGTTTAAAAGCTACCGTGCGTGTTTTCAAGGTCTTGTGCTGAGGCTATCGTAACTGCTAGCTTTGATTGAACTCTTTGACTCGAGAAAGGAAGAGGGAGAGGAAGAGGGAGTTGATGCTAATGCTGCTGCTGCTGTTGCTGCTGCTAATGTCGATATCAATTGACATATAGGTATAGTATATGCGTAGCAATGAGATGGAGATAGATATGGATATGTATGTGTATGTGTATGTGTATGTGTATGTGTATGTGTATGTGTATGTGTATGTGTATGTGTATGTGTATGTGTATGTGTATGTGTATGTGTATATGCAAATCTGGATCTACATCTAGATGTATATCATTTGACATTGTCTCATTATGATGTATGATGTATGATGTAAAGAGGTCTCGATGATTACCATCTTCCAACATCACGTGTAAATTAATCTTCCATCATTTCCTCCCCTTCCCTTCCCTTTTCTTACCTCATATCTCCAAAATCACCCTTGTCCGTTTTGTCTTGTTGGTTCACATTCTTCTTACACCTCTACACACTAAATTTCCCCGCATACAACAAAAAATCCGGTCAAGGGCAATCCGTCCACGCTCATTTGTCAGAGAGTGAAAATCGACTGGACTGGATTACCATATTCTATCAAGTTCGAGTTAAATAACCTTTCTAAAAAAAAACCCTCGTCGACTCAACTTAAACTTAATAAAAACTACTTCCAACATCTCCGGCCAAATGTGCAAAGACATATCTTCATCCTTCTGATTTTCAATGTGATAATGAACATACTGGAATCACAAGTCAATGATCTAAATTATATCGCAGAGTCTCCCATTGCTATCCCGGTCTTTGAGAACATGAATGGCCAACAACAGCAACAGCAACCACAGTCTTCGGAATCGCCCGCAGATACTGGGGCTCAGAGCGGAAAGAAGAGAAAAAATGATTCCGGCGAAGGAGGCGATTCGACGCTGAATGGAAATAAGGAAGGCACTCCACATACAAGGGCAAAGAGAAATAGATATATATCGATTGCTTGGTCAGTTAATTTTTCCTCCTTTCCTTTCTTTCTTTTTATCTTTGTGTGCATGTGTGTGTGTCTTGATGTGGTTGCTTGGAACCCTGGTTGATGTTCAATTGCTTCTTGGTTGATCTGATGGCAATGCGCCCGAGGAAATCCGAAGAAGGGTCGGAACCTCGACTCTATCTGCACACAATCTTGCACATTGGCTACTGTGAGGGCGCAATTTCCTTTGACTGATACTAATTCATATGTTGGTACAGTAACGAATGCAAACGAAGAAAAATTAAATGCAATGGGAATACACCATGTCAGAGATGCGGAAATCTCAACCTCGAATGTCAATATGCTCCGAATTGTTGTACCAATGGCTTCAAGGAATCGGAGGAGTTTCGTCGAATGAATTTACAACTTGCCTCATTACAAGAACAAGTGAACCATCTCAACTCGAGTCTAAATGCCATGCGCCATGGTGGCGGCGGTGGAAGTGGTGATGGTAGCATATCCTATGGCGCACCATCAGAAAGATCATTGTCAATATCACAACAATCCGCCGTACAAGCACTTTCTCCCTTGAGTTTTCATCATAAACCTATACCCAGGCATCCTTCATTTCGTGGACCGACCAGTTCTGCTTTCGGTTTAGATGTGGCTAAAAACACACTTCATAACATGGGATATCAATCATTAGCAGATGAAGGTATCACTACTCAGGACCCTACACCGGTACCATCACCACCGCCAATATGCCCAAGAGCATTACCATCCATCAATATGAACGGTGTTCGAGCCCCAGATCCATTGAGAAGTGTAAATCGAGAAGAAATGACTCGATTGTGTAGGGTATATGAAGAAGAAATGGGTCTGATGTATCCTGTTGTGGATATAGAGGAATTAATCACTCATGGTTCCAACCTTTTTGAATTCATTGATGCCGCAGTGAGGAATGGCCTTGCCACATCTAATAATCCTCAAGGTATTAATGATGTCAATTCTTGTAGTCTGAAGACTATCATGGCTATCTCAATGATCGTGGAGGGAAGTGGGCAAAGTGACTTGGCCTACAGACTGTTTGAAAGTGTTAGGGAACCTGCGGATCGCGCATTGCATGATGAGTTTGTGGACGTTAAAAGTTTGCCTTTCTTGGTACTTGTGGTGAGTTGCGGAATTTTGTTTCTTGCCCCTTATTTTTTATTATTATTATGTCTGCTTTAACATTGTGGAGGATAAACAAAGTCACAATCTCTAGTGAGTCAGGATCTGAGACAAGTGTGTCTTGTTTCCCCAAGTTTGATGGTGGTCGTTTCAAGACTCATGAATTGCTGTTGTTGTGTTGAGTAGGTGGAAATAAACTTAACTTACAATGTTGCATTTGGCCAAGTGGGACTAATGCGAAGCAAACTCGGGACGCCTTCAACTTTATATGGTATAAAAAAATATAAAGCTGTAAAAGGATATCTGGAGAGGAAGGCCACCACAATTAACCTGAAGGAGTAAATTTTTGAAGAAAAAAAAAGTTGGCATTGGGAGGAATCGAACAACCTTCTTGCTTCCGCTCAATTAAGGGCGTCATATGTTTTACCATGGACTACAAGGCCTATATGATTTATTGTTGCACTAGTACGATTATCATTTTAGAAATCTGATTAGAGATCATATGACGGCTGAAGTACAAAAACCCCATCTATTGCTGGGTTCAGGAGTTCACGAAGGATGCAAGAAACTGTAGGGCCTTGACACGTCGGCTCAGGTAAAAATCTCAAAACGATTATTCACCTCGTAAGGAACTGAAACTATTTCTGCATCTCACATAAACGCTGGGGATATTGTCTTTTATTTATTTGCAAGACCTATATCACTTATTCTGGCACTGGGTCACTTTTTGCATTTTTCATTGGTTTCAAAGACATGCCACCATTACTGTTATTGGTATTGCAGATCCCGAAGGCCACAACAATGATATCTTGCTCTCTTGGTTGAATTAGGGGTCGAAAGAATTAAGGAAACCCAATCGACAACTCTTTATGGCTCAAGTAACAAACGTCCGGATAATGCTTGCCACTGAGAAGGAATCAGTCCACACAATGCCACTTCCAGTTGGAACTTTGCGACTTCAACGTTGAGTCACAAGCTCTATCTGATTTATTCAATCATTGGGTCTTATGCTATGCAGACTATAGTCGTGTTGATGCCGACCGTTATGGATTCTAGAGTATGCGACTCTGTCATGAGTTCTCATCCCCTATAGATTCCGTCACGTTTGTGGTTGTGGTTCTTCACTATCGAGGATAAGCGAAGAACCACAAAAATTTCACCTCACTAGAGGCTGTGATATCTGTTCGGTTGTCCACGGAATCAAACCCGAATTCCAACGTAGGGAAGAGATGGACCTTGCAACATGAGCGAGGAAAGAGGCAAAGGAAATTCAAAAAAAAAAATGGTTTGGACCTCGCAGGTTTTGATCCCGCTTCTCTGGAATGCCTCACTGGGAAGTTACACAGTGTGTTAACCAATTACACCAAAGGCCCTTTTGTTTTTGTTGGTGGAGATGACTTATTCAAAATCTTGTTTTGTTCCGTCTCTACTTGAAAATCCTCTGATTGGTGTACATATTATACGTTAGAGCCGTGGTCCGACGTTTTGTCCCTTGGCTCTCTCAAACCAATTGCTCAGGTTGCAATTGCACTTTTCATTTCCTGCATCAAAGTTTACACCGTGTTCTATTCCTGTGTTTCAAACAACTTCTTCATCAATCTTTCGCATGGCATTCAGTGTCCCGTCTCCACCTTCAAGCTTTAATATGTTCCCTTTCTTTTCTTGTTTTCTGCGAACTAAGACAAACTTACATCTCAGCAACAAACTAACATGACCTCTAGGCAATATTTCATTTCCATTGTGACGAAGAAGCATTGGCATGGCGCATAATTGGTCAAGTCGTACGAATGTCCATTGAGTTAGGTCTGCATAGACGTGCTTCTTTTTTTAAAGTTGTGACTGATGAACGAGAACGGATTGCTATTACCAAACTTTTCTGGTCAATATATGTACTTGATCGAAGATGGAGCTTTGGTACAGGAATGCCTTTTGCTATACAAGATTCAGACATCGATCCTTCTCTACCAGAACCTGTATGTAATTTTCTACTTTCTCTAACGACTCCGCTGATTCTTTCAGGATAATTCCGTCCCTTATCTACACGTTATGATATCATATTCAAGAATAGCTTCTAAAGTATGGAAATCAATCTGCTCCTTCTCCCCGACACCCTCAACAAACGTAATCACCGAAGAGTTGAGTTATCTAGACTACCAGATCACACAGTGGCAAAAAACGATACCACCTCATCTACAACTTCCAACTGCTGGTGCCCCTCAAGCCTCCTCTCGCGCAATCCATCGATTACAAATACTCCTCTACCTTCGTGCCAATCAAATGCGTATCCTGATTTATCGCCCCGTGTTACACTCCGCATCTTCTATACAAGAACATATTCAACACGCGTCTACAGTTGTCGAATTTGCGAAAGATACAATTCGCGCCCTCACACATCTTAATCAAACCACAGATATTTACCGCGTACAACAAGTTTGCTTCAATTATTTCCTCATTTCAGCATTGGCGGTCATTTTTCTAGCAAGTTGCCATGCTCCGGTTACTTTCAGCTCGATTTGCCGCGATGAGTTCTATATGGCACTCGATTTAGTGAAGGGTTTTTCGAATAAATCTTTTGTATCGAAACGTCTCTGGAAAACAATTAAAAGTCTAAAAGAAGTAGCACCAAAACTTGGGTTATCCCCCACTTCAAGTAACCATCATAATGGTGCATTGGGAGCGGATGATGCACATAGCAGTGCGGCACTTGCAATGGCTGGATTGGCAGGTCATGAAATTACGGGTATAGGGGGAGGATACGATACAAATGGACACGGACAAGGAATAGGTACGGGATCAGGAAGTAGTCCGATGACAGGAAATCAAATGAGCTATGAGATGACGCATCTATTTGAGGCGGCGTTGGGAATGGGAAGTGGACATAATGGATATGGAGTTGGGAATGGAATGGATGGGACACCAGGAGTGGGAGATGATGTGGGAGGTATTGGTCCAGCTTTTGGAGAAGGTGATGAATTGTTTAGGCAGTTAAGGGATTTGTTTTAAGGGTGATCGGTTTCATGGTGGTGTTTGTATTATAAGGAGCCTGTATTGTTGTGTATATTGGAGCGACAAAATATTTTCTACGGATTGTTGATATCAGGTGGTCTGAACATAGGGCTGAACATAGGGCTGAAAAGCCGCAGGGTTACATATGCTCTTTGCGTTATTAATCGAACATGATAGTCTATTCTAGCTTATAAGTAAGATTGCAAGCACTGTGAAGAAGTTGACCTTAAATCATTGTTTGAGACTAAGATGACAAAAGCCTACCGACAGGTGAATCAATCTAACGGTATCTCGATCCGGAATTGCATTTCGTCAATCATTACACCATATGATACAGATTGAATCATATCTGATACACCGCTGCCATGATGTTTGACCAGCATTAATGTCTAACAGCGGAAATGCTACAAATTCTGTGGAGGGGTTCAAGACGGAATTAATACCGTGCAGCAGAGCGACTACTTTCAGCCCCACAAAAGATTCATTCCGCGAAGACTATGTATGAATGACCCCACAATGTGGAAGCTTTGCACTCACTACCCCTCCATTCGAAATAGCTTGAGCTTGACGTCGGCTTGATGATTTATCGGCTTTGGTTGATATTTGTTGATTTCAAATTGAAGAAAGTGTGAATGTACTTACAGCTATTTTCCCTTCTTTCTCTTCGTTTATTGATAAATCTTATTTATAACCACACATCAAGCTCTTCAGTATATATATTCCTCGCTAGCCATTGTCGAAATGTCTCCCCTCAAGTCTTGGCTTCGAATCCCCCCTAATAGCGATTTCTCCATTCTGAATATCCCCTTCGGTATTATCACCTCTCGCCATTCTCAGGTTACTCGCCGCCCAGCTATTCGTATCGGCGATCATGTATTGGATCTCCTCGCCTTTTCCAAATCTGCCGGATTCCAGAAACTCCCTTCATTTAAAGAACATCTCTCGGTTTTCGAAGAACCAACGCTGAATGCATTCGCAGCTTTGGGTCAACCCGTTCATCGAGAAGTTAGAAAATATATACAAGAGGTTTTTAAGGAGGATACCCCATACCCGGAATTATTGAAGGATAATGAAGAAGTGCAAAAAGAGTGTCTGCTCAAGGAGGGAGAGTGGAAGAACCATCTGCCGATGAGGATTGGAGATTACACGGATTTTTTTGCGGGAATCAATCATGCTAGGAATGCGGGGACTATGTTTAGAGTGAGTCTACTTGTGGTGTATTTGAGTGGTTTTGATGTCGGAATCTAATGGATATTTCCAGGGAGCGGAAAATGCACTACAACCAAATTATACACATGTTCCAATTGGATACCATGGTCGGGCTTCTTCGGTTGTCGTCTCCGGAACTCAAGTTACACGTCCAAATGGTCAAATAATTCTCGATCCAAAGGCTCCTGGCCCCAAGAAACCTGTATTTGGACCTTCTAGAAGACTTGATATTGAGCTTGAGCTAGGATGTTTCCTATGCACGGGCAATGAACTCGGAGAACCTATTAAGGTCAACAAGGCCGGAGAAAATATCTTCGGATATGTCCTCATGAATGATTGGTCTGCAAGAGATATTCAAAATTGGGAATATGTCCCATTGGGTCCCTTCAATGGAAAGAATTTCTCTACAACTATTAGTCCGTGGGTTGTTCTCCAAGACGCAATCGCGCCTTTCCGAACCGCTAAATTAGAGACGGAGGCCTCGAAATCGGGAGAATTATTAGATTATCTGAAAGAAGAGAGTAATAACACGGGTCTCGATATCAATTTAGAGATTGACCTCACGACTCCAGATGGAAGTACAACTACAATTGGGAAAGTGAATGCGAAGAATTTGATATGGAGTTTTGAGCAAATGCTTGCGCATCATAGTAGTGGGGGGTGTAATATGAGGACGGGGGATCTTTTGGGGAGTGGAACGATTACTGGGGAAGGCGATCAGGAAATGGGTAGTTTGTTGGAGATGACGTGGGGTGGAAGTAAGGATATTTGGTTAGTGGGGATGGAGACGAGGAAGTTTTTGAAGGATGGTGATGAGATTACGCTGAGGGGTACGTGTGGAGTGGAAGAGGGTGGAAGAGTGGGCTTTGGTGAGTGTAGGGGGAAGGTAGTTAGTGCGGTTGTTTATTAGAGGAGGGTTTATGGAGTGAGGTTTGGGAGATTTGAATGCTATGTCGAGTAAAATACAATATCAACATTGCTGAATCACAGAAACGCTCTCATACAAAGTGCTTATCGTTTCCAACATTCAACATCCAACTTCAGACTATCTTCTCTATTTACCTCATGTTTAATTATCGTCAGCTGCTGCTGGGGTATGTTTGGAAGATATGATGCATCGCGTCATCATGGCTTAATCATTTGGTGACGTTACATTGTCCAGGTGTGTTGACTTGACAAGTTCTGATACTAAAGGTATGGCGGTGATAACATCGTCCAGCCAGATGGTCCAGCTTCTTGTTCGGCACATCAATAGAAGCACAATATAGGTCAATATTATGAGTTTGTGCGGAGCTGGACTAGAAGAAAACCTCAAAGTTTGCTGTTACCTGTGGAGTAAGGAGAGAAGATTAGAATGATATATGGAATTCTTGGACAGCGCACCCTCGGGATAATGAAGGGATCTAGGAGTATAAGCTTTCGGATCAGCTTCTTGTGAGACTCTAATATATACATTGAGGACGAAGATATTACTTGGATGTCATCCTCGGAGAAGTTTACAACTATCACTTTGGATTTTTGGAGCTAAACTTGTAAGTATTTGCGCAAATTCAGTTCCATGATTTGAGAGGATTTGTCTCATGTTATCTTGACTGGAAAATCATATTCTCTCTGTAGGAAGAGTGAGGCAATGAGTTTGTAGATGCTTTCAACTATATCCAAGGCCTGCTTGCCATCAATATTGTTGATTTTTAGTTTTCTCCAATGCTTGTTGGTACTATTTATTCTAATACTAACAACTTATAGGTGAAGGAAATATATATTCACAGTCTCTCAAGATATTATTCATGCAATATCGCTTTTAGCCAACAATTTTAGCTATTAGTTTCTTCTCGCAATTCACCACTAAACCTTGACAAGTACTGAAGGGATTGAGATTTTTCCTTCTCCCACTAATCAAATTCTAATGTATTCAATTGCTCTCTATTTTCCTTTTCAACTTGACTATTAACTTACCAAGATCAAAAAAACTTGAGAAACATAGTGCACAACCACCCACCATCAGAGATGTCTTCCAGACTATCGACATCTCCCATAGACCCCAGAGGGTCGTGAGTCACATTCCTTACCCTGAAAATTCAAATTCAAATTCAAACACAAATAAAAATACGACTAACCCCCCGAAGAAAAACCCATCGAAGCATCCATCCTACCGGCTATCCCTCCAAGCAAATCACCGAAACTTCTTCCCTGAAAGCAAAGCCTCTCCCCATCACGCCCAAGGCTTCAATAGGGATGCCCAATCGTCTTATACCCCGGAGACAAGATTCAAGTGCGCTTCCAAGAGTTATTAAAGAATGGAATCGTGGGATTGATCGTGTTTGTCGAAATTCTTTAATTGCGGGTGGTACGTATTCTTGAAACTTCCTTGCACTTCTCAATACCTCCCTTCCAATTCTCAAAAGTCTGAAGAGGAAAAATTAACATATGTATGATCGCAGGACTAGGTCTCAAAAATTCCCCATTGAACCAAAAACAGCGAATCTAGAGATACCACCTAGGGCCAAAACTATATTCAGCACCAAAACCATCACTTCACCCTTCACCCTTCACCTCCTCTAAACTCAAACCCGAAACAAGCACCAGAAAAGATGCCGAGGAAGATATTGACATATACTGCGACGAAGAGCCAAAACTTGGTATTGCAGTGAAAATTACGATGACTCCTATTCGAGCCCAGCTTGTTAACATCAGATGCACGGGATTGGAATTTTGAGATTATTATTTGTTATTTGTCGCGGTGAGAGGTGAGAGGGGAGGAAGGAGGCGAGGGCAAATAAGATTGTGGCGGTTCGAACTACTATTTATTTTAGGTAGGATATGTACAATAAATAGGTTTTGAAGTTGGAGATTGAGTATTGAATGTTTTTTTTTTGATTGAGAGTGGGAGGGAGATGGTGTGGATATATTCAAGGCGTTGATGGAGAAAAGGGGGTTCGCTTATGTATATGGTGGGTAGATAGCAGGCCTTACCTTTCTTTCTCTCTCTCTTACGTTCGTGCCTACTCCACTTCAAGAAAACCAACAGAATGGAGATGTGACAAACATGCAGACTCAAAATTTCTCCTGAATAAAACCATACAAGATCGCTATCCCACGATGCACAATCCAATCACGTGAAATAAATGTACGTGTACTTCATCTAACTCATGATTCCCATTCGTCCCTCCTTACAGCACGCACGATGGTTGAATTACGAGTAGCATCCCTGCAACAATCTGTTTTTATATACATTGAGCAAAACGTATTATCTATAGTAATGAACACGACTTGAAACTCCTCTTCCTCTTGTACCCAAGATGAACAAGAACAAATAAACCCTCACTCGACCCAACGCATTGTTACTCACCCCCCCCCCCCCTCCAAAAGCAAATCCAAACACTCAATCTGTCACCGAGTACTTACCAGAAGTAGAGCTAAAAACTCAAAAGAAGCTACGTATTATACACTCAAGTAGACTTTTCAAACCTTCGAGATATCAACAACCAACACCAGTCCAGCACTGTATGTATACTCAAGGTTCGATTTCCTCAATATACTTCCATCTCATTCCCCTCGCACTTCACATGTAATAATCACAGAACCAATGCTTGGATTAATAGGAGTAACAAGCAGCGAAAAAACGTAGATTGCTCACGACTCGCAATCGTGAAGTTTTGATTACTAGATGTTCATACATGATTTCCACATTAATCAATTCAAACTATCTTTCTCTTCAATTCTATTTGCAATGAGAAAAGGTATCATATCATATTGTCCAACCACTAAGAACGCCATCTCGTACATGCTGTGATAGAGTCAATATCCGCTCTCTCTTCTGCTCTATAAATACCCAAACGCCACAATACAGTCTCCTGCGCATTAATCAATGAATACCCTAAACACATCATCCATATCCACACAAAAAAGTATACTAAAACTCATTTCCCACCTCAACGCTACGGCCGAGACAAAAACGTTAACCATAACCTGCAAGCCAAATCCCATCCTAAAACACCTAATCATAATGATCCTAGAGATTTCTATTCCCAATTCCAATGAATCATGACATGTCGTTAACCAAATCCATCAAAACGCTTCCCTGCCTTATATTCCCATTATTCATCGCCAAACCTCCTTTGATCCTCTTAGGCTGATGCTTTCCTTTACCGCTCTTCACAGCCATTGGTTGTTTATTGGTGAGCATCACGCTCATTTGAACGTTTTCCTTGTCTCCGCTTTCGTCTCCCTCGATGTCCATCAAAGCAGGGGTTTTTATCTTCCCCATATCCTTCTCCACCTTAACCCACTGCGACAATCCAACACTCCCCTGAGTCGCAGTACCCGCCATTTCCCACCAATGCCCCATTAACTGTTCCTCCTTCAACTCATAAACCCACTTCCTTTCCTCCATCAACCTCACAAATCTACTTACCATTTCTTCCTTCTTATCTCCTCCATCATTATCTGCCTTCCCTTTCAGTGTCCCCCTACTCCCCACAACCAACAGCTTCGTCTTCGCCCTCGTGAACGCTACATTAATCCTCCTCCAATCCTTCAATAGTTCCCCAATACTTCCACTCTCATTACTTCTCACCAAGCTCAATACAATAACCTCCTTATCTCTCCCTTGGAACCTATCTGCAGTATGCATTTCCACACCTTTAGCATTACGGAGACTATCTTTGAGTAAAGCTAATTGGGAGCGGTAATGTGTCATAACTCCTATTTCCGTAGGATCTACACCAACTGCTATGAGAGAGGTAACAAGTTGCGTTACGATCCTAGCTTCCACGTCATTTACCGTTCGATTCCCTTTCTCAATTTCTCGTGCCATATCGCCGAGGCTATCAGTATCTATAAACGTCACGGTCACATCCGGATCCAAGAGATCTCGCAACCAGCATCTTCCCTTTTTCGGTTCCAGACAAATGGACTTCTGTGTACTGTGTAAGATGCTACTTGGTGTGTGATGATTTGCTTTCAAAGCATCCATATCGGGAATAACGATCTTACGATTAGCGACAGAAGTGCTACCGCATTTGAGACGACCATTGTAAATGAGTGTATTGGATAGAGCCATCACGTCAGCATTCATGCGGTATTGGTGTTCGAGGTAGACGACGCTTTGAGGATGGGCGTCGGAGAGATATTTGAAGAGAGAGATATCTAGACCTCCTTTTCGGGCTTCTTCGTCTTTGACTAAGGGAGGAAGTTGATTGTGATCTCCGACAAGGATGAATGTGCGAGCGAGACGAATGGGACCAACACAGACGGGTAGTGTAATTTGAGAAGCTTCGTCTACTATGCAGTAGTCAAATGTGCGTTCGTTGAAAATTGGATGGTTGATACCGAGGCAACTAGTGGCAATAATTGGTGTATCATGCCAGACACGCCGAATTTCTTCCATGTTTTCTTTAGGATCGACAGCGAGTTTGGCAAATTCTTGAACGTCGGGGTGGATCTTAGCTTTAGTGCCTAGGCGTAGAATTGGGATTGAATCATCGCGAAGTTTCAGGAGGATATTGTCCACGGCTGTATGAGTGTAAGAGGTGAGGAGAACAGATTTACCCTGCGAAACAAGAGCTCGGATAATATGAGCAATAGTTGTAGTCTTTCCAGTACCAGGCATACCAAGTACTAAAGCATAATCCTGTGCGGACATGACTTTTTCGATAGCACGACGTTGATCCACATTGATACAAGACCGATCTTTGAGTGTATACTGAGTGGAATGTGGTTTGAAACGAGGAGGATTAAGATCAACGACTAGACTTCGAATTTCGCGTGATCCAAATGGGCCTTCGGTCATAACTTGGATGAGATTGTTCCGAACAGTCGCAAGACCGTTACTGAATTCATCTTTATCGAGCCTGTACAGAATAGGATCCTCTTTAATTTTACCAATAGAGTCAGCTGGCGTAGATCCTTCTGCAGCGACTTCCATAATACTAGCAAAGACCTGGTTATTAATTTCATCGAATCCGGGTTGTCTGATGCGAGCATTATGTAAACGCCGATCAACAGCGACTGTAATCCTGTTCTTACGTACGTTCGTGACATAACCTTTGGCGAGAGCAAAATGACCCTTTTCATCTGAAATAACGATTGGTTCTCCTACTATGATTTGAGAGTCCATGAAGGAGAAACCTGGAGCTGCGGTATTCTTTGGTTTTATCATGGTGTATCGATATCGATTGATCTTCTCATTATTCTGATCTTCATATGCCGATCCTTCCTCAATTATAACGTTCGAGAAACATCGACCAAGCTTCTCTCGCTCTGAGCTCAACATAGTCCATAGTTCTCGACGAAATTTCAAAGAATCTTTCTCTTCTTTCGTAAGAAGATCATCCCATTTGAGGAAGAACTCTTTATGCGTTGGAGTAAGATGCTTGACCACTTCGTCAAACTTCTCCTTCATACCGCTCGTCTCTCCATCTCCATCATCAGCCAGCTTGTGATAAATGAAACAGGTATTCTTCGCATAACACCTTCCACACATGTTCTCCTTTTTGAGCATGGGTGGAAGTTGTGCATTTTTCTCTCGGACAAAACAGGCGAGCTCATTTCGCTGCATGATCATATGGCGAAGTTCATGTCGAATGGCAGGAATTCTAATGGTCTCCGAAGTTTCCATGTAGTACAAAATTCCATAAGCAATTTCAACATCATACCGATCAGATATGAGAAGATTGTATAGCGCTGTTTGTGCACGGTTGGCAACACTGGGATTCTTGCCGGTCTTGACCTCAAGCGGTGCAGTGAGAGTTCTTTGCCCATTTTCATCTCTCATTGTAATTTGTACCGTAGCATCAATGTTGCCTTTCAGACCATACATTGGAGACCAAACGTGTTCTTCAACATCGAGAAGATTACTGACACACATAGCCACAGTATCACCATTTCCAGCTTTTACTAGAGCTCCAGACTGATGAAAAAAGTCAGTCTTCGAAACGGGAGATAGATTATTTCACATACCTTTGGCTGGGACGAAACAAACAATTCTGCCCATGCTTGCAATTCTCCCATTTTACTATGTAGATATTCTACAGCCTGAGGTATTTCAACCTTGATAACATACAAGTCCTCAAGATGTCTTTGAGCGAGCTTATCAATAAGCTCACCAAGAAAGATCCTATCCCAGCGATTAACAAGCATTGCAGCTTGAAATATCTCATGAAGAATTGTTCCATAAAGCATAGCTGGAGATGCTTCACCAGTGGCCTTGACCCTATCTTGAAGAACTGCCCGACGAGTACACCCAAAAGAATCCGCTACTACAAGCGCCGAAATAAGATGGTCCGGGTGCAGAATGATCAAGCCAGAGTTATCATCTATGACACAAATTCCCTGTGCATCAAACTTGCCAATGATATGAACAAAAGCCTTTGTGGTGACAGGAGTATCAATCCAGGTGCCTCTAAGATACACCATTCTTTTGATTTTTGAGCGTTCAGGCTGAAGATAGAGTATCTCGTGGATGGTTAGCTAAATTAAGGCAAGAGTTCACAAGAGTTTACCTTTTCTGGTTGCATTTTACCATTAACACCTGTATACTGATTATCATCTATCATGGTGACAAGATATCTTTGAATTGCGCGAGCTTTTTCCATAGACTAGACATTTCTTAGCATTGAATTAATAATATATTGCTATGGATTTCTCGGACGTACAGGCATTAAGCTATTTGTTGATTGTTTTAGTGACTGCGTTGCTGCTATTTCTGCAGCAGCAAAATCTGAATCGTCTATATCGTCGCCATATTCATCATCGGACTCTTCATTTTTAGCAGCTGCACCTCTAGGCCTCGACGGCGGAAGCTCCACATCATCTGCTGGGACTGACCCTGCAAATGCGGCATCAAAATCATCATCGTCCAAACCTTCACCAAATTCGTCGCTACTATCGTCTTCCAATGCTTTCGGCGGATCGGGACTTTTAGATACACTCTGAAGTTTATGCGTAGAGTGAGCTCTGGGCTTAATTGGGGATTCATAACTTTTCGGTGATAGTGGTCGTGACATTGAAGCTGCTGCAGCTTGCGATTGTGATTCGATAGCCGTAAGTATCATTCCACCAATTTCGTCTAGACCATCATCAGAACCATAATCTGACTCGGCAGTGGAAGGTCTTTTTGGACTCGGTAAAGTAACATGTGACTCGATATTCGTACTTGGTGAAGATGGCGGCTCAAGTCTCCTTTTTAAGGGCGATGTCCTCTTCTCACTTCCTTTTCGACCTAATGGAGAACTTGGTCCTTCAAATTGAAATTGACCTTTATCCGGGAGAGGTGATGAGCTTGAAGGACCACTAGAAATCTCGTTTGGCTTGTAATCCTCCTGCAATCGCCTCATCAAAGCCGGTGTATCGATATTTCTGCTATTGCCTATCTTACTTGGTTGGTGTCTTTTGAGATTCAATGGATTGCCAAGACTTCTTGATCTGGTTAAACCTCTGGGTGTATTTCCTTCCCTTGATGATTGCGGAGATGCGTTTTCCATAATTCGAGAGAGTTTAATGTCCTTAGTCTGACCCAATTTCATCCAAACCTCAACTTCTGGCCCCGGCCTAGGAAAATCATCTGCTTGCGAAGAATGGGCTAGTATGGGCGAAGAACTCTGTGCTCTGCCAATGTCATTATCGCCCCTCTTCCTCTTACCCAGGTTGCCGCTCTCTGATCCAGGTAGTTGTTGACTATCTTTGTTTGTATCCCAAATTATACGATCGTCAGGTGATACTGCTTTGAATGGTCGTTTGAAATCGGCGTTCTGTGTGGGATCGAATCCCATTGATGGTGTTGAAGGTACATCTGCCGAAGTAGAGTCGTCAAAAAAGACATCTTCTTCTACAGAACTTTTCTCATCTTTTGATGGACCGTGCCGCCGCCTCTTCGAAGGCGTGGCAATTCTACTATCTGTCTCCGATGACACTAAATTTATAATCTCTTTCGAATCATCTCCTTTTCCTGAGTGTTCTCGATATTGGAAGTTGCTAAGTATGTTCTTCGTAGTTGTAGAAACGGGTACCGGCGGTTTCTCTGCTAATGGTTTCGCGGGAAGTTTAGGCTTTTGTTGTTGGTTCTGGTAATTCTTATTCCTCTGCCATGGCTGTCGAGACTGTGATTCAATTAGTTTCCAATTTAGTTCACAAGACGATCACTTGTATGTAGTGTAGTTCCACAGCGAGTAGAATGTATACATACGTGATTCTCTTTTCCTGAATGATTAGTCTCAGAGAAGGACTTTTGGAGAGGCATTATATGTTCACAAAACGTGAATTAGCAAAGTACATGAAAGATGATGTTATGTTATGAAAATATAGCAATATCAAAAGTAATCTGAATCATAAAGCAATATGTAAAGTGCTAAATGTAGCTGGGATATGTATTGATAGATAGTTCTTGCACTTTGTGGAGTAGAATACGCGATTTCGCGATTTAGAGACGCGCTCTCCATTTTTATGTGTAAATTACTAATCCTAGCGCGTGTTTTGAACCGTTTAATCATATTGCCCCTGTCTTCACTCCATTCGGTGGCTTTATCTCTGATCCTCCGACTATCGGCTAAAGGTGGAGAAGCAGCGGAAGAGCTTAGAACCCCTGGGGTTGATAAGATTGTCATCGCACAGATCACACGAGATCAAAATAATTTCTCATCAGCGACAGCTCAGGTCAGATAATAGATAATTAGATTAAGGTGTGTTGTAATAATTACCCATCAGATTCAACATAACTCTCTACAGCGGACACTATATTCATATCTAACCATTTCATAGCCCCAATCGCAATCATGTCGACTGAAAAGCCTCTTCCTTTCGTTTACCAGTTCGCTGCTGGTACGTTGTACCCCTCACCCCATATCATGGAATTGAGACTCACAAAGAGAATATAGGTGCGATCGCCGGTGTATCTGAAGTAAGTCGTTTCTGCTGCATACCATACGAAATTTTCAGAACCATAGAGCTAAATTATATGCCATTGCAATAGATTCTTATTATGTAAGTGCCCCTCAACAGAAGACAAGCATTTGCTACTGCATCACACTGACTCATGCAGGTACCCGTTAGATGTCGTAAAGACTAGAGTGTGAGTTTTGAGTCCCTCTGCGCCAGTGCATTGAGCAGATGTCAGACAGAATGTTGACGGCATAATAGACAATTGCAAACCAGCTCTGCGGGGCCAGATGGCTACAATGGCATGGTGGATTGCTTTAGAAAGATCATTAAGAATGAAGGGTATGAACTCCCCAATAACTCTACCCCTTTGATCTCAAGATGGGTACTGATATCTCATTCAAAGTGTCTCACGACTATACCGCGGAATCGAAGCCCCAATTCTGATGGAAGCTCCTAAACGTGCCACTAAATTTGCAGCCAACGAATCCTGGGGAAAGTTCTACCGTGATATATTCGGTGTCGCCAAAATGAACCAATCCCTCTCCATTCTCACCGGAGCTACCGCCGGAGCTACTGAGTCTTTCGTAGTCGTACCCTTCGAACTTGTCAAGATCCGTCTGCAAGACCGCGCCTCTGCCGGAAAATACACTGGAATGGTTGATTGCGTTAGCAAGATTGTAAAAGCCGAAGGTCCATTAGCTCTCTACAACGGACTGGAAAGTACAATGTGGAGACACATCTTATGGAACGCCGGATACTTTGGATGTATTTTCCAAGTCAAGGCATTGATGCCCAAGCCCGACAATAAGAAGCAAGAAATGATGGTCAACATGATTTCCGGAGCAATCGGTGGTACCACCGGTACAATCCTCAACACCCCAATGGATGTCGTCAAATCGCGTATTCAAAATAGTCCCAAGGTTGCCGGATTAGCACCAAAATACAACTGGGCATGGCCAGCTCTCGGTACGGTGATGAAGGAGGAAGGTTTCGCAGCATTATACAAGGGATTCCTACCTAAGGTCCTCAGATTAGGACCTGGTGGAGGTATTTTACTCGTCGTATTCACCGGAGTAACAGACTTCTTCAGAAAGATGCGTGCAGAGAAGGGACTATAGATTTGCTCGCCCGGTTGTGAAGATGGGATTGACAATGAAAAAATGAGTGGGTCATTTCATCCTTGTATATCTCTGTCATTTGAATGGAAGCACAGGAAAGATTTAGAGGGCATTAGAAACAATTTAAGATTCAAGAGATATCATTCAATGTAAACGAACTAGTTATCACGGAGATCCATGCTACTCAAAAGATGAGATATTTGACTATACCTCGGTGAAGCAACTTCATGCTCGCTCAATGTCTATCCATTTTCCTGCCCACTAGGTATATATGCACTATTACACTCATAACTCCACCAGCACCCAAATATCAGGCGCTTCCAAAGTTCCTATCAACCATTTTCACTCGATCCATCAATTCCACGTCGCATCCCGTGCCTGACGTGTGTGTCTTTTGATTCCAGATCCCTGTTTGATCCTATGCCTCCATAATTTCCAGCTCTAACCTCATATAACTTCACAATAAACTCTCATATGCATCCAATCCACTCCTCTTCTGTGGTTGCTGCTGCTGCTGCTGCACAACCGGCCTTTGCTGTCCCATTCCCATTCCAATTCCACCGCTTCCTAGCCCACTTCCACTAGTACTCCCAAACGCACTGTAGTTCCCTGTGCTCCCAGTCCCTGCACCGGGTGGTGGAGGTAACGAAAAACTTGAGAACGCACTCGAAGCGCTCTGCGCACTGTTCAAGGTGGGTCTAGCTTGATTCATTTGATTCATAGAAAGTGAAGACATCGAGTTGCTCATTGAAGAGAATGAGGAATTTAAAGGAGGTGGTGAGATGGGTGATAGGGTCGAGGTTGTAGGCGTAGAGCTCCATGGGTTGGGAGTTGAGGATGCAACTGCACTGTTCCAGTTCAGAGTCGAGGTTGAAGGTTTGGGTGGAGGAAACGCGGATTGAGGTTGTGAGAAGGAGGGCTGGGGTTGAGAGAATGAAGATTGCGGTTGTATAGGATTTGAGTAATTAGATTGCGGCTGGAGCGGTTGTGAGAATTGGGTAGCTGATGGTGTTAGAGCACCAAAGCTTGAAAGGTCTGGAGTGACTGTTCGTGATGTCGCTTGTTGTGGTCGAAGGACACTATTGATTGACTTAGAAGGGTACGTAGGCGCTGTTGGCGATGGGGTGGACCAAGCAAAAGATGGTTTTGGTTGCGCCGACTGTGGTTGTTGAGCATGGGGGCTTGTGGGATTGGCATCCCAACTGGCGTCTAAGGCGTTGTTTGATGAAGGTGCACCAATTCCGCCCTTAACAAGTCGTTCAAAATCCATTTCGGGATCATCTGATCCCACAGCAGGGGGGAAGGCCGAGGCCGCGCCGAACGACATGAAATCATCGGTACCATTTGCCCTCACACCTGCTCCGTGAGTGCCTGATAGTTCTTGCAGCTTCTTTGTTTGCTCAGATTCGACTCGAACAGATAAGCTTTTAATGAGTTCCATGAAAGATTGGAATTGCTGTAAATTCAGAAGTGGCCCCAAGCTCATATTCCATAATATGGGGAGAATATCCATGGCAACGAACTCTGCGTCAGCTATATTACCTATCTGTCTAAGAACGTTTAGAGCAGCAACTGCGACAGCAGGTTCCTTCGTCTTGATTGCTCTAATCAAAGGTACTATCTTCTCCTGCATGGTATATTTGTCTAGGGGGGTAGATGTGTTTTTCTTAGCACCCCCAATGCCATCGAGACCATCATTGCTAGAGGCTGTATCATTTGAGCCACCGCAAAGAACCACAAAAGCCTCTAGCCCTCGGACCTTTATTCCTAGACTACTGGTCTTTGTGAAGACTGAAGAGATGACTGGGAAGAGTTCATTCTTGATAGTAGAGAAATCAAGGATAGGAAGAACTACATTTAAGCTTCGCAAAGCAGCGTCTACAAGCGCATGCGTTGGCGAATCTATCGATATGGCTACAATGGGCAAGATATCTAAGGCAATTAGCGCAGTACATCTAGTCTTTGGCGAATGTCTTACCATCTTTAAACTCTTTACCCGAACAATTGACAGATATTACTTGAATATGCTCCAACAGAACCATCAACCCAGCCTCCTTTGCAGCATCACGCTCGGTAGGGGGTTTGGGGTTATTTAAAAATATCTCCTTAAGCCTAGGCATGATCTTTTCGGTAAAAGGCCTTCTTCCGGAGGGTAACAATTCGATAATCTTGAAAACATTTTGTAGAATTAATGATATCAGTTCGCGGTCCTTCATTTCCTCTAACAAAGCCGGTAAAACTTTTTTTTCCATGACACTTTTTGGGAATGATGGCAACACCCTGGACAAACCACGCATGAATTGAGCCTTCTCACTAGGAGTTTTAGCGGGTAAAGAGTCCAAGAATCTAATTGTAGATATCAAAATGTTGTTAAAATAAGCGCTGTCCTGAAACTCTTTTGCAGTCATACGTTGCGCTGGACGCCTAGTAATCAATCGCGGTAGTACCTCTCCAGTCATATCTCTCGGCAATGGCTTTTTACATAAGAAGCTATTACTAGATGAGGGAATGGTGGAAGATGAGGTGAATAGTCTTTTGTACCCAGATACACTGTTATTGGACTCCAGTGGTGATGTATGAGGCGAATTATAGAGAGCGACAATGAGAAGACCTAGAGAGAACATATCTGCTGAAACATTCAGGTTCGAGTCTAGGACAAAATCTGGGGAACAGTAGTCAAGGTTGATTTGAACAGAACGGGGTAGTCGAGGATCGATATTCAGAACCTCAGAGAGATTAATGGGTTGCACCGAAGATGCTTTAGTCGAATTGTCTGGCGGACTGCAAAAGCTGAGTCCACTAAGTTTCCAATCAGACTACAATAATTAGTCACAGTAAATGTAAACATGCTTGAACAACTCACCTTAGCATTCACAAATACAGCATCAGGAGTTAGGTTCCCATGTACAAGACCAGCATTATCGTGTAAAAACTCCAATGCCTTGCTGATCTGCAAAAGACCCTTTTGAATTTCCAGTTCGTCTACCTCAACCTCTTTCCTCCTTCTGCCACCTTCCGAATCCTCGGTGACATAGCGACTTGAGCGTCCGCCAGTCCCACCAGCTCTTTCTTGTTCGTCTTTTTCCAGTAGGAGGCCAGATAATGAAGCCGTTACAGTCTCTGTCGCAAATTGTAGCCCTCCGCCCCTCAGTTCTTCCACCGGCTCTACCAGTTCCAAAATGCTAGGGTGCCGCAGCCTTGCCAAAGAAGAGGCTTCTTTTTTTAATCTTTCAATTACCTCCTCAGTCGCACGTTTCATCGATGAAGCACTCGATCGTCCCAAGGATCCTGCATGTGCGTCTAAGGCTTTGCGATCGAGGACAAAGACTGAAGCAGTCTTTCCTGTTGACTTCTTCTTCGCATCGTAGATCTTCCATGGTCCTGAATATGAACTGGGTGTGGATGAAACTGAGTAGTTCGAGTTGATATTCGAGGTGAAGGACTTCAACGCGGAGCTGAACATCTTCGTAACTCTCCTCCCACCAACACTCGAGTATCAAAGGATTGTCCGGACTTCTGGCGCATAAACCTTATACCCTTGATAATTATATTGTGAGGAAGCTTATTTTGACGGGTATGATCTCGTTAAAGTGATTGTTGTCGATTTCTCCCCAGATTTTTCAAAGGCGGTGGAATGATTTTATTGTGGTTTCGCAGTTGTTCCCTCCCTCTGGATGTACAAAAACTGTAAGCCTTGTCAAAATAATAAAGGGACATTGACTCTGGAATTTGGCCTCTTACAACGAGTGTTGAGCTTGTGATTTCAGGGACATATTGCTTACATAAGTCTGCATAAGATTTAAATGTTATCTTTTTAATCCTTGCAATCTGATGGACAAGATTATGCTGACACTCCGCAATTCGGAGCCGGGAAGTGGTCACAGCATCCAAATTTATTTTGGTCATTGAGAGTTGAGTGACTGACTCCGAGGACCATTTCAAAGCATAGGTGGACCTTACACATTTAAGAAGCTCAAGTTTCCCAATTCAAACTTTGAAGTCCATTCCAACTTTTTATTCTTTGAGATTGGTCAAAATGCTTCGTCAATTGTTCCCAAGAGGGGCAGCTTTCGCAAAGCCAAGTTCCAGAGTGTTGAGGCGATGGGAGGCTTCTTCGAGATTATACAGCATACAAGCAGAAGCTGCTTCTACAACAAAGTTACAAGATATCGACCCTACCAAATTGACTATAACGAAAAACACTACTCCTAATGAACTACTCCCCCCCAATGAATTGGTATTTGGAAGATCCTTTACAGGCAAGCTCCTCGGAGATCTCACAACATTGTCAATTGCTGACCGCCCATAGATCATATGCTTAGCATTGAATGGACAGCTTCAGACGGATGGTTACCCGCACGCATAACACCTTACCAGAACCTTTCTCTCGATCCCGCGTCCTGCGTTTTCCATTATGCGTTTGAGTGTTTCGAAGGAATGAAGGCATACAAGGACAAAAGCGGAAAGGTACGGCTCTTTAGACCTACGAAGAATATGGAACGAATGAACAAATCTTCCGCTCGTATTGCCCTGCCGACTTTTAATCAATCGGCTATGATTGAATTGATCTCAAAATTCGTTGCTATGGAGAAACGATTCATTCCGGAAGAAAGAGGATACTCATTATACTTAAGACCGACTATGATTGGAACACAGAGAACATTGGGTGTTGGACCACCAGGTTCCGCTTTGCTATATGTTATTGCTTCTCCAGTTGGGCCATATTACCCTACTGGGTTCAAAGCTGTCTCCTTAGAGGCTACAGATTATGCCGTAAGAGCATGGCCTGGAGGAGTTGGAGACAAGAAATTGGGTGCGAACTACGCTCCATGTATCTTGCCACAATTAGAGGCCGCCAAGAGGGGGTTCCACCAAAACTTATGGTTATTCGGTGAGGAGGAGTATGTTACCGAGGTTGGAACCATGAACATGTTTGTGGCTATTAAGAATAAGGAAGGCCAAAAAGAATTGGTTACCGCTCCATTGGACGGTACAATTCTGGAAGGTGTCACAAGAGACTCTGTTCTGTCTTTAGCTCGCGAGAAGCTTACTAAGGAGGGATGGATCATTTCTGAACGTAAATACACTATGAGCGAGTTAGCAGATGCATCAAAAGAAGGTAGACTATTAGAGGCGTTCGGAGCAGGAACCGCGGCAGTCGTCAGTCCAGTGAGGAATATCTCATGGAAGGGCAATTTGGTCGAGTGTGGATTGAGACCAGATCAAGAAGCTGGTGAGATCGCATTGAAGATGAAGGAATGGATCGAGGCTAGACAATATGGTGATGAAGAGCATGAGTGGAGTTATGTTGTACCTAATTAAGGAGATAGATTTGTGTATGTATTCATAGAGCCGGATGAATGGAAAAGCGAAAAATGGGATATATATTAGTCATACTTTGAACTTTCGAATTCATGTTGTGAAATGCTATCTTGCGCCAGAATTTGAGCGGATGAATGGACACGCAATCAAAGTTGAAGCATGACCAAATCCAATTATGACCAGATGACAATCCTGCTCTTAAGAGCGGTACGCGGGCCCTTCATCGAGTTCCAGAATCTTCACTTTTTATTCACCATAGACCGAACGAAATTCACAGTAAGCTCATGTTGGCACCGAGTTCCGTAAGAAAGAAAAGAAAAGAAACTCATAATATTCCTTCGCTCTATTAGCACGCATAATATTCCGTGCAACCCGTACATCTTGGAATTCTGCCGCAAGATGTTCATAGCCTTCCACCGTCGATTCTTCGTATGTACAACTCCCCTGCTCCATCAGTTTTCGTCCTTGAGCGTTCCATCCAGTTCCAGATTCTCCATTGTAGCTTGCTTGCCCAACAGTATAATGGTTTATGATTTGTCTTCTGGCTCCTTCAAGATCCCCTCGGCTTCTAACCTTCTGCGTGCTTCTTCTAATGCCCATGTTTGTATCCTGTAGATGATGGTTAGCAACTGATTCGATGTTGTGTGTGATCTTGTATCTGTAGAAACCCGTCATCCAAATTTTTCTTGCTCCTTCCTTGCCACAACCCCTCCACCCCCTCTTCGTAAAATCCCTGACCTTTCAGCTGATCCCGAAATTCCCCAAAGTCCACCACCTCATTTTCAACTCTTCACCCATACCAAAATTCGACAGAAACAAAGAAATAAAAAAAACCTACGAGGTATCTGGCTTAACCGCATATCCCACAATTCCAAAAGCACAAGTTCCAAAGAACCCGTACACCCATAAATTCTCCCATCCCTCCTTCTCCGCCTTCTCTCCAGGTTTCACTCCAAATAACCATCCGCTCGGTGGCTCATAGTGGTCACCATGGTCTGCTGACTTTCGGGCTGCGGTAATAGACAAATTTCGTGCTTGGTTGAGGACGGCTGATTGTGTACGGACGATGGTGCTGGTAGCGCGAGGAATGGCGCGTGTAAAAGACATTTTCGAAAGACTCGCGATAATCAGAAAAACGGAGTGCGATGTGACGATTTGCGAGAAAAAGAGGGAGCGCTGGTTGAATTGTTGATGCGATGGTGGTGATGATGAGGTTGTAAAGTGAGGGTTGATCGGTAATATTTAGCCAAGGCGCTAAATGTCCGCTCCGCCAGCGGCTTGAAGTCGCTCCCGAAATTGAGCCACAACTTCATAACGATCTCCACAAATTGGACAACATGTCTTAGTAATCTGCATTCTGACATGAATGATTCTTGTGGGCTGCTGAACCTCAACCTGCTCAACCACCTCAACTACTTCAACTACTTCAACCTTCTTTACTTTCTTGTTCTTGAACTTCTTCAAGATCTTCTTCTTGGAAAATGCAAACTTCAAGATCTTCTTTTTGGAAGATTCAAAGGTATCGACGACTTTGTTGTTCAATCTGAACAAGAAAAGTTTGCCTAACCAAACGATTTCGTTTGGAGCACTCATGATGGTCTGTGTATGTGACTTCTTTGAGATGAGATGATGGGAGGTATTTGCAAGAAGTGATTGTGAAAAAAGTTCAATTGGGTTCGTTCAGAGTTATTGATCTGAGATTGTTCTTGGAACAACAATTCTGTAATTGATTTGGAAATTTATTTTGGAGAGAACCTTAGTACTTCTCGGCGCGCCGAGAGAATCACTTTCATAGACTGTGATATAGGAATGGTTCTCAAGGATGACTGCCCATGATCTCATTAGTTTCAGTCTTCAACCTATGCTGGCCTCTCTGCTAGTATATCTTTCCTTTGAATCCAGCCACTATCTCAACACTATTGCTGGATACAATGATAGATTTGCAACTGATGCATTTCGGTGAATGTGTCGCATACTTCAACGCATTTTCCGCTCAGTTCTCTCTGTTCTCTGTGAACCGTAACTACTTCAAAGTGCCGCCTTCAATGTTTCTGCTGTTCAGCATACACCTACCTCTATGGTATCCAGTCTTCTTAGGTAATTTCAGGACTTTTCCCGTGTTTCCTCTGAAATTCTCTGTATCATTGCAGATTGGTCTCGAGTACGACAAAAGGTCTGTGTAGCTCTACAAGAGTCGCAAGATCTTTACTTCTCATCATTAGTTCTCGCATTGCTGTCTCGTGGGCATCAAGATAGATATCGGTAAAATGTTTGAAGTGATTCATACACTGACAGCCCGATTTTCTAGCAGCTAGTGGTTTTGGGCAAAGATATGGGTATCGGGCTTTCGTGCCATTGCTATACCACCTATCGAGCATTCATTGTTTGAAGTTTGCATAAAATATTGCGCATCAACGGGTTTGTATTGAAATCTCTTTAGGATTTGCCGGTCCAAATCAATATGCCCCAAGGCATGCTATATAGATCTTCTAATTGTTTTGCGCCATTACTGATACTCCTGTGCACGACCCCGAGACCTCATCAAACTCCGATTTAAACCCCGTATCAATGCTGGTAAGCATATTGATCCTACCAAATGAATTGAGCATCTGGTTCATAAGTCACTTGAATGCTAACTTCATCGGATTCATACCAAGGTACCGCTTCGTGACCGAATTTTCTTTTGGCGGCAACGAATCAGATGACTAAATCGTGATTGTTCCAGTTTTTATCCTCAGTACCATAATGAGGAGCCTTGAAATATCGAACCCTGGCCTAATATGTTGCCAAAGAGGCGTCTGAGAATCAATGCGTTTGTTCACCTCGCAGCTTGACTTCCAACAAATTGCCATCCTTCTCGCGTCTCATGTCTACAATCTCTTGTTGAAACAACTCTCCCGACGAATTCCTGAGGAGAAACAACTTAAAGTTTACTATCTTTCGGGACCATGAGCTCTAGCTTTTGGAAGTAGAGTTACTGGTTACATTAACTTCATGCGTGCTGCGCATTTTGCCTGCGGAGTACAAGGTACACCTTGCTCCCTCGAGAAAAAATGACCTGCATCTCTGTTCTTGGGCCCTGCCCTGATGACTTGGATAGTGCCTGAGTCTCACGAATCCGTCTTTTTGTTTGAGGCAGGGTGATCTCGTGCTCGTGGCTGAGAATGGCGATAGTGTGTCAGCTTTTGAGCGTTGGGGTTTCCTTGGAAGTAAGAATTATAATTTTTTGATGCTTAAGAGTTGGTAGACTTTCAATGTAGTGGGTCTTAAGCCTCTGCGTACCGTTACATTGGTTATCGCTTTGAAGAGAATCAGAAATGCAATGCTTACAGTATTCGGAAAGAATGGAGTGGCCAAGCAAGGCGCTTATATTCTTGATGCGGATGGATAACTGTGTGTTTCAATTGTTTCTGTGTTTGATTATGGGGCACAATGGATCGAGTCATGAAGATAATTGAGATCCATACAATATCGTAAATCGGAACAGAACTTGAAGAAAGCTGTGTAAGTAAATCCTTACATTGGGACATAAAATGCCGGTGAACCGAAGCTGTGGTTAAGGATCGTATCTCCGGATCATACAGCACTGATCAAACAATTTCGGTTAGATGATATGTCATATTTTGTGCTATGAATCACCTAGCAGTAGTTGGGCATATACAGTGGCTATTCTGTAGACATTTTTTAAGTATTATGGAATATCTCAGGAACTATATGGAGTCGCTTGTGAGAGACCGGTAGTCCCTTCGTCTCACCTTAATCTTCATTTCTATTTGACCACATCGGTGATTCAATTTTGTGGAAGAGCCAGTTTGCTTTACTTTGAGTACTATTAACAATAACTGGTATAGCAATAATAAAAGCTACAGTAGAAGCGACAGTCAAGTGTAATTTGTGGCATAATAGAGAAGGACAGCAAGACCAGCAAGATCAGTATTGATGGCGAGTGTGCAATTCTTTGAAGAAAGCTGGTGGACCCATATTTCCCATCAGAAGATGACTCAATTCGTTGCATTTTCGAATTTTTTGGTCTCTTGGCGATCGCTTGAAAAGGCTAGGAGCTTCAAGCAATTTCAACACTTTTCTCAGGTCTTTGCAGAAAAAAGATGGTTGGGAATGAAAAATATTTATATTGATGGATATGCTTGTGACGGTCTTTGGGAGGCTTGGATTGGCTTGTGGACCGAGAAGAGTAAACTTATGAGATGAATTCAGTGGAAGTTTCAGTGTCATAGTAGTGCGTAAGCTTGAGAGAAAGTTAATGATACATTGCACGATGCAGGTCATCTGGGTCTCGGTGACTGGGTATATAAAGATAGATTTCTGGTATTCATGTTTCGTATTATGGACATATAATGAATCATATCAAATTTCTTTAAGGATATTATCAACGAAGTGTTACTATCGATAGCTTTCTACGCCATTTGTGGGACGTTTTGTGATGAACCATTTTGCCTCATGTGGTATAATATATGGAGCGGGATGTGAGGTCTTGGTGGCGGTGCTTGGGATAGTATTGACAGCATAAAGTTTTGTTGCCCATGCAAGTTTTAATTATAAATGGCAACAAAAAACTTCAAGTGACGAGAGAGCCTTATGATTGTAGCTCCTGGCCCTCGAAATAAAAGGCAGCCAATTGGTTACCACTTATTAGCTTAAGAGCCAGATGAGCGTGGTTCCCGTTTTTTCTCTGTCGGGCCTTAGTGATAGAATTATCCAGCAATGCATTTACGTTTTTGATGGGTAGGAGATGGATAGCTTCGATACTGCTATTTACGCAACAAAATTGAGTACATTGTCTGTATTATGGTATTAGAAGGGTAATATGAGTGGGCCAAGTGATGAATACTGAAGATAGAAAGGTTAAAGAAGTTGAGATTGTACGTTTTGTCTTGATTGGCCATTCATATTGGTGATCTCGAAGAGCCAAGAACCGAGAACTTTACGTAGCTAACTATTATACAAGATTGTAGAACCAGTGTAATGGGAATTTTGGATGCAGCCTAGTCAAGGAAAAAGACATTTCTAAAAAGATTCGGAAGATGGCACGTATCTCTCCACCGGAATTTGAAAGAACCATAAGTTTCTAAATTCCAGATTCACGCTTTTAGGAGTACAAGTTCGGGAATCGTTCAGAATATAAGATCAAGATGCACTTGACGATGAAAGTACTTTTTAGCGACAGTGAATATCGACAGTAACAGTGAATATAATACAAAACACAAGTTATCTACAACGTATGCTCCAATAGTATAGTTTAACCGTTATTCAAATAATATGGAGTTGTTATTCTATCTCGAATTCGACAACCGAGTCTCATTGTCGTATTCCTATGCATACAGTGAACAGTCATTCTCATGGCCCAAACCAAAAAACCTCCTTCATTTCGTGTTATATATCAAGAAATTAACACACATGATTGCTTATTTGAAACTTTTTCATACCGACTTTCTGGTAAAGCACTTAATCTCTCGAGAAAAGCTACATGAAGACCCTTTGAAGGCCGAATTCAGCTATTTTCTTGCTCGATTCAAATCGTATGAAATTGGATTGTTTACATCAGCAATTTATACATCCAAAGCTTATATCAAGATTAAGGAATCCGGAGTGCGGCGTTCGGCGTGCATCGATTGCATTTTCTTGAAACTGTTGAGTGGTGTGAATGCGTGAATCATTCGATACTTTGATTATTCTTTATTTTGTTAAACATGGTGAATTGCAAGATCTCGTTGAGAATTTTAAATATGTTTCTTCCAATATTCGCTATATAAGGAGCTTGTGGACCTTCCAAGTAACAGTAAGTATGTGTAAGAGCTCACATTGAATGACCAGGGGGAGAAGCAACCATTCAACACGCAAGAATTCGGCAGAACCTTCGATTTATGCCCAGGTCCATGTTAGAGAATACATCCAGTCTATATAATTCATCTTACGACTCGAAGAGGGCTGTTAATGATCTACTGCCATGTCGTTGTAATATATTAACAGCAATCATGTATTTTTCTAGAATCTTCTACTTGTTGTTTTCTCGACGCTGTCTTACGACAGTGCCAACATACTCTCGCACAACGACGACAGTCTAGAAGAACACATCTGATAAATTGATCCGACCTACAAGGCAGTAGATGGTAAATTACTGAAGAGTCACAGATGGATACAAACCGACTGTCTTCTCAAGGATTCGTGGAAGATTGATCAACTACCTCGTGAAGCAGTGGCGGCCGTCCGTGTTCCTTTGCTTGAGAAGTGATCGAGTTGATCAACCTCGTGGAGCTTTTATAACCAGCTCAGGAATTGTCGTTAAAGACTAGCTGGAGTGGAGGTAGTGAGTACTAAGCTAGATGTGATGAATAATTCAATATTTGAGCGGGATCGATAGGAGCTGGGTACCGAATGATGGGTTTCTTATAAAGAGGTCTATTCTACTGCAAGGATGGTCATAGTTGCATCAGCTGGATTCTACTTCAATCTTCATGGAGATTTATCACAGGAGAATCTTAGGTGATCTCGAAGTGCTTGTTTGACTGTAGATTAGTTTCAGGCATTTAAATCTGGTACGGTTGAGGGATATAGTCCGGGGGTTATGTTGATTATAATGACAGTGATAAATGGTTTCGATAATGGGGGTTCTCATCGGACGAGATTTGTCGATGAATAAAGATCATATCGTGCAGATGAATGTGGAACAACCAAGCACAAGTTGTGATTAGTGGTTGGAGACGTTACAGCGTCTGTAGTGCGGCGTTTCTTTACGGTACCAAATTGAAGGCTCAAAATATGGTCCTTCTTGTAGATGGTGATGAAAGTTTTCTTCGGAGAATTGAAACTCATTGGATAATTATGAATCAAGAATGGGTATCGACATATAGGAATGACCGATCAACGGAGAAGATATCTTTCCAGAAATAGACGAGCCTTCTGGATCAACTTCTAATGCCGCAAGATTATGAAGTTATCTTCTCCCAGTATTTAAATCATCTTTGCTTCTTCATTTGTAAATCATAGTTTAACATGCAACAAGAGAAACATCTCGGCATGCTTCGAGTCCATCATTCAATCTGACTCCAAGAATCTTGGCCTGAACTTTCGATACAGTCATCGTGTACTATCTCTATATGAGAGACAATATAATCTTGCTCGATTAACGACAAGGATAGAAGCTATTTTTCAGGAAATTGAGTGTTAAAACAGTGATCACTATCATTTATACACTGTTTTGAGAAGATTATCGAAGGGGGAAATTCCACAAAAACGTCGCATCTCGAGAAGAATTTTCTTCAGAATTGGAAGATAATGCAAATGGTAGTGGATTCATTTAGATCTTAATCCCTCCAAGTAATTCTGGTATTGAAAGACTAATCACGGAGAGTCTTTTATAGAAAACTGAAGAGCAACTGAAAGTTATATGAGTGATTAATTATGTAAATTGGAGATATACACATTCCATGTATGCCCCGAAAATTGAATCATAGCAATTTCCACAGCTGATGATTGAATATTCTTCAATGAAGTGGATTCCAACGAATTTTTCGATTTCTCTCACTTAAATATGTGAGACTTGGTCAGATATTTCCCTAGCACACACAGCGGAGAGACAAGTCAGCTAAATCTAAGCAAAGTGGTACTTCAGTTGATTGGAGAGTGATATGACAAACCATACCATAGCATTACCCATACTACATATAAGAGCTGGTACCCGTGATCATGGTCAGGATGGCTGGGCAAACGTCTGCGTGATGAATTGAAATCGATAAGAATTCAGTGACAGCGATGATTAAGTCAAGTATCCGGTGATAGTAACATCTACTATCGGTGAAAGATGCTTGAAACATATGGCAATAGCCTCCTTCTGAGTATTTCCTCCATGTATCTCACACCCAATACACGTTATTCTTCAAGAAAGTTTGATGACTATCAACCAGCTGCTTCCAAGGTTTTCTTTGTTCTGGGAGCTTACATCAAATAATTGATGCTTGGGAAGATGCTTGCTGGTTGGTATATGAGGATGTAAAAAGATTTATATAACAGGAGTTTTGAATAAAAGCAGTTGGGTGAATATGCAGTGTGAATAAAAAGCTAGGCATGAATAGGCAGTGAGAAGAGCAGGAGATGATGACATACTAGAATAGTGGCTCACAGGGTGAGAATAAACTAAGGGTGTGTCAACTATTTAAAGACAGCAGAATCCCACGGTTTTGGAAAGTAAAGAAATTTGGGCTTTTCAACACAGGATCTACAGATTCCGGGGAGCTTCCACTTGCAATCCAGTTCTTGAATTGTCTTATGTATCTGCCGTTGAAGATTCAGGTATAGCGTTTATACGGTAATAATATGAAATTTCTCCAATTTTCGATATCACAGCTTGGAGATATGAGAAGAAGTTTAGGGACAACAAATCCAACTCGGACAACAATAACAATATGTGGAAAAACAAGAACAAGCGTTATGCAACGAGTCACCACTGTCTGACTCTGACTCTGTACCAGACAGACGGTCTACGACTGGAAGATACCGTGCTTCCACTCACCCCTCAAATTTTTCATAGAAAAGCATTTTGACGAATCAACCCTGCTCGGTTGACAAGACCAGAATCGGCAGAGATGGTACTTTATATATCGGTCTGAAGCTGTAAATTTCTTTCGGATTTTGTGTCACTTGAGCAACAGAGATGAGTAGATCGTAATCGGTTCATGTTGATACCGCAGATATGAAGACGGCAGACACGATATGCAATCACCTTAAAATCAGTAGGCTGGTTTACAATTTTGATTCTATTCATTCATTGTGAAAAAGAAAAGAAGAAAAAACTGTCCAGAAATCTGAAGCCACTTAAGACATCCAGTGTATAAAACCCCAACCTCTCTTATAGCTCCGATGGAAAGCTAAGGAGTCATTAATTAAATCTTACTAGTGACTATGGGTATTTAACTCCCCCCATAATTGTTCGGAAATGATTTCAACAGTTTGTTTTATCACTGCGGAGATGTAAATCAGTGTGCCATTGAGAACAATTCATTCTGCTTAGTTTATACGCTGCGCATGAAGGTCCTTTATATGCGTTGTTGGCTATACTCTCCCGGTAGGTTGGTAAACATTAGCAGTTGTTGAGAGTGGTGGATCTCATCCGCAGTAAGAATAATAATATGTCATCGACGACGAATAGAAATTTCGATAGTATCTGCCGATTTATTTCCACTCGCTGGATTTTGAGCGATATTCTGCTAATGTGAATTTGTGTATAACTCGTAGCTAGCCATCCAAATTCGAGATTTCCGTATACGATGCATAAAAGGTTTAGGAGTGTGATGATTGGATCAAGGGGTCATTTTACATTACCCCGTCGATATGTCTTGTGTCTTATGGCAATTTATGTGGTGGATGAAATGTCAATTCTTATTATAGCGATATATCGTAACACTAGCTCAACACTACAGAGTAATTATGATACATGAAGGCACGAAGGTACATCCCATTACAAAAAGGCTAATAAAACAGGAATGTAAAAAGCAGGAGAAATTTTCTGATACCACATAATAAATCCATTCAAGCTCAAACTTCCACTGGGAAAGACATCGAGCTCAATATGGTGAGAAGACGTGGACAGCCCTAGACTTCAACTTTTCACTCAACAAACAGAACACATTTCGATTAAAATTGCTTTTCATTCAATCTATATCTCAGAACTCCATATCATCTAAGGTATAAAACGTGGACATCAACCCAGTTGACTGGTATCAAACCACCTGATCCAATTTTTTATTTTCCAACCATACCCTGCCAAATCCATTCCAAACACCCCAAAACATAATATGAAATAATCACTAGTTCGTCGCAGACGCAGCAGCACTGGAAGCTACATTAGCACCTGTAGCTTTAGCAGCCCCCTTGGAACCTTTGGCCTTCTTTCCTCCAGTGCCGGTCGAAGCAGCTTTGTTGCCGCCAGTAGTACCACTGGCAGCAGCGGTACCGTTCTTGTTCTTTTTTCTTGATTCAAGGATAGGAAGACCACGGAGACCGATTGAGCTGAGCTCGCCCTCGATCTCACCGGCGAGCGATTGATCGCCGGTGTTGGCTCCGGCTGCAGCGGTGCCGGCATCACCTTTGCTTGCCTTAGCGGTAGAGGTGGCTGCTGCTGCTTGTGCGCCGGTTGCCTTTGCTGCGCCAGTTGCCTTTGCTGCACCGGTTGCTTTAGCCGCACCATTGGCTTTCCCTGCACCGGTTGCTTTCGCCGCACCACTTGCTTGTGCTACGCCACCAGTTGCTTTTGCGCTTCCCTGAGATAAGTTAGCATTGTGAGGCAGAGGGATAAGAATGTTGTAGGACAAACCTTGCTTGCCTTGCCTTTCTTTCCAGTTCCAGTTGAAGCTGCGGCGTTCACAGCGAGAGTGGCACTACCCTTTGCCTTTTGATTGTTTGCGGCAGCTTTGGCTGTTGCATTAGCTAGAAGTAGTAGTCAGTATAAACGAAAGATACAGGATGAAACCAATTGACTAACCAGCACTGTTGTCGTCATTATCATCGGTATCGTCGTCATCATTGTCATTGTCATCGTCACCGTTGTTTTGCTTGTTTTTTGGTGATCGAGCATAGAACTCAAATACTGTTCTTGTTAGCTATGTTTATTCCTCATGGGGTATTATTGGCTAACCATTTGGAACTGGTGCTCTAGCGATGAGATCAGTCTCGGTCTCTGGCAAAGCTCGAGAAGAAACAAGTGTGGCAGAGATAGCAATGAATGCTAGGATGGATCCGAAGCCCTTCATGATGAAAGATGTATGGTAATAAGCGTCAAGCTGTTGAGTCTGTAGAAGAAAAAAATAAAGCAAGAAAGCACAGCTATAATTTGTTACTATCGTTCAATACTCTACCAAATAGGAAGACTTACCTCTTGATGGAATGTAAATGTAAAGGGCAATGAAATAGACACACAAAGAGATGAAGAAATGAAGTGCTGATGTAGAATGAAGATACATAATCATGAGGCTTTCGAGGCTTTTATCTTCCATTTTGACAACAATGGCTGATATGGACTCCCATGGAATCTCGAACTTCTTGAAACCATGAGATGGCGTAGAAAGGGAAGCTAATCAGCTCATCCTTAGCCCGTCTGATCTTCACTCCATTTGAAAGTTTATTTCGTTGATCGTATGCTGTTAAACACCCCATATGGTATCGGTTTTCACGCAAGAACCATGAAAGGCACCATAATTAGAATATGGGAACTAGTAGATGTTGTATGATATAAAGTTTATCCTGTAAGAAACCAATTCTCCAGTACCCACGCCCATGGGGATTGATCTACAAGAGAATTCGTGTTAGCTTCGTCAGGAATATAGTTCAAGACGAAAGATAAGCTTCTTAAGCATCAATCGTCTCAAGTGGGGTGTATCTTTGCAGCTAAATCTTAGTATCACTTGTAAGAGTGAAAGGAAAATCGCGGTGGACAATTGTACCGAATTGAGGTAGTTCTGAATTCGGTAGTGTAGAAACCGGGGTTTCAAACTGTCGATTAAACCAATTCGGCTACAGCGTCAAACGATAAGGAGGTGTCAAATACTTCCGAGACGGTGGGCCCCAGCAAAGATCATCGGATGTGTGGAATACCGTGCCAAGAAAACAAAAATGTAACGGTAGCACAGTATCAAATGTCCTATTTTAAGAGATGTAAACTGTAGTTTGTATCATCGTCAATTGCTTGGTATCATCTGAATAATGGAGAAGCTCTCATCCCAAGTCTTGTATATGAGAAACATACCTTGGCATGTATATTTCGCCAAGTTCTCAGGTTAATGGAAGTCTTGCTAGAAGACATAACATGTTCAATTCGAAAGAGAATATGGAAATTCACTGGAGTTGTCCAACGGATGGTAAATTGAGCAAGTTTACTTGATGTGTTCTTCAAACGGATCTCTCCGTGTCTGTGGCATTATGCCGATGGACCATTTGACCACGCATCGCAAGTCCTCCTAGAGCATTGATGTTGTGGTTGAGTAAGGTAAATGAAAAATACTCAGTCGACTTGAAGATTCAGTCTTAGGAGATGACATCTTTGCTTGGACTCTGTTTATCACGATCTTCTCCACGACATGTATCAGTACCGCGGGGCAAACAAGACAACGGTCATCAAATACACCCACAGTTCTATGGTCTTGGCACAAGTCCCGTGCATGATGGCATGATGGATGAAGCGGTGATCTTTGGAGAAACTCATCCACTGGTAAACAATGCTGACATAGGAGATGATACTATTCGTGAAGAACTAGCACATAGTTGTGAGGGGGTTTCGTTCCGATCCGACTGCAACCCCGCTGAACCGCTTCCGAGGATATAGTGCAGAGATAGTACAAAGATAGCACAGAGTACAGTACAATACCGAGAATACCTAGGTACCGGTATGTTCATTCGCTACCAAAAATAACACTCCATTCTTTCCGCATCCACCAGATTATCATAAACCCAATCTCCGAATAGTAATGATAGACCTTGACCTGACTCTTACAACGATAACAATGTTGTCGCTTTCGCCTATGTTTTCGTGATAATCTCGATGTTGGTGAGCTAATTGACTGCTTTCAATTGGCTGTTCACAATTGAAATGGCTTTCATTCGGATGACACATGATTGGTCCGAGGTTCTAGCTTTGCTGTATTACCGAGAACGAGAGGCTTTGAAGAATTTCGCCGAACCCGAACTCGAACTCTGAGCGCATTCGTGAGTCAAGAGGCAAATGAATTGTATTTTAAAATAAGAAAGGACAATTGATATGAGGTGACAATAATTATGTCTACTTCAAGGGCTGTCACGGCATGTCTGCAGCGTAACGTTGCGCGACAAAATGCTTCCAGGATTGCGACTCAGTGTCCGCGAATTCTGCAACAATCATTCATACATCCCACATCGCGACCCCGCATTGCCTCACCACTAATTGCTGGCCAGCGACGCGCTTTCTCTCTTACAGTCCCTCGACGATTGGCAGATGTTGAAGATGATTTCGATCCAAAATCGGTCGAGAGGGAGTCGGATGAGGTCGATGTATGTATAGTTGGAGGAGGTAAGAATATTATCACATGCCAAGGAATTGTATTAACATTTACAGGTCCTTCTGGTTTAAGTGCTGCGATTCGATTGAAGCAACTCGCAAACGAAGCAGGGAATGAAGACTTTAGAGTGATACTGCTGGAAAAGGCGGGTGAAATTGGGGCACATATCCTTTCTGGCGCGGTCATTGAACCTACGGCTATCAACGAATTATTCCCAGATTGGCTCGCGGAGGACAATGAGAATAGATTCGAAAATGTTACTCCCGTCTCGGGTGACAAGATGCGTTTCCTTACCAAAGGTAGCGCGATTCCTATACCTGCCCCGCCGCAGATGAACAATCACGGCAATTACATCGTCAGTCTTAATCAATTCACAAAATGGCTTGGAGATCGGGCAGAAGAGGTTGGGGTTGAAGTATATCCTGGGTTTGCAGGAGCAGAAGTTTTATACAAGCCGGATGGATCTGTCAAAGGTGTCGCTACCAATGATCTAGGTATTTCGAGAAGTGGCAAACCCAAGGATAATTTTGAGAGGGGAATGGAATTTCATTCAAGGATAACCTTGTTTGCGGAAGGTTGCCATGGAAGTCTTACAAAGCAAGTCATTAAGAAATTTGATCTCCGCAGAGATAGTCAACCACAAACTTATGGCCTCGGCATAAAGGAAGTCTGGGAAATTCAACCTGAAAAGTTCAAGAAAGGCCAAGTCGTTCACTCTCTGGGTTATCCCCTCCCAGCAGACACCTATGGTGGTGGTTGGATGTATCATTTTGGCGACAATCTAGTGAGTATTGGGCTTGTAGTAGGACTCGATTATCCAAATCCTTGGATGTCACCATATCAAGAATTCCAAAAGATGAAGCACCATCCTCTTTACAAAGATGTTTTGGAAGGTGGCAAATGCATATCATATGGAGCTCGTGCTCTTAATGAGGGAGGTTTCCAATCGATACCGAAATGCGCATTTCCTGGTGGCGCCTTAATTGGTGACACTGCGGGCTTCCTCAACGTTCCAAAAATCAAGGGTACCCACACCGCTATGAAATCTGGAATGCTTGCTGCAGAGGCAACATGGACTGCATTGGATAAAAACGACGAGGGGTCTGTTTTCTTGTATGATTATGAGGATTCGTTGCGCAAGTCGTATATCTGGAAAGAGTTGAAGGAGGTGCGAAATATGCGGCCTTCATTCCATTCACCACTAAAGCTATATGGTGGTATTATGTACTCCGGACTCGAAGCATATGTTCTTAAGGGCAAAGTTCCCTGGACTTTGAAGCATAAATCCACTGATGCAGCAGCTACCAAGCTTGCCGACCAATGTACAAAGATTGAATATGAGAAACCAGATGGTAAAATCTCGTTTGATATCTTGACAAGTGTTAGTCGTACCGGCACAAATCACGAGGAAGATCAACCAGTTCATTTGCAGGTCAAGGATTGGGATAAGCATGCGGAGATGGAATACCCAAAATACAAGGGCATTGAAAACAGATTCTGCCCGGCTGGTGTGTACGAGTATGTTGAGGATTCAACAAAGGATATTGGAGTGAGATTTCAAATCAATTCGCAAAAGTAAGTTTCTCATCTTAACAGATTGCGACGATACTAACCTCTCTCAGTTGCATTCATTGTAAAACATGTGATATTAAGGTGCCGGATCAGGATATCAATTGGAGTGTCCCGGAAGGTTCAGGGGGACCAAAATATTATATGACCTAGATATCCAAGTGCATGAAAAACAATATGTACACTTATTTACACTATATACAGATGGTTTTGATGTGATGACGAGTTCGGCTTAGTGACATATCGCTTTCCTACGAATAGCTCAATTTTGAGTTCGTATAAATACACCACAGATTCCTTTTAGAATACTCCATAGCTACGAACTACATCACCAAACAATAGGACATTGATCTGATGGTTCAACGTTTCTCAGTTACTCGGCGTTAAATTCAAATTATCTAGTCATTTCAAGGAGAGCCTGCCAGGGCTCTATGGTAATTTTTCTCGCCTGGCTTTTCTTCTCGCTGTCGATGTGCTCTTTTCGTCATACCTTGATTCAATAGGTGTCTGCTCATCACTTCAGCACACTCCTCACTGTCATATCGGATTTTCATATCACTTTATTATCATTTGATTTGACAATATCTCGACCCTCAAGAAGATATCGAGCCATGCGTCTAGAAAGGGATGGCTAGTTTTCCTGATTGATATTTGGTTCAGTACGAAACTACATGTGACTCTTGAAACCATTTGACTTTGTTTACAGTGTAGTGTAGTGACCAGTCCGCGTGGAATATTTGGATACTGAGGTGAAGGTGATTCTTGAGATAATTACACGTGGTATTGTATCTGTTTTGACGTGGTTGGTTGGTTCATGTGTTCTTCTACCATCGGCTGGCTAGATGTTACAATGCTTTTGTATAAATATCTCACTTTTTTGCTATATTTAAACTGCAGGTATACAAAGGTGCAATGTTAACTTCTAGAATACACGACTGGAATACACGACTAGAATACACGACTAGAATGGAGATATTTGCTTGCTCACTTGCAAAGCTCGACTGTATTTTGTGTGAGATCCTAGCTTTGATAGGTTCGTTTCGTACTGGAGATTTAATTGTTTATTTTCGAGCCATTTTTTTCTCGCCATCATTTTCTCGAGGCTGCTATCTCTCGGATAGATTTGTTGTTATTGTTTTATGTGAATATGGCAATATATGTACGTCACTGGGTGCCCTCCTGGGTTTCTGTTAGTAATTTAGAGACGTTGGTTTAAGAAAAGTGATGATCCTATTTTTTATTTTTATTTTTTGGCTTTGGCTTTGGCTCACCTAATAAATGCTCTTCAGACGAAATATGGAAATCTGCTAAAGAAGGGTGTTGGGGAATCCTTTGGTCGCGTTAAATAGAGAGAGGTAAAACAAGAATTAATACGCGAATCACAAATTGTGGAAATCAACAAAGAAGGGAGGCAAAGCAGTTCATTTATGAGGTCTTCAACTCGAATCAGGATTTTGACAATTGATATTTAAATAGTATTTTAGTTAGTGATGCTTAGCTATCTAATAACAGTTGGCATATTATCTACTTCAGACTTGACTCGAGCTTCTTCAGGATATCTCATAAACTCGAGATCCGGTGATTATTTAAAGTGGCTGATCTTTCATCAAACCTAGGAAGAACTGATCATCTTTCTACATGTCAGCTACCTAAACTATCTAAGACTGGCCTCCCATCGCCATTCTAAATTCATATGAACTAGCACTGTTGGGATACGAGATGTTGGTTTGGCCACTTGGATGATTTTCACCAGCGTCTGAGATAAAGGTGCGTGGGGCTGAGATGATGGTTTGACGACTTGGGAACATGTCATCGGTGTCTGGAATAATTCTACTTGGAGCTGAGAGCGTGGCTCGGTAAATTTGGAATGTGTTGTCGGCGTCTGAGATGACAGTACGTGGAGCTGAGATGGAGATGGTGGGTCGGTAACTTTGGCAAATATCGTCTGGAACGACTGAGCGTGGAGCTGAGATAGTGGTTTGGCGACTGGGAAAGTTATCTTCAGCATCTGGAATAACTGTACGTGGGGCGGAGATAGTGGTTTGGCCACTTGAAGAATTTTCATCGGCGTCTGGGATGGCTGCGTATGGAGATTTGTAGGTTAGTTTAGCTTGGCTGTATGGGATGGGAGGACCGTTTAGAAAATTCAAGTCAACAGCCATCTCATCGACCTCAGAGGAACCGTATTTTGACCCCGGAGAGTTATAGTCCACAAGCTTGAGCAATTCCCGATTCAAAACCTCTGGTTGAGGGGTACCCTCATTAATATAGATACCAGCAATCACTGGGGCAGCGCCACCGATTCTTCTCGAGCTTCTTCTAACGAAATCGTCGCTGCCGCCCAATTTCGACTTCAAACGCACACTTCTCTTTTTTTCAGCAAGGGTGTTCTTCCCGGCCGGGCCGTTCTTCTTTGTCGAAGCCTTTTTCCCACCCACGGTCTTATTTACCACCACAGTCAACTTCTCTGCTTCAACTTCGTCTTCAAATGCAGCAACTTCAGGTCCTCTAATGAAGCCATACGTGGCTCCTCTAGGATCTCTTGTTGGTCTGATGATCGTGTCTACCTGCTTCTGAACTTTGCCAACGCGAGCTTCGGGGCGACGCTTGGGAAGGTGACAAGGGCTCATGACGGTGATATGATGGTATTTTGCGTCTATTAGTGAGTTAGTAGAAGACTAGAGAAGAGATGCGAAATCAATCTAGGCTAGAGGCAGAATCTCCCTCAGTTTAGATAACAGTTCAATGATAAAAAGGTTCTTAGTCCAATATTATTGTTGGAAGTTTGAAAAAGTGGCTTCTTTTCGAATGATGTGCTCTTTTCAAACACCAAGAAATTGCATTTAGCCTGCCAGTCCAAACTATTGGATATCCTGACTGGTTGAAACAATAGGGCAAGAAAGAATGCTAAGTTATAGGTAGAATGGAATAAAAGAAAAGAAATACGTACGTCTATCATAGAGTATAAACTTGTTGACTTGTCTCTTGTCATATGTGATGGAATCCGCAAACTCAGGGAGAGGTGTCGGATCCTTTTCGTTCACTAGCATTTGACACAAAAGTTAGTTCTGACTGGCAATTTTATTTCTGCCCACGAAAACAAGAGGCTGCGACAGACATGCGACAAGAAAGTTGGTAGAGTAACATACAAATAGCATCGTAGACTCTAATAGTCTCCTTAATTATCTCCGCGTTTCTAAGTGTAATGGATGGATGGTTGTTTCTGGCTTCTAGTTTAACGTTAGTTGAATTGATTCACAGGGTCTTGCGGGATTGAGATGGGGAATTAGAAATCTAGGTGTTTTAAACGTACTGGATTTCAATGCGCGCCATTGAGCGTCAGTGTAATGAACTGGTATATCAAGCATTCGCGGCATGATTAAGTTTGTTGTAGAAAACTGGTCTCGTTGTTTGAAGATTGATCGTTTTAGGAACGAAGATTGAGGTTCTTGTCGTTTAAGAATTGATTTGGTTGCTGTTGTTGTTGAAATTCGAATGTCGAGATTTGGTTTTTCCTTGATCTTGACTTTAAAGTAACTTTGTAGGAAGAGTTATTGCGAATGGAAGATTGAAGATGGAAGTTGAGGATATTGGAAAGGTGATAATTTAAGTAGTTACTGAGTGGTGCGGTTCTCTGCATCGCTTACGGTAGAATGATTGATCTGTTGTTCAGTATGGGTTCAATACGGCTAAACCGTACCTCACTGCTGAACGTATCTCGCTGCTGAATTTTAGTGATCGGGTGACAGTATTGACACATTCATTGTTCGAGGGTCAGTGAAGTACCCAGAATATCTACGTCCGGGTTATCCTTGAAATGTTGGTCGTTCATTTGTGTATATTAGGAAAGGTCTATCCAGGCGGAACCGAATAACGTGACTTGCAATTCGAGTCCATGGGATAGACTTCTAGGAGATAACCCTAACATAGAATAAATTAGTGCAATGATTCTCAATAAGTATGAAGTGATTCGCTGCTCTCTAAGATGTGATGATCAGCTATTCTAAGTTCTCGTACGGTGATGAACCTTTTAGTTTACAATGACCGTTACTTGATATTTAAATTTACAGCCACCAATATCTGGAATCGCTTCTCGTCTAATTTAAAGTTTACAGCTTCAATTTTAAGCATTTCCAAGCGCTTTAGTGAAAATCGAGCTTCTACGCACCACGCGATCCTTATTACTAATCATGGAACGATCTCACAGCCGTATTGCATATTAGGTTGTCTTGTATAGGTGTAATTCTTTTTCTTTCAATCTGGTTACGGTTGAGAATATTCGAGTTATCTTTTTCTACCAGTGAAGCCGGGGAACACGTTCTAGGAACCATCTATTTCACCCCTCACTCTTTCTTTTCTTTTCTTTTCTTTTCACTTCACTTCACTTCACTTCAGTTACTACTTACGTGCTTTCGACGTGGTTTTGACAACTCTTCAGGGTCTCATTCAAACATTATTGATGAGTCTACTATTTTATTCTCTGAATCACTCTGAAGCCTTACCAGAACGAATACTTCGAACAAGATGTGTAGTATGAAAACATGTTAAGTTTAAGGATAGGGTCTCCAAAGTAGTGATCTCATTTGAATATCTCTGGAAATGTGGAAGCAGAAAGTGATTGATGATATTTTCATATTTTGGAGGAATAGTAACAGATGAAATTCCAGGTTTCTCACGAGCAATACTGCTAGATACGTATTAAAGCTTACAGCCACTGAGATATCTCATAGAAATAGCAGTGATCACTTGTCTATTTGACACGCAATTAATGGTAATTTATAGAAACGCTCTTGTCTTACTATATTATATCGTTCTTTATGCATTGGAGAAATACGATCGAGTCCCTCAATTATAATAAGGCTTCAAACCCGACATATAGGAAACCATTTACATGCCAATAAAACATCATAGAAACACCTAACATACAATTCATTTTGATGGTCTCAACTTACTATCTTTTTAATTTCACGAAAGCTTGATTTGCCAAATTTAATAGATTTCTTTACAATGCATATCTTCTGGTCCGCTGTAGTCATTCCCCCTCTGATCCAGCTGCCCAAACCCTTGCCTTTTTGTCCAAATCGTGACACGATCATGTCATTTCAATAAATGCAATATCAACAACATTCCGAAACACCGGACACTTCGTGATGCAGATTTTTTCCAAACTACAACGATCTTGGGGTATAACACCTAAAGCGCTGTCCGTGGCGGCTAGTGGGATAAAATCTCGCTTAATCCGATCTTATGTTTCGAGGGTCTCCCAAAGACATTCATCCGCTATATTTCCCTTGATTGCACTACACCATTTTGAACATTTTCTTTGAGATTGAGATTAGTAGAAAATTGATTGAAGAATATTCCATTACAGACACGGACCCGACGATGAGGATTTTCAGATGAAAGATTCCGAAATCGGGGTGTCATCGTAGGCTCAGATTTCTGTTTTCGGTATGGCAATTGACCTTCTTGTAATGTAAAGAGCGACATTAGATCATTCGATGTAGCAAAATCGTTAGTAGCAAAAGGATCTTCAGAATGTGAATTCCCTGATCTAGGGGTGGACTTCTCCGCACCTTCTCCCATCTGGAGATCGATCTGATCTTTCATTCCCCAGCCCGAGCTTGGATAAGAGCTTCTAGCTTTAACTCTCTGTAGAGGGTAACCAAAAATTTCCAGGTTTTCTGCCGAGCTATTTCTGTCGCTGTCTAAGCAGATATGATCATTACCTTGCTGGGAGTCGCTCGTGTATTGATCACTAAGCGTAGTTTCCTGCTGAACACGATGACTTCGAGATTGCAGAAGAGGGGACAAGGCGGTTGAACAACCAGGGGATATAATATTTGAAGAATAATGGACTATAGAGTTCCCCAATGATGAATTGGTAAAACTATTCTCTTCGCCATCTCCGTCATCGTTGATATCATCTAATGTTTCATGTGGATAAGGGTCAAGATATTCCATGAGCTTTAGCTTACGGAAACTTCTTATTTGACCATTAGTCGTTGTCGAAGTTGAGGCGAAACTAGATTCACACTGCTCTTTGCTTTGATTGTTTCCGCTATGGCTGTAACGAGAAAAATCCCTACAGTTTGCAGAAATGGCTGACTTTTCATCGAATGCGCGTACCTTAAATAGCCTAGCTTTTTCGAAAACACGAAGAGATTTTTCTTGAACTCCTTCTGCGGAAGGCTTCTGCCCGTCTTCAAAGATGTTGCGTTCATTGAGAGCTTGACGCTTATGCCCAACCCGAGCTTTGAAATTATTGCGAAGACAATTTAGTGAAGGCATATTGATAGATACTCTTGGATGGTTTGGTAAGAGTTTAATGGAGATGTTATCGAGAAAGCCTTTGCTCTTTTTTTTTTGTAAGATTCCTTATTTTTGGAGGTAAGCAAGCTCCAGGATAACCTTTTACTATTGAATAGTACAAGCAAGCATGATACGGCTATTTTATCACCCCAGCGCTGGTTTTCAAATAAGGGACATTATCAACCTGATACAATGCGTACGGTCAATGCTAATTTGTAAGCAGCAAACATCTTCTACACGGCACAGTGCAAATGGTAACATACAAGCCGTAATATTCTGCATTCATGAATGTTGACATGAAGCAGCTTATGGAAGGAGATTATTGAGTTGTGTAGAAAATAAGTTCAAGTCAAATATTCATGCTGGAGAAGTCAAATCGGAGGGTCTAGGATTGGAGTTGCATACTAGTCTTTATGTTGATAGCAAAATAGATACTTTCGATGTATCTGAAATTTCTTAATTAAATGCAATATTGTTTTCTGATTGTATTTAAATTTAAAAATAAATTCTCGGGTAGATTACTAGATCTTTCTCATAATTTGGGAGGCTAGCTACACTATCACCTAAGCTATGGTTACAAATTGGTCCCTTATTTTCGCTTATCGATTTCAAAAAATTGGGAGGTACTTGTCATATATTTTTCATGATAGGATCACCAAGATATTTCAGAATCATGTTGCAATATTCTTTGTGTTTTAACTAGGTAGTTGACTTAGCCCCTCTTTTTGTGTTCTCATTCTACAATTCAGATTGCCTTCTAGGGCAGTTGCAACGAGTGGGTAGATCCTTAGCTTTACACCTACTCTCAAAACCAACCTGCTGAAAGGACTACAGATGTCCGTAGTTGTTTCTCCCTGATAGTTCAAATTACTGTGTGCCTCCGCTAACCTGAAACTTTTGGGTCCTTGCGCCTAGATGCATGAGTAATCGAAAGCGGCCAATTTCTTCCTCGATATATGGGCTTCAGAAACATCAAGCATTTATTCTAGCCTATTTTTAATTCTGTTTCATGTTTACTCGTAGCCTATACGCAAGTGGAAGCCTTAATTCATCCCGACATATGGGGCATGTATCATGCTTCCTCAGCCATTTAACGATACAATCTCGACCAAATATATGTCCACAATTTGGCATCTTTGAAGGCTCGTGATTTGGCTCAAGGGGAATAGTATCCTCGGTGTATGGCTCAATACAGATACCGCACTGTTTAAAGTCTAATGTCGCAACGTCAACTGGTGGAAGTACATCCTTGATGGCTCTGGTTCGATCGTGGTAGCTCTTCCTAATTTCAACCACAATGAACTTGATGGCGTCATTCGGTCCGACTAGAACAGCATATCGCTTTTGTCCATCCAAATTGGGATCTGTTCGAAGTTCGTCAGTTGATAGCAATGTGACTGCATCCGGTGCAACATTCTCTACACTCTCAAGATTTTCAAAGTCTTGCCCCGTGAATGGTACATTCCCAGTATAAACAATATCGAGTGTCAAACTCGACTCCTCATATTGTGCAGAAAGATTGAGCCAATCCATATGTCTTCGTGGTCTTGTAATGTTAAGATGATTGAATATGTCTTGTGAAAAGGTATTTTTCTTCGCCATCGAAGAGCGAATGTTGCAGAATCGTGAAAGTATGATTCCAATTAAAGACATAGTGAATTAGTTTTGTTGATAACTCGTGCCGCTTTGGAACTTTGATGGGGTTGGTGGGTTACTGTTCTGAAAATTGGTATTCGTCAACTTCTTAAACTTAGTAGATGAGGGAAGTTGTTGTGATGAATCTATAGAAAGATAGAAAGTTTTATTGGCTGGCACAGATCTTCCTTATAAGCCAGAGATATCATTCTTACGGCAACATTTGGACACATTATGACAAATTTAATTATTGTCGTTAGAACATGATATTGGAAATGTTACGGCTGCTACGGGACAAGATATGTTTTTCGTTACGGCCTTTCGTGTTGTCTTTGGAGTTTCCTATTATCATTCTCATTAATTCTATCGATTAACTTGCGTGAGAAGCGACGATAGCCCTACCGTAAGAATAAGTCTGGAATCAAAACTAATTTGTATTATGTGTGCAGGCTTAGCGGCATAATTAGCATTAATTCAGTATAGTACATTGAAGTATTATGATACAGGTTCCTTGAATTTCAATTAAAGATCTATGATTCATTTTCGGGACGTCAAACATCGACGAAGATACTGGTTAAAGAGCTGCAATAAACAATTGATATTGATGCAAACACTTATTTCTAAGATCATTTGCAAGTGCCTTCACTCGTCTATAACTATGAATCATTTTTGTAAGTCATCTTTTTCAAATATGTAGCTACGTCAGTCTTTCACTGTTCAATACTCTCGAAAAGTTTCTTCAAGTTTATTGACATATTGGAAATTATTATCATTATAAATTAAAGCACTAACTAAAATAGCTGAGCTTAACCATTTATAGTAGCTTCATACATAGACTGTCAAAATTGACTGTAATAATCCGTAACTCATGCTCCAGAAGACAATTTCATTCATTCAATCTCTACCCTCAACTAATCGTCGTGAGATTTAGGCTCTTCACCCTCTGTACACAAGCTATTTGACGTATCAAAAATCATCCTTATCGGTTCCTGGCCTGATATTTCTCATGGTCGCCATTCTTAAACCCTAAATTACCCAGACCTGTAGATGACATGGGATAGGTAGTGGCTCCCTACGACGACACATTGGGCATGTATTGTTCTCCTTCATCCATTGAGCAATACAACCCCTACCGAAGACATGCCCACATCTCTTCATTTTCACTGCATTGTGATGTGACTTGTTTGGAGTAAGAATCGAATCTTCGGAGCCGTTTGAAGTGATGATAGAATCTTCGAAACCGTTTGTAATGTCCAAAGTACCAGGCTCTTCTGAATTAGTTACCACTGTGTCGAGCTCGCTTAAAGTGGCGGCCGTGGTGTATGACTCAATACAAATGCTACATTTCTCCGAATCAAGACTTTCAACGTCCACCGACTCAAGGATTTTATCAATAGCCTTAATGCGGTACTTGTAATCGAGTCGAACTTTCACAATCAGCGATCTCGTGTTCCCATTCTGATAGCGTAGAGCTGCGGTAAATTGTGTTTGTTCATCCAAATCGCCATTAACGAGAAGGTGGCCAGTAGATAGCCTCGGCTCCCCACTATCTGCAATATCAACGGCGGCTCTTACAATGTTCTCGAACTCTGGATTTGTGCGGCTCATGTCGCCATTAGGCGAAATAATTTCGATTGTAATTCCATGCGTCGCAACCATAGTTGATATAATGGGGTTGGCAAATGTGAACTGTGGTTGCAGTCTTCTTGTGTTTTCGAAATCTTCGAAATCATGTGGTGGGATGCCGTGCGGGCGCGAATCAAGTCTTCGAGAAGGCATAGCGCTTCCGGTTCGTTAGATATTGGAAATTATATCCGTTTTATCTTTCTTGTAAATTGTTATTAGGTGACTGCTTTTGTTTTCAAAAAGATCTACAATTTTATGTTCTAAGATCCAATGTCAAGAAAGTGTTGTGAGGTAGACAAATAATGTTACTTGTTTATGATTAACGAATAGGAAGAGAAAAACAAGGATAACTCAGTTATATTATTTTCTTATAAGCTGGAAATTATGTTCATACGGTTTTACTATTACACAACAGTTTATCTAAATCTAGTTCTGGAGCGTATCTATCAATGATACGGTCTCTACGACGTAGGAAATGATAAGCCCAAATACGGTCCAACGTGTTACACATCAATCTCAGGGGATAGAATATGATTTCTAATGCATATTTTGGTACTCAGAAAGATCAAATCGTCTTCCACTTTGAAGCAATAAGATTGAAAATCGGCGAGATTGTCAGGGGGAATCTATTACTTTCGTATACCCGCTTCCAGGGTCACTCACGTCGAAACCGAGTCGGATCATGAGCAGCGTATCTAGCAATCCGCCAACACTCCATCCGGACGGCGAGTTGTACGGATTAACAGAAATTCTTTAGGACTACATAAACTATTGGGGAAATCCCAATATAAAAAGGTGGAATTAGATAGTCTAATCTCAAAAATTCTGAATTATAATCTGAATCTTAAGACTATTAGAGATTGACATATAACAAAAGGATTTAATTAAAATTCCTTATTTAATAGAGAATAAAGGAAATTCGGATTTTATATGTATTACAAAAAGTTTAACAATTTAGACAAGTTGGATAATAGTCCGGCTAGATAAAAATCTTAAATGACACAAACAAACTATTTAAGTGATATCATTTAGTTCTTCCTACAGTCCGGAATATCTAATAAACTGATCATCAGGAATTATTTATACGCATCGCTACGTAGGTTTTGGTCTTGGTGAAATCGGTGTGTTTTTCGGATATACCAAGAGCCAGAGAGCTCCAGATTGAAAGATTCAAACGATGATTGATTCACTCATCCCTAGATCTCAAATAACTAGTTGCTATTTTAACTTGTTCTCGTTGATAGCTCATAACGCACTTTAGTTTCATTAACACATTTTTACTAGTAATTATGATTGACCCTCACACAAGAACGAGAACGAGAGTCTTCTCAAATCGCATTATGTTAACAACCATTCATCATTCGACTTCCAGCTGTAAACAAACCAGATTGATAGAGTCTCTTAAGAATAAGAAATATCGTTTTGATACACACGAGATAAAGGGCTAAAAGCGTATCGGACATGTAAAGAACTTGATGTTTATTTCTACGAAAGTTGAAGCTATTTAAAATGCTATAATTTGCTTGCTTTGACGCTATAATTTACTCTAGTATTCACTTTGTCATCTAGACGTGTCTTCCTGCACTATTTACTAAATACCATTAGATAATATCCTGTGCAATCGCTGGACAAGCCATCAGCAAATGCACCAATTAAACGCCAACTCGATGCTGCGACTGTGCATGAAACTGCCTTATTTCAAATTTCCGAAAACCTCCATGCATAAGATTTCTCTATTTTATAATATCTATGCATTCCCGACACAGGGGGCAGGTAAAGTTGTCCTTCAACCACTGAGTAATACAGTATCTGCCAAACACATGCGAGCATAGTGGTATTTCACAAGCCTTGTGAGATTTGTCGGTCTTCTGCGTCATAGTAAAGTATCTTTCGCAATCAATGCAATATCTTATGCTTTTTTCCATAACAGGAGCATCCAAGGTTGTATTGTATTTCTCTCTGCAAATAGGACAGCAGTCTGATTTGTTGAGGGATACAGGAAGAAGATAATTTTCAATCCTTTCAAGTATGAGATCGTCATAACAACTGTGTTCGACTATCGTGTCATCGTTGTGGGTCTAGGGCGAAAGCACGGGGAGATCCCCAAGCTCCGGAGGTTGGGCTTCTCCACCATTGACTTGTTAATCCGCTACCATTTCCGCGTGGTTTTCAGATGGCTGTTGTGCTTCTAGAGGTACTCTCGACTCTATAGACCCTGAAGTTCGTCTTCGAGTTACGCCAGTAACATCTTCGTTGACGGAACTGGGATCACCGGCTGCATAATTTAATTGTGCGAGGTGATACTCTGTTTCAGTCTGGTCGAGAAATGCGTCTTGCTGGGCGTCCAGCTGTGACTGAGTTTCCGGGGATGGACAATCTGGCATAATTGTTGTATGTTGGTAAATGATACTCATGATTGGATCGATTACATTTTCTGCGGAGTTCTTTCTGAACGAGAAGTAGTAATGAATACTCTTTGAGGTTTTTTAATTTTTCTCCAACTTATAAAAGAGATGATTTTTGTGAGAAGTGTTAGAGTTTACTTCATCTTTTTGTATACAAAAATGGCAAGTGTAGCTTACGCTAATGAATTAGCACTAGGGTAATCTACTTGCTACTTAAAGCTTGGTGGGCGTAGTTTGAAAGCGATCAAGTCTCTTAGATTTCTTCATTTCAATGGCACACACTTAATTTATACAATTGAATTGTAAACGATATCAAAAGCTGCTTTGGCTTTCGGCATTTGGTGTGATGTTAAAAAATGATACAAAGTATTATGCTTATTCTACCATAAATGTAGGTCGTGATTTGTGTTGAGATCATTCTAATTTTGTGATTATGCGGTAGTCTCATGGAGATTTTTTATTCGTATCTGGGCGACTATATAGGCTACTAGTGACATGTGCTCGTTTAGTATAATGAGATCTCATACTCCTTCTTAGTATATCATGAAAGTGTTTGACGCTAAATTTTCGGGGAAGCTGGCATCTAAAGCTTTAACTTTGTACTAACCGATCTTAGTGTAAGAGTAGATGAAGAAATCATTGGTTGTCACGAGAGGAAAGAAATTCTCCGAATTCAAGGCCGCCAAAACTGCAATTTGACAAGTAATTTGGAAATCTAGTCTGTCTCATATCGCTTGTTTTTATTATCTACTCATTTATCTATCTTAAAGAGTCTTCGCTTAACCCCTCAATCATGCATGTGAAGGAAGAACATTCGCTTCCGTCCCGCCAGGATGCTTCAAGTGACCACTAAGATTACCAATCCTTGTTAATTTTGTAAGATAGCTATCATCCTCAATTGTCCTTACCCAAACGCTTCTTAACACCCTTCAAATCTGAGATAGTATGTCAAAAAATTCGTCATAACTATCCGGAGAGCCAATGGGAATGTCGATTTCAGCGCGGCACATTGGACAAGTGCTCTTTTCCTCTTCCTTAAGCCAATTATTGATACATTTCCGCCCAAAAACGTGTTTGCAGTCTGGCACCATGCAAGTACCATGAGAATCACCATCATCTGTACTTGAGTCATATTTTTCAGTGCAGATTGGGCATAGTGCCGATTCTATTTGCGTTTCATCGATGAGGACTGGAGTCAAAAGCTCGTCGATAGCCTGGTTTCGTTGACTCTCTGCGTGAGACCGGCGTGTTCTAATGCTCGTATAGAAAACTTGGAAAGAATCCACTATTTCTCTAGAGAATTCGAGTCTGAGTTGTCTGTCAGGTTCACTCATGGAAATGAAAACGGTCTCACTGCCATGAAGATCCGTCATGTATCGCGTGTAGAACATCCAAGCTTCGATTGCATGTTGACCATCCGTGAGGCCTTGCGTGAAGTTCGTTTGAAGATACCGATCAAATTGGGTCCGGATCTCAGCATTTACAGACTGGATGTACTCAAAAGCAGCATCTTGTGACGCATTAGTTTGTGAAGAAGTATCTGAACCCCCGTGATCGGTAAGGACATCTGGAAGCTCTTCAGTGGCCGATATGTTTCTCTCTTCAGAAGACATGACGATGAAGCTTTCTGTGTGTGGAATGTCGAAAGTTGAAAAGTAAGAAAAAGTTTAGTTTTCTGTTGTTATTTTAGGTTTAATGTATCTTGGACATTTCCTGAGCTGTCCGGAAAGCCTGAGGTGTTCAGTCGATGGTTGAAGTACTTGAAGTCAGAGTTAATGTTGTTATGAGAGATGTTTGTAAGGGAAATGGAATACGGAGCTTCGCAGATAGAAAATATCTTTAAATATCGCAAAAAGAATTTGATAAACAACAATCTGCTTTCAGTGCGGTGGCACAGCATCTGCTAAAGCTCTGATATCGAATACTGGGATACGTATACTGGGGTAATTTCCATGTTTGAAACACTTATGTAGGGGTTCATGTTGGTTGTTGGTAGAATGAATATATGAAAGTCAATATTTAAGAAGGAAGCTTGGAGATCATTGATCAATTATAGAAAGCACCCTGAGAGCATTAGCTGTATTAGGTAATCAAAACAATTTACATAGTCAACTCTATCTATTGTGCATAGCTTTTGATGGGATACGCACTACACTTATTAATAACCAGAATCTTTCGTCATTGTCAACTTGTTATCTGTGATCAAATGTTTGAATATGGCTCATAAATATATATGAATTTGAACTTACTGCTCAAAGCTTGATATTATCATGTAAATAATTGTACAAAAATTGAGTATCTCAAAGACTAATAGTTGCCGATCAACCCCTACTTAGGTAGGAATTGGTCGGCGCTTGAAGAGCCGATTAATATTATAGTAGACTTGACTCCTTAAGAAAACAACCTCCAGAAGTTCTTTACCAAATAGGACACTGCCTAGGTAAGCATAGAATGTCCTAGACCTTACTTTAACTATCATAGTATGCTCGGATAATATTGAAGCGACATTAATTTGAGTGACATACTGTGAGAATAAGAAGAAGGCATGGCCGTGCTATATAAACCACTGGAGATCTCAATTCTGAGGCCACAAAGAACAGATACGAAAGATACCAGTCATCCAGTTCGAGTAATGAGTTTTCTATGGACCAATAAAATAGATTTAACAATACAATTACATTGTTCTCAGCAGTTGTAAATCATTTATACGCAGAATAAGAATATTGTCTTTCACTCCCAATCTGACTGTTGCTTCGCCAATCCTAATCTTGTGTGCACAAATTCACATCAGTTTCTTCACGTTGTTTTCTACTATATTCCTACACTGTGAGTTTCCCTAATGAAAATCTGTTTTACTCTGTATATTCATCTTAATGCACTCCCTCATGACACGAAGTATTCACTTCATTTATTGATTCGATAAGGCAAGGCAGGGAAGCAATTACAATTTACAATTTCACAAGCACCTACTTTGCATTCCTAGGAATTCATTGAGTCTAATTCACATACATACAGGTTTTTTTTAGAATTAGTTGTATATTATTTTAAGTAAAAATGAAACTAGTAGAAAGAAACTGTTACAGGCCCAGGGAAGCCATATGAATCGGTGTCAACATTCATACCGATTTTCGCCTCCGTGATCCATATCTCGACGATCTATAACAACAAAGCGCAATTCTCATATCTCTAATAAGATCTTTCGCCGATCTTATTCCCATATTGCTTAACTATGGGTCATAGTCCTTCCCTGTCACAATATTCCCATTGCGGATAAATTGGTAGCCCCAGATTTCTAGCAAACGCTTACTGAATAGAGAACAATTCATGAATAAGCCTCGCAAGCTACCTTCTCAGAATCTCGTCCCTCATCAACCCCGCCCCTATTGTGTCCGTCGAGTTATCTCTGCCCAACTTCTTTGAGTCCCCTTAATGAGATTTCAATTCTCGTGCCTCTTGCGACAAAGCACGCAGAGCAGCATGTGCACCCATGCATTTTGGACAGGTATCACTCATCATCAACCACTTCTTGATGCAACTTCTCCCAAAAACGTGTGTACAATGAGCCAGTTTTACTCGCTCATGAGGATCACCACCATCTCCGAATTTCTGAAGACAGAAACAGCGATCGATGTGGATTGGTTGAAGAATGCTGTCAACAACCTCTCCCCGCTTCTTCTCCAGTTCCCTTTTTTCTCTGTGCACTTGCTCTCTTCTCTCCCTTGCTCTTCTCTCTCTCTCTGTGAGTCTTCTCACGCTTTCTTCTTGTCTTCTCTCATCAACCTCTCTGATGGCTCTCTGTCTCTCATTTTCACGGATCTCTTGGGGCTGTTCTTCACGTTCCAATACTTGTCGACTACGCATACTATCAACAGTGCCTTGATTTCCCGCATGGTATCGTCCGGGGTTACTATGGACTATGTTGTTTGCCCGAGCTGGTGGGCGCTCTGTGCGTGAGCCTGGGTCCCTATTAGTTGGACGATATCCATCTTCGCGGAAGTCAGCCGGATGAATAGGTGTGTTGACTTCATCGTTTGGTGTAGGAATATTCCATATACGTGGTGATCTAGGTAGACCACGCTCTGCTCGTGCGGTGTCAAGTCGCTCGGCAAGATGCTGGCCAATGATTTGTGGCCTAGTTCCGCCGTGGGCTCTACCATGGTGCAGCTCTGCGATCAATAGTGGTGATGTGATGCCGGGGTGAATTGGATCACGATTTTCAGGTAGATGTCCAGAAGTTTCAGCAGATCCAGGTCGTAATCTGTCAGAACCACCATTTCGAGCATCTTGGTGCCTATTTGACGATCTATTGCCGGCTTGAATTCTTGAGCTGGCTTCATTACTCTGTGCAGTTCTATGATGAACTGTTTGAGCACCGGATGAAACATCTCGACGAGTTGTATGTTGCGATCTCAAGGTACCGATATCTCCTGAGGATGCATTACCTTGACGATGGTCATTTCCAGAGTTCAATCGATTGCGAGCGAGGAAATATTGAATGTCAACAGGATTCTCTTCTCCTGTCAGCTCATCCGACTCATCTTGATCAACAACAGGATTTGGTTGCTGTCTAGACACTGTAAGCTGTTGTGCCGCATTTTCTGTTGATATCACCAAGCTAGCATGATGATCTGAAACACGTGCATTGCGTTGAACGATATCTCTATAACCACTGATACTTCTTGGTTGTGCTATAGAATCTTTAACAGCAACTGGAGTAGATGGTTGTGCAACTGGCTGTGGAGCACCTACAGCTCTTGGATGTACCAGAGATGGCTCGCCATATTCAGGGGAGGCTAATTGAGCTCCAACTCGGCGTGAGCCAGAAAGTCCTGGTCGCGAGCTGGGCTGACTAAGAATGGCGGATCTTTCCTGCAAAGAAGTGGATCTGACTGTAACTGGAAGTCTGGATACTGAGGCGCGGGGCTCAGGGTTGCTGACGACTCTAGGAGGTAATTGAATATCCTCGAGGATATTCGATCTCGTAGAGCGACCTTGTGGTAAACGGTGAGTATCCACCGTTGATTGATGGCCAGAATTTGCGGCAATGGTGACTCCCTGTTGAGTAGCTTCTTGCACAGGAGTGGCTTCTAGCTCATGGATGACTGCTTCTGATTGGGGAGATTGAGCTGCGATAGCTTCCTCCACAAGATGCAAAAATGGATCTGCAGTATCATCTGCTGGCTCTGGAATTTCCAAATTGTCATATCGATATCCTGGACGAGTAGCCTCGCGTGGCTCTACCTCAGCTTGTGAAAAAGGAATAGTCACCTGTGGCGATATTGAATAGATACCAGAAGCAACAGGGATATTGTTTGTGGTTTGGTTTGAGAGTGCACGGTGTTCTCCAGTTGATGGGTCCTGTGCCATTGGGTCCAACAATGTGGCTTGTTGTACATCTTCATCCGAGGTTGAACTGTGGGCAAGGATTGATGGATCGCGGGCCATTCGCATCAAGAAGGCCTCATACTCTGCAGCTTCATCCAAGTCTGTTGGGGGCTGTGCTGACTGTCCGAAAAGATCTTCGTAGCTTGAAAGGGTGCCAGGGCGACTGTTCTGGCTAGTCTTGCGGCTGTGTTTGGCACCCTTGTGGAAAACGCCAATGATGGATTCACCGACTTCGCGAAAGAAATTTGAGAACTTAGTCATGGTGAACGAGATTTTTTTGTAAAAGTTGGTTGTAAAAGGTGATTCCGAAAGTTGGTTGTGAAAGGTTGGTTGATAGAAAAATTTAAAGTGGGAATGTTGTGAAGGTATCTGAAGATCAAAAGTTTCTTGAATAAGTCGAAGCTAGATAAATGGAGGTAGTCAAGATCTTATTGTAGATGTGAATCTGTAGAAGACGATAGGGAAAGAGAATGGATGTTTTTGGGAGGAAAATTCTGTTCCCTATATACTAAACGGCGCTCTATGACAGCCAGTACTAGTTTGCTAGTGTTAAAAGCCGTTCTGAAATCCCCCAATACAGTACTGCTCATGGTACTGTTCGTACAACGTAGCAGTTGGGAATTTTCATGGCGCAAAAATTTCCTTTTAACGTAGCATAGCCGTACCCATGACTTACTTTTAAAGTATCATGACCGTACCTATAGTTTGATTGTTTTCTGCTTCCCGCCGCAAATTGTGAAAGTCTCTGTACTAGCTGGCTATCGCAGTTACTCGCTTATTATCTGTAAGGGGCGTAACGAGCAGTGTCATCAATAATGCCAAGAAATCTAGATGCATTCTCTAACAGCTCTAATGGCACAAATTGCCAGGTATCAAGCATCACAATCACATAATTATAAGAATAACAAGAGAGAGCTCTTCAATGGAGTTTATTTAGTACTATGGTAGACATGGTTTTGATTACTTGGAATTGAATGATTGAATTCCCCTTCACCTGCTGCCTCAGTTTTGATATAATCCGCCACTACATCAATCTATCTAGCTCATGCCCTGATTATCTACTCTAAAATATTTTCCATCATAGTATCTGACTCAGTAATTATAGTCAATGATACTATGTCCATCCTCTGTCTCATTTCGCGTTACTGGTTCATATCTTGGTAAATGAACTACTCTCCTACACATTGGGCAAGTCGATGGAGAATTATTGCCCAACCATTGCAAAATGCAAAATTTACCGAAGACTTGTTTACAATCTGGCGTCTTGACTGGTTCATGCGAATCATTATCAATCTTCGCTGTTTTGTCTGCATATGGTTCGTTGCAGAAGCAAGGGCTTAACTCATTCGTGCTGCTTTGGACTAGCTTTACGAGTGCTCTAATTGCCTCCTTCTTCTCCTCTAGCAGCGTATCTTCAAGGCTTCTCCGCTCCTGGCCGGCCGTGATAAATCGGGAGCAGATATCTCGGTAGAATTGTAGGATAGAATTGCCTGCGCCTGTTTGAAGAGAGGGATTCGTGATGTGGTACTGTAGTGGTCCTGTATTTGACAGTTGCATTCGCGAATCGTCACCAACAAGATAACTTTGATCAAAATAGACTGCTGCATTTCCTTCTTCGGGTTCTGTGATGAATACGATGGAATCCGTACCTTCCGCTTGTGTTGCGTCAAGTGTATCCATTGGTGGCATTGTATCAAGGTGATATAGGTTTCAGTTTTAGGAAATTCTCTGTACTAAATCTCGTTCTTTGGCCAAGTAACAAAATACACCACTAAACTTTTACAAAGCTGTTGCGTTCGAGATGTTAGATCTTCGTAGGTGATGTTAATGGTATTTTGTATTGTCGAAATTATGGAAAGATTCGTGATGGTCTTGATGTCGAGGTACTTTAAATAGTTGATTCAATTCTTATGAAGTGGGATATGACGAGCGGGAGAATGAAATTTAAAGTAATTATATAGATGCTATGAATCGAATCAGCACCTCACTCACAACTACGGCAGTTTTGCAATCGGTGTACTGAGGTGCGGTGTCATCCACACAACTTCGGTCACTAAATTTGAAGCGTACCAATAACCATTTAATCACCGCACCAATTTTGTCACGAAAAGTGATGGAAATGATGCTTCTATATCCAACTTCACTCTTTCGTCACTAGTTCAAATGCTCAGAAGTTTTACAGTAAAAGCTAGATAGTAACCATTTTTTTGATGAAATATGGAGCCAGATCATGATTTGTTATTTACTTTAGTAGGCAACAATCAAGAAAAGCCCGCAAGAAGAAATGGACAAGAAGGAAAAATTTTAGACTCGTGAATGAGGCTCGATTAGAGAAGTACTTGATGATTATCAAAATTTAGCCTCCCCCATTGTGGAACTTCTCACTAGTCTCTTATATCAATTCAGTCGCACACTCCTAGGCCAATGTTAGAATTCTATGAATCTTCTTAATTAATGTTTCCCTGCTGATTGGTGGATAGACAGCATTCAAAATTTCTTAAATATAGCATCCTGAATAAACGACACATCTTTTCCAGTTCCATGAACCTCGTAATATCCACAAATTCACCAATCTAAAACTTCCAGTAGATATTAGACCACCTTAATCTACTCACTGTTCAGTATGATTTTGAGAATCTAATCCTCGCCATTTGTCTTAACGATGAAGTCCCAATTTTCCATGCAAACCTGCGCTACAAGGTCCACTCTCAATTCTTTAATCGTTCTTCCTTCTCTTGGAGCAACTTACGTGAAGATTCAAGGCCCCCTTTGATATCCAGTGCCCATTCAATTGCAAGAATATCATTCCAAACTTAGTATCACAATCTTATGCCTACACATCGGACAAGTATCCTTCTCCTGTAGCCATGTTGCAATACAAGAGCGCCCAAAGATATGCACGCATCTTGGCATTTTGACAGCTTCATGACATTCTCCATTGGCGGTTTCAATCGCGTATGGATCACTGCAAAAGCACGGGTCGAGTTCCTTTAAAGGTTTCTGAGTAGGACGAAGAGACGCATCGACGAAAGCTTTCCGAAAGTACCACTCTAAACTTTTGATTTGACTATCCTGACCTGTATCAGAACCGAGGCTCTCCTGATTCCGGGGAGGAGAGCCTGTGAATGATGTAGGCTCATCATTTGTAGCGGAGCCTGGTTCATGCATCTCAACCTGACCAGTAAGACGCTGTCGCTCTTCCGAGGCTAATAAGTCTCGTTGCATTGCCGCTAATTCTATGCGGAGTAGCGTTTGTGTTCTATAATACACAACCTCGCGCACTATTCGTCCTTCACGGGTCCATTTAGTTTCATTGGTGGGAGTGAGAGAGGATCCTCTGGCTCTGGCAGCGGTGGTTGCGCACGATAATACGGCAACGTCGCGAGCTTCAGAATTTTGTCTTAGATTATGAACTCGCCGCTGATTAGGTTTGTTACGCCTTCGTAGATTATCTAAGCGTTGCATGACCTCACTGAGGCGTTCAATATCTGACATATTTACTGGTCGATATTTGAGACAGTAGAAGAATGATTCTCTTCTAGTGTGGAGATGTCTTTTTGCGATTATATTTTTAAGTTCTGTAAAGATGATGGTTTAAATTGCAGGTAAAATTCTCATTCAAGATGTTGTTGTTCAAAATATGAAGGACAAGTAATCTCAGACACTTGTTGAATACTTAAAGAATTAAGAATAAACTATTCGGTGCATGATGATCGAAACTCATCGCAATTCAAGATATCAAACGTTCAAATTGAGCCGTAGAAGTCATGCAAACTGAGATTGTGACTTGAAATGATGCAAATCAATCATTCACTGATGATTTGAACGGTTCTATTCAAGTCCTGACCCAAGCATTCGTTGAGTGTTCATGATTAAGTGCGATGAGAATTACATTTCGAGATACATAGGTGCCGAAGTAATGCTTTGCCCGACGAGGGAAAATTCAGCGGCCATCTATGTAAATGAATTTCTTAAAGATTTTGATAACACCGACGATTCACGTCCAGTGGCCTATACGTATCCATTTTCTAGAGCGTCGTATCGAGGATTTCTCTACGATCCATTCAGCGAAAAGAAGTAGTAATGAAGAGCTTAGATGTTCGAGAATAACCATATGCACTGGTGAGTTTTCTTTTTACAAGAAAGGTTTCACGTTCCATATATCAAATAGGTCAGAGGTTACAGAAATGAGGATATATAGAAATTGAGGTGATGGCAGTGTAAATATATATCTCACGTTCGTCAACTGACTAGGCTCATCTTGATCGAATTGAATTTGACATATGCTTTAAGCGTTCGAAATGAGTACTTCCACGATGTGTGAAAGAATTTAATACAGCCTACTACTGTATGTTTTTTGCTAATTTTGTCAGCGTAGACGCTGTCACCAAAAGGCCTTTCTTGAACCATCTGTTTAGTAATTCATTCAACCCCAACCCACCTCCTAACGTTCTTTTCTTATAAATATCGATAAAAGCTACCGTGCAAGCCAGAAGAACAAATGACCTCTTCGTCCATTTGTTGAGGAAACCTTTCCACGTATACGCAATATTCCAGTGTCTCCAAGTTGGAAACGAACAGCGATAGAGAAAATCGAGTTGAGTGTATCTGTAACCGATTAGTTCATGGATAGGAGTTGTGAAAGAGGATTCATACGGGTAAGTGTTTGAATTCCATCCATCATCACGGAGGTACCAATTCTTCGTACGAGTATCTGCCCACACCATCTTTCTCAAGGCAGACTGAATTTGAGTAGTCCATTTCATTTGAGCCTCTCGTTTGACCTCTATCTTGGTAATATCACCATTGAGCAAAGGCTTGATCAATTTGAGAGTTTGAGTTACCACACTTTCCGTAGTGTAGATAACGGATGTATGGCCAGTGAAGCAATTCGGGCCGACCAAAGTGAAGAAGTTTGGGAATCCATCCATAGCAGTCCCCATGTACATTTGAGGACCACCCCGTTCTTCAAACACGTCTTGTAATGTTTGTCCTTCTTTACCGTAGACATTTAATGGATGGAACCATTTCGTTGTTTGGAACCCATTTGCAAGAACGATAACATCAGCAGGAATGGTAATTTTTTCAGTTGATGTGGAGCTTATTACGTTCTCAGGCGGATAATTACGACCAGGTCCTAAAGTCACAGTATCTTCTTCAAGGCTCTTCAGTGGAAGCGTTGTCAGATGAATTTTCGGGTCATTCAGAGACGCGTACCAATCCGGATCCCAAATCCTCCTCTTACAACCAATTCCATAATTTGGAGTCAAAATCTCATGATACTTTTCAGGCGCTTTACTTTTCATGTAAGCCAAACAATCAGCCTCCGCCTTTTCACGTTCCCTCTCGCCGAAAGAGCCGGATCGAAATAATCGAAAATCATATTCAAGTACTGCGGCTAATGAATAACGCATGGCTTTATTGAAGCCAGGTATGTATGTGTTCAACGTTGGTGACCATTTATTCCACCAATTCTCTCCTAATGGCGGAATGACTTTGGGTAAAACCCACGGTGGAGATTGCATTAGTTGAGTAACAGACTTTGCACCATAATCAGTCACGAGCTTCGGCACGAATTGTGCTGCACTGCAACCAGTTCCTACAACTACAACATTCTTGTCCTTGAGATTGACGTCAAACCGCCAACGAGCGGAGTGAAAGATTTCTCCTTTGAAATTATCTTTCCCAGGGATATTCTCGGGCCAAGATTTTGGTTGAACGAGACCTCCAACAGCACTTATTAAGATTTTGCACCGAATCTTCTCTTCATAGGTATAAACGGCGCTGTGGCCTTGCTCTTTAACCTTGAGTACTCGATCTTCTTCACTCAAATCTCCAACACCAACCATCAAGTGTTGTAATGTTACTTCCCAAACTTGTTCGTCCTGAAGCCAGCGTGCTTCTTTGGCGTCGGTATTGACTTGTATTTTATCCACAATTGCATACTTTGCGCAAACAGTCTGGAGATATTCGGCCATCTCTGCACCTCCTGGATGAAAACATGACCAATCGTACTTTGGGCAGAACGAGAAGGAATAGAATGTTGAGGGTCTAGAATAAAGTGTCAGCATGAAACTATTGTCAGATATGGTCTCACTGAGAGAGCAACTGACACATCACAAGCAACTCCGGGGTAGCGATTGATCCACCATGTCCCCCCAATTCCCGATTGCCTATCAAATATGCGAAATTGATCAAAACCTAGAACCTCCTTCAAACGACATCCCATAGCAATACCTGATTCACCGGCACCGATGATAGCAATGGGGTAGTATGCATACTCCTCGGCTTCATAGTTCTTTCGGATAATATTCCCATACTATATATGGATGCAATATAGGTTAGCTATTATTATACTTCAACGTTGGCAAAAAGAAAATAGACAGGGTCATTACGATGGCACCAACGTTTCCTTTAGTCCGAGTAGACATTTCGACCTAAATACCCGTGTAGATTGTGCTTATTTCCGAAAGCTTAGTGAATGGCTCTTACAGAGCTTTCATGAAGACTAGACGGAGGATCTCACTGACGCAAGTAGATTGGGCAGTCTCCCGAAGTTGGTTGATATTTTGAGAAGCAGGAACTGAGCTTGTGGAAGGTTCAAATTGACACAATGACGAAGAATCGGTTTGATTTAAAGGTAAAATAGGAAACTGAAAGACTCCTCGCGCGGGGTCTGCGAGAAAGCTTCATCTTTCAGCCAGCCACTCGGTACGACTTTCCTGTCTCTGTTTAGTGTACGGGCCGAGGTGTCAACACCGCATGCATGCACGTGTAGATACTTCAAAAGCATGTTCAATACCATTACTTTGGAGAAGCAGAAGCCGTTTAGTATATTAGATGTGTGTATTGCACAAAACTTCATTTCCTGATTACTAAAATTGGCAGGATTCGAATCACATAGGTAAGGGGAGAGATTTATATTCTGATAATAGGAGGATGTTAATTATTCCCAACCCAACCAATTGTGCTGTGCTAAATCACATGGTCTGTGCTGTCCGTCAGTTAAGCTTGAGCAGTTGCCGCAAACTTGCAGTACCGTGCTAAGGTCATCCCTGCAAATAAAATGTCAATCTTCAACTGCATTGTAACAATTAGACCATCAAACACACAATATGCGATTGCGTCTGACCAGTACAATATGTCAAACAATAAAATGCAAGCGAGGATCCTCTTCATCGATTCCTACGCGCAAATACCACAGTCTACCGTCCGTTAAATCAATCAACCAATCTTTTGACAATGTCAACCTCGATGAATTCAGACAAGAAGCCTTCATTCCTATGAAGCCTATATTCATGAAATCCGTGGGAGACAAAGCATCGACGAGTTCAGGGAGAGAAAAGTCTATAGATGTAATCGAAAAATGGTTCAAGCGTGTTTCCTCGACACAATTTGCAAAAACGCTTCCACCTACTAAGATTAGCACTCTTCTGCCATCGCAATATCTCCATAGCTTCGCAGACACTATCCTTCCTTACGAATTGACAGTCGACTCTGACGCCTTGAGAAGGCGACTCGAGTGGCTTATACAGCCCAGCAATCAATACCATATGATGTTCTCGGAGCAACTACGCCAATCACTAGAGCCTTACGATTCCCAAAAGTCTTTCTATCATTTCTACGCACCTTTCTCTCTCTTTCTATCAGCCACTGATCCGGCATGCTCTCTCCCGCTCTACATTGCACAGGCCCAAATAGTAGATCTGCCGAAGGAATTACAACGGGACTTGCCCACACCAAAAGTGGTGAAAGAAGCTGGGAAAGGCGATATTTATGATGCCAATATATGGATGGGCATATCAACAAGTTATACACCGTTACACAAAGATCCTAATCCGAATCTCTTCATACAACTAGTGAGCAAGAAAAGAGTCCGATTGTTTCCACCAGCTGTTGGTGTAGAGATGTATCATAATGTACAACAAAGTATTGGTGCACTGGGAATTGCCAGCATGAGAGGTGAGGAGATGATGGAAGGTCCAGAAAGATCTCTCCTTGAGGATCGTGTCTGGGGAGAAAAAGTCATAGACCAGGGTTTCGAGGTAGAGGTTGGCCCCGGGGATGCGTTGTTCATACCAAAAGGATGGTGGCATAGCATTAAAAGTTCAGAGAGTGGAATTAACATATCGGTGAATTGGTGGTTCAGGTGAAGTACACATTATCCAAATACATTTTCCTTCCTGTCACTAATGCTTTTTGCATTCCCCTTTTGCAAATTAACCTTCACTTGCACAGATTTTTCCCGTTACCCTTTATCACTGATGAACAACATTTTCCTATTGTGCAGCTTTTTGCTGCTTCAACCTCTTAAACAAACTCAAATCTAGTGGCAGTTGTTCTCCCATCCAAATCGCTCTCTGCGTATGGTCTCTCTCTTCATCCAATGACTCTCCTTTCTCATCAACTGTGTTAGGATGGACTAATGCGCTCAACGGACCTCTGTTAATCACTAGCCAAGGTATGAAAGCGCCAAATTGTTCCGGGGTGAAGAGATTCACTTCGAACATGGCAACAGGATGAGGTCCAATTGGTTCTTCCCAGAATCTGTAGATGCGAAGCTCCGGAACTACGTTCTCAGTCAGTACGAACGCAGCAATCCATGCGATTGAGTATAGAAATGTAATCTTACATTCTCTTCTAATCCTCTCCCATAATTCTCTAGCAAACTTGGCTTGCTCCTTGTTCTTCTGGAAATGATAGATATGTACATCACTAGATCCTCTTAGCCTTTGTTTTTAATGCGCGTGGTCACTAGCGAAAACCTACAACGCACCCCGGATTCCATTATCCAAAGGCTCTGTGAACTTCTCATAACTCTTGCTCTTGATTCCAGTCTCTGGATTCAGAAGGCTTTTTCCGTCAGGTGATACCTCAGTTCCAAGAGGAGCCAAGTTCTCGTAGCCTTCAAGAGGTGAAGGATAGGTGTAGAGAGAGGGGTCAGCCATGATTACGAGCTTTTTGTGACGGTTTGAGTATAGAATTTGATAAACTTTTGTTCTCTAAAGACAATTTGTGAAAAGATGATCGAGTGGCTGGTAAATACAGAGGATATACTTCTTCAATATCAGATTAGACAGACGATGATGCTATAATTATATACCTTTAATGAGGGGCAGTAGTCCCACAAAAATGGTGCAAGTTTGGTGACCAATTATGATATGTCAGCCGGTAGAAGAGTTAGGTAATCAATCACCAATCATTGGAAAGATTCTTCATTCTCTGTTCCCTTGCATCATCCATGGTCTGAGATTGCCAATACTAGAATTTGCAAGTCAATTTGGCTTCTCTAAAGTATCAATTAACCTCTGCTTACATACCCGGAGATTGTTAAACAAGGTACTTCCGCCTTTCGGGAACGGAACACTTGTCTTCGTCACTTCTGCGTCAGAACCTTCTCGGGAGGATGTATATACTGCTCAAGCCTTGAAACTAACCTTACTACTTGCGCGTATCCCTCTTGATACTACCGATATTTTATATTCAGGAGAAGAGTATTTCCTCAATTACTCGATCTAGTATCTTTCTAGGGGAAAAAAAGACTTGCCATGAATCTGCAAACGATCCCGGAATTTGTCATATCCTAAGAGTTTTGAGAACGTTACCTTGAGGAAACTGTAGCCGGATGATTTTGTCTTCCTGCAATTCTGAAGCATTGGTACCTTATCAGTGAATGTGGCATTTCAAGGCCTGTTCGTTATTGACTTGAATGGGACCGCGGCTCCACATAGCTATATTGATGATCAAGGGCTTGGATATACAACGGCTGAGCCCGTGCTGGCTGGTCCCCGATTCGTCATTTACATTGACGTGGGTCTTCGAGAGTTCCAATTGTTAATTGAAATTGCACAGCAAAGTTGGGAATTCCTATACTTCAGTCAAAACGCATGATAATCAAGGTTTTCGATGTCTCTTTGCTCGACCTGTGCTTCCATACTCCGGTGACTGAGTGAAAAGGTGTACTATACTATTTTTATTCAAGATATCCTTACAGCTTACCAAGTTTTATTCGTTCTTCGGTAATGTCGGATTTCAGAACGACGTGCATGGAGGATTCATAGGCATCCCATTGTCAAATTTCAATACTTCTCCTTGGGGTAAAATGTGGTGATGAAACGCGGAGGTCTGACACAATTCTGGAAGCCGTTTCCGTCATATCTGCCAATAAGGGCCATTCTCTGTCTCGAACCTTTCGATCACTCCGAAATATCATCAGCCTTACCAATCGCTATCCCTGGTTTTTGAAATTTCGGCCTTGAGTCCTTATATGTGATTATGGTTACCCGCTTGTGGCTGATTCCTACCGATTAAGAGGCTTGCACAGCATCGGGCATATCACCGCACATTCATGTACAAAAAATCCGATGTCAGCGTTATGATTGGCAACTTTACGCAAAAAGTGGTTTTCTATTACCTTTTCAGAAAAATCAACATCGGGTATGGACGCCTTGGATTGGAAGTTAAACGAACTCTCAGACATCATCATGATATCGATCGTTATTATAATATCATTACAATAACCCTGCGGCTCAACTTTGGCAACTATTCTTCGGATCTAATAAGGGCAGGTACGAAGCATGATAGGGTGATCAAATTGCCGGGGCACCCCTTTTCCACGAATAATCGTGCGATGCCGTATAAAGGGCCAATCAGAGCGCTCTTGATTTCGATATCAGTACATTTATTTGTTAGTAACAAGGTATGATCGAGCGGGGAAGCTCATTTCCAATATTGGCGATTTTATGAAATCCATAAATCGGTTATGATAGCTGGCACAAGTCCCAGGTTGATTCTTCAATGCTTCATTCAAGATAAGCTGCTTGATTCCAGACCCCATGAATGTTACACATGTGCCTACTTTGTGACTGCCTTAGTAGCTTTCAAAGCCACAAAAGACGATTACTTATCCCACAGGGCTGACGATGAACTCTCTCTCTATACCATAGAAGCCTTGCAAATATGTGAGAACTACTTCACCCAGCCACAGAAAGCATTGCTCCGCCCGGATCGTGCATGTGTAGGGTGACGTTCGGCAGTCTGGAGCGCGGGGCTTGTTTGCATTTTCCACGTTGTGGTCTATGCTCTGCCTGAAATTCGGGTCTACTAATGATCATTACAGGGCTTTAGATCTTACTCTTCAGTGGCCAGTTCTGCAATAGATTATCGGTGGGCCCGATGAACTAGCGACTCTTCGGATACATCAAATTAGGACCCCAACAGTTCATCATCGACATCATTTCTTCCTTATATTCATTCATGAATATCGTCATGGAAGATAAAGAGACTACGTCAAGAAATATCCAGAATTATTCCATGTGTATTCAGTACTCAAATCCAATGTCACTTTCTCGCCTATTTCCAAGTAGACATCCCATCAAACACATCACTCCCGACTGGTTTTTGCATTGTGACGGCGCTTTCTAGATCTTCGATTGCACCGGTTTCAATGAAACAAAATTTTAATATCACACTCATGGATACCAACTCTGACGACTTTGGACGACAATCGGCTTGGGATGACGGATCACAGCCATCCAAAAGAGCTAGAGCAAGCAAACCTAAAGTTAAGTCAGGCTGCATTACATGCAAGTAAGTATTTTCTGATCTACATTCCCACTTCTTAGCCATATATTCGCAGATATCTGACATTGTTGTTTCAGGGCTCGTCGTGTTAAATGTGACGGTAAGTTGTGTCGCAACTCATAAATGCAATGAGCTTTTCATAATTTCCTTCAAGGTACCAGAATTGAGCAGCATCTTAATTTTTTCTTCTAAGCTACTAGCAATTTACATAATATACGTCTAATCCATCCGAATAATCAACAGAAACGAAACCACAATGTCTTCGATGTCAAAAGTTCGGACGAACATGCGATGGATACGCTCACGAGATTCGATCACGAGGAAACATGATGCCAATCCAACCTAGAATTCCAACAGCAGATATTTATACTCCTAGTATTTCTCTTGCAGCAACAGAGCAAGAAGGCCGGTACTTCCAATATTTCTGTGATCGAACAGCGTATCAATTGCCAGGTTTCTTTGATCCCACCTTTTGGAATCACACTATTCTTCGAGAGAGTCACAATGTCACTCCAATTCGGCATGCAGTAATCGCTATTGCAGCTCTTAACAAAGCCATTGAAGAAGCACCTGGGCCACATTTGAAGGTTAACGTCATTCAAGATATAAACAAAAAACATCTGGAGTTCGCCGTCTTACAACATCTCAAGGCCATTCAAGCCTTGAATCAATACATATCTAGCTCCAATGGTCCTCAGCTGAGAACAGCCCTTATGGCATGTTTACTTTTTGTTTGCTTTGAAACCATCCAAGGGAGCTATGCTTCGTCGGTGCAGCAAACTTATGGAGGCTTGAAGCTATTGAGGAGTTATTATGCTGGAAAGCCTGGATCGAAACCTTGGATTCCGCGGCGAATCTCAGCGGGGTTCAATACGAACCTCCAAACTGACAAAGTAATAGCTAAAGTTCACAGTCGGCCAGGTATGGATAGTTCCTCCAAATCAGCAACTATCTCATCACATATCGAAGAGTATCTGGAAACTGAAAAGCCGCCACTTGAATCTGCGCATACCCCCACGATAGATAGGACATCTACACCACCACAGAGGGATTATAGTCCACGACTTGATGCCATGACCATTCCATCACATTACAAGTCAAACCTAACATTGGAACAGCGACGTTCATTATCAGGTACACCTGTTCAGGATTATCCGAGTGCGTACCATACCCCTAGTGAATATATATCCCCGGAAGAACAACAAAAGTCCAACATTGCGATGCCAATTGCAATCACTGGCAGGAGGCCGACATCCGATCATTCTATTTCCAGTATCCGTACTCCAGAGTCACTCCATACCCCCCCTTCTATGGGAAATACACCACCGCCTACTGCCTATAGATCTTCCCAGTCCCCACCTGCGCTCATGAATCCTCGAAAGCGACCTTTTCAATCAAGAAGTCCTACTCCTCCTATTTTAAACAATGACTTTACGCTGGAGGAGAATATTATACAGGCATTCGTCCGCCTGGATGGTCAAGGATGTAAGTCTGCTTCGCTTTCATAATATCTTTCTAGATTTCAGTTCCTCTTAACATTGCACTTTGTCATATGCTAACTATCTTCTCATTATAGTATTCTTCGGTATGACACCGGGTATTCCTCCTCTACTTTGGGACATTCATTCTGCACATCACATCCCCATTCCAAAAGTATTCACAAGCTTTTCTGAAGCTCAGCATTGTTGGGACTTTTTAATGGACCGAACACTTCAATACTATCGAAGAACGCTTTTCGACAGGAAATTTGCTAGTGCCAAAAGTGATACCCCTAGCGAAATAGCACGGCAATATGCAGATTATGTCATCGGACTGGATGAATTCGAGCAAGCCTTCCAACCCATATTGAGCTTGTCTATATCCCCTGAAGGAAAGGTGCTTAATCAAGCTGCTATTGTCCTTATCACACATCTCAAAGCCACAGCCATAACACTCTCGGCTGTGACATCTACCTCAGAAATGATTTATGACTCTTTCCTTAATGAATTCCAATACATAGTCCGAGCTGCGGAAAAGCTCGTTACAACATGTGAGGCGAGTCCCTCTGCTATCAATTCGTCACGATTCAGCTTTGATATTGGGATTGTTCCACCCTTACACGTAGTAGCCACCAAATGTAGGGAGCCAAACATCAGAAGAAAAGCAATTGATCTTCTTTTCAGAAGTCCAAGGCAGGAGGGAATGTGGGATGGTGTATTAAGTGCTAGAATAGGCCGGTGGATAATGAGCTGCGAAGAAGATGGATTGGATGTGTCGGGGATACTCGAATCTCCCAACACACAGTCAGACCACCGCAACCAGAACTTCCAATGTGGGGAACCAGTACAATTGTACGAGGGTGTTCTCTCACCAGGGTATTGGATCGACGCCAAAACAATCAGGAATAGAGATTTGATCCAGGAAAACTTTGCGCCCTATTCATCACAAAGGCAAAGTCCAGTACCGCGAATTCCTTCGCCATATACCCAAGCTCGTACACCACCCATCAGAGAACACTTTTCAATGCCTCGAAAAGGAAGCGTCTGGATGGTACCAGAAGATAAACGCTTTCAATTAGTAGTTGTGGATTTTCATATGCCGGATCGTTATATTATGGTTAAGTGTAAGAGATCCTTACAGAGCAAAGATGGTACAAGAGAGGAAAGAGAATCCATTATTGCTTGGTAAACTATGATAACGATACGCTACTTGAAGTGCCGTATCGTTGAAAATTGTGACTACGAAGCCTTTATCGCATTGTCTTGGAGTTCTAGCGTTGCAAAATGGCATGAAAGAATGGAGTTTGGAAATATGAAGACTCCATATATAACTAGTTCTCGACGTTCAAATACGCGAAACTATATCTAGATACAATCAGACTACTGTAATCTAAATTTGAAATGATTGGCTACCTGTTGAAGTGATTGAAATCAGATCAAAAAGCTCCCGAGGAAGAGAATACCCTCCAAGGAAAGCTCTCAAATGCATATAATATTTAGTTGGGTCACGTGGTCGGTCTGACCTCGGCTCAGCAATTATTGCCTAGCGGGGTTGTTGATGCCTGAAGTGGAAGTTTAATCTCGAAGACGAGGCTTTTGATAAAAAGGTCAACAGCGGTCGAAAGTTAATTTCCACTTTGGAAGATACAAGCTGAAAGGACCTTCCCTTGCAACCACATCAAACAACTTATCTTCAAATTGTCATCGAGAGTAATTTGAAGAAATCGTATCATCAGAATACATAGCATTTACCCCCTATCAAACCAGTTCAACAACATACCGTGCGCAAAGACGGACCAGCGCAATACAACGAATACCCTCGAGTGGGATACCTAATTAAAGTACCAAGTAATCTGCAACTCATACACCCACAGCTCTACGTTGATACCTCCTACTGGATAGTCTCTTTTTCAGTATACACTACTGTTTTCTGGATCAACATAGGAAGTGCGATACATTTGAGTGCGTCATAGAGAGTGCCTTTCCTACGCAGCATTCGAGCTTTGATATATTGGAGCGATCATAGGCTTCACGTCACATCTTTTTCAGTTTCACTCAGCTGGCAAACCTGCTGCGTCAATCCTGATACTACTTGCCACGGTTTTTCAAGAAACCTTCAACATCAGGTTGGGTTTGCAACTTAAACCTAACTTAATCGAGGTTACCCAGCTACCCCCCACAAGATGTCTTCCTCCTCTGGCACTCCAGAATCCTGGATCTCTTCTTTCTGCGCATTATTGGGACATGAATACTTTGCAGAGATATCGGAGGAATTCATAGAAGATGACTTCAATTTGACAGGTTTACAAACACAAGTAGCTATGTACAAGGAAGCACTCGAGGTAATTCAATACATGACTCATGTATTTTAATAACATGCTAACTTGAAACTACTTTTAGATGATTTTAGATGTCGAGCCAGAAGAAGATGAGGATGAAGATGACGAGGATGAGGATGAGGATGAGGATGCATCTATTGAGGGCGAGGATCGATCAGGACGTAAAGCTGCAGCCGAAAGAAGACATCAACGAATGGCAAGCGATCTATCGATTATAGAATCCTCCGCAGAGATGCTTTACGGTCTTATCCATCAGCGATTCATCTGTTCTCGAGCTGGTATACAACAAATGTCCGAGAAGTACGACCTTGCCCATTTTGGTGTCTGTCCACGAACACACTGCGAACAAGTCCGCACTTTACCCGTAGGATTATCTGATGTACCAGGCGAAGATACCGTCAAGTTATTCTGTCCCTCCTGTCTCGATGTATACGTTCCACCAAATTCCCGGTTCCAAACAGTTGATGGTGCCTACTTTGGACGAACTTTTGGAGCGCTCTTTCTCCTCACATTCCCCGACTACGATATTAGCAAGAAGGGATTAGAAGCATTAAGTGGGCATGGAGGCAGAGGCTTACAACATTCCAACGATGAAGAAAAAGAAAAGATCAACGGCATGAATGCATCAAATCTTGCACCTGGTCTCGGCAAGGGCAAAGTCTACGAACCTAAAATTTACGGCTTCAAGGTTTCGGAGAGAGCGCGAAGTGGTCCTCGAATGGGCTGGTTGAGGAAACGACCAGATGAGGTTAGAGAGTTGGATGAAGCGACCGCATATGCGCTAGAGCATGCCGAGGATAGTGATGAGGGTATTGATGTTGCACCTGGTGGCGCCAGTGCGAGTGCTAGACTCAAGCCGCGGAGGAGGAATGCAAGAGCAGTGGCGAATAATGGAGGTAGCCCTATGAGCGTGGAAGCCAACGGAGAGATTTTTTCGTAGCATGATGAACGAAAAGACTAAGGGGTGGACGGAGGGGCGTTCAGGTGCTTTTTACCGTCGCGGCCATGGATGGATGATACAGTAGATGGTTTGGCTTTTATGATTATCATATGGCTTGTGTTTGCAAATCAACTCACATACATATATTGGCGGATTCGAGCGCATGCGATTGCTTGCTTAATTGTTTATTACATGTGTGATGAGCGAGTGTGAGAAGAATGCATTTACTTTTGCATGTGGGTGGTTTACTCTGATTTGGTGGAATGGTTGATTGTGAGTCATAATTTGGGTGGTGGCTACAGGAGAGTATTGTGGTCGGGTGTTCGGAGGGGGCTTGGAGTGGACGGAACAGATACAAGAATGGCAAGGAATGAGAGAGTATATTTGCTATAGGAATGAAATGGTATGGCTGTACCTAGGTTAAGAAGCTAAAGATGAGATTAGATAGATAGTTGATAGTCATGATGATTTATCTCGTGCTTGGAATGCTGTTGTGATTTCTTGCATCTCTTGCCTCGCTCATAATTCGTCCTGTTCACTGCTCACTGCTCACTTTGCTCGCTTAGAAGTTGGTAAATTATGAGTACAAACTGGAGAATGTGTAGTTCATCACTCATGTTATTGCTCATTGCAATCGTATTGAGAGAGCTTAAATAGGCACAGGTATTGTGGACAGTAATGTCGCGAAAAGTGAGAAACAAGAGAGAGACATAGTAGTACAAGTTCTTGGACTGTCACTGAACCGTCGTTAGAAGCCATCTTTGCCATGCTGGCAAGATCAAGTGATGGTCAATAATCGTACCAATTTCTCTGCAATTTGTAAGTGTGATTTAATCCCAATTCTCTGCGATTGGTTGAAGGTCGGGATTTAACATGTTTCTCGGAGGGGTGTGATATAAGTATGGCTAAAAATGCTCTTTCCTGTTGGGATGTTCTGGTGTATTATCAAGACTAGATGTAGATGAAAAGCGTGCTCTTCGGTTGGCGTAGAGGGAGTCTATATCTTATAATTTATCAACCGTGTTTGTATGATGATTGGGGGGAAGCAGTGCAATGCAGTGCAAGATCTGATATGTGAAGGGCGTTGTCATTGGGGAGGGTCTAAGTGTGGCAGCTTTTCATGACTTGTTTGGAATTCGAGGGTTAGCAGGGAAAATTGAGTAAGAAGTCAAAACGCTTTCAAGAAAATTATATTGAGAATGCTGAGGAGGTGAAGGAAGACCCTGTATACCAGATATGGGCTGGTGGATATGATATGCCAGAATCGGCATAAATATATTGCGATTGTTGTCTGGAGAGGGAAAGATGAAATGTAACAGGTAGCTAATGGGTCTCTCTACCTTTTCCACTGCTGGATAAACACCATACCGATGTCAAAAAAATATCCAGTCGGCAAACAGTCACCAGGTGTACACTTTAGCGATTCCACTAACACAGAGTAGTTATAACTTATAGTTATGCCTACTGCGGCAGTTCTTGTTGGATCTGGGCTGTTTGTATGCATACATTTGTTCTTGTGGTCTCTGATCCTGGGATATCAAGGACAGAATGAGACTTTTTTTTTTCACCATCTATACAGTGCATGGGTTTTCTCTCAAGAAAAAGTTTTTTGATAGCTGATTTCAATCCAGTCATCTTCTCCCTATAATTCATCATAAACCTTTAAAATTCTCAGACACGCTCAACTCTCTACCCCAATAATTAAGAAGGTCATCGGACCTCTTTGCTGATTGCAATTTTCCAGCTGTATTATTGCCCTTTTCCATCCACTAGTCACCTCTCAGTGGCTATATGCATTACTTGATCCGCAAATTCAACTCTCACGATCGAATGTTCTGATTTGTATCTATACACCTACCTAGCTTTGGTCGTATGAGTCGGTATACGAAATGCATTTGAAGTATCACACGATTAAAGCTCTATCTCATGCGATTAAGACAAGATAGGTCATAGATACTTACGTCATTTTCTATAGGCTACAAACACGCAAGCAGCACCCATCACAAACCGAAAGTAAGGCAACCCTTAAGCTAAATGACGAAGAATTTGGAAAAGTGACCTCACGGCAAGGCACTTTTCAATGTGCAGAGAAAGTTACTGGCCAAGGAATAATATCTTCTTCTATCAGGTTCCAAATATATAAATCTCCATCATGACTTCCCAATACCCTTTATTATCCTCAATACAACGATAGCAACGATCAGTTAGTCAGCTCCTCGTGAGCTTTTAGTCTGAAATGAAATATTAGCAATCTGAAGACTACATCAAGTTGTCGATCCATGCCCAAATGAAATTTGGCTCCTAGTTTTGAAAATTAGCTGCAATATTCCGCGTTGAGGCATGTTCTCTAGACTTACTGTTACACAGCGCTCGTTTTTCACTGTGACACAGACGAAATAATGCGCTGTCACACCAGAGAATTAGTATTTCGTAAATAGGAGGATATGCTACTACCTTACTTTCTATACTCCGGATGAATCTTGTTGAACTTGTAATAAGACTGCAACTCTCTCTCTCTCTCTCTCTCTAGTTCTTTTCCATTTAGTGCATTATTAAATTGCTCTTAACAATTTTACAAAAGTCAGAATACTGAAGTCACATCATAATCAGCCAAAGATCTCTTTCTTCCAAAATACCTAATACATCATCACTCTACCTCAAGAGATACTATTAGATAGGTCTCTCCAAGAGTGACCGCGAAATAGTCTGACGTGCAATTCTCGAAAGCAAATCTCGTGATGAGATATTCATGCCAAGGTATGTAGCCACTGTTGAGAATCTACTGCACAGATCATATTGGAAGTGAAACTAGACTCTGTCGTCCCACTCTCCTGTTTAACCAAGCGGTAATGAGTCAATTTCACATGTCTTTTCTGAGGCAGCCCGTATAATGCGAGGAAGAGTACAATTCCAGGTCTATAGCTCTCACTTGCTGCTTGTTTGTATGAGAAGGATACGAAAGACGTATCACCCACAATTTATGTAGGACCTAATTGTCTAATTGTATTCTGTCTAAAGAGCTAGCTATGTACAGGAAGTAGCAGGTCTTATATAGGCCTACTGAAAGAGCTAGTCTCTTTCGCATTCGCTTAATACTTTACTACAACAGCTTATAGAATTGAAGTCATTCACTGCGTTCACACACTGCTTATTCTATTCACATCTTGTGTCGACAGTGTCAAATTCTTTATTGGATTCACACACAAGAACATCCGAAGAGATCCGCCATGGTTTGACAGCGATACCTTGTATCTTCGACGATACGTGATCAATCTCAATCTTGATATTCACTACATTTATATTTAATGTAGGCAAAGGATGTCCAGGTCTTGACAGCCAGATTATATCAACTCAGTTAGATGGGCTCGAAAATTTGAGGATTCAATACTAAAAAAACAATGTGAAAAGGTCACAATATCGAAGAGACTCTCGTGCTCAAGAAAAAAAGACACCGCTAACTGTCTCCACAACACGGGTTGAGATTTAACATGATCTCTAGTACTGAGAGTGTCATCAAGGCGAAGTTACTTCTACAAGAAGCTCTTGAGGCTTTATCACGAGGAAATGGGGGACGCCGCAGCTATACCACTTCCAAATGAGGATGACAAGAACTGCACGACGAACAAACACTAAACAGGTCTGGACAGGATGAGTCAAGTCAACCATATACAAGATGGAGAGGTCACTACCCAGCATCGAATGGAAGTAAGGGAAAGATACGCAAAGACAACGTTTCACGCTAATATCAGGGTAGGAGCAAGAATGAGAGCACGATAGTTGATATCCATTTGCACATATAGTATCGTGTTCTTAGCGTTGTTCATGAGAGAAGCTGGGTACAAACAATAAAAATTCCTCTCGCAGGACATAAACCATGATGACTTTCCAGATTTTTCGCCTATGATCGGTACATGTACGAGTTTTATTCAACATGGGTCTAATAGCTATAGGCAGCTAGGTCAAATAAAGTCAACTAATGCACCATCATATGATTTCAGCGGGAGGAATCGGGGATTTATGAAGGGCGAGAATGTCGATTTTACTCGAAGAGAAGCACGTGGGTAAAAATATCATTCGTTATTACATAATGATTTTCGTGCCACAGTGCACAGCCACCGCCACACTTAACACATAAGAAGTGCTCTTCATGAGGAATTCAAGCTCGTTTGATCTATCATACAGCCACTTCATTTATTCTCTAATACTACAAGAGATCGTTACCAGACAGAAAAGACAGAAAATATACTCTCAATCATTCACAAACCCTCACACAAAATGCCATCCTTCACCAAAACCCCCTCAACCACAGCTAATGGGGCCCCAAACACCACTACGGTCGACACTTCGAATCAATCTACAGAGACAGTACAGAAGACCGAGGCTCAACTAGAGGCGGATAGACTGTACGAGGAAAGAATTGAGGAGGAGTATGCTAAGAGAGAAGGTGGTGCTTAGGATGAATAGCAAGACATTGACATGGAGAGACTACTCTGCCACGTTTCTCTGGTGGCAAATCAGGAATGAAGTGGCATCTGGGAACTATCGACAGGCAAGCAACGACATTCGAGAATTAAGATGTCTAGGAGGATCTTGCATGCACCGTACATATAGCATTAATGATATCATCCCTCTCTCTCTCTCTCTTTTATGCATCTCCGTCATCTTACAAGTGAAATCCGAACGATTGTATACCCTCATGACCTCCGGCCTTTCGGAGTTACGGAATGACAACCCTAGCATCTATCTCGGGACCGTAGCTAGTCTTGCCATCGCATTGCAGCGGTAAGGATATTAAAAAGTCAATTCATAATAAAAATGTTCTAGAAAGCACGGATATGTCAGCCTTCTCGGCCATTTTTCGAGCCCGTCCCCTCCTTATTTACGAAATAGAAAGCTTGAGGTTGTATGCGTGAGTGTTTTCAACCAATCCAGTCACCGATATTGTAATAAAGCCGTTGCAACAGCCAATGAAACCACGGGTATTAGCAACCAAGACGGGGTTTTAGAGAAGCTAGCTGCTAGACATCTGAGAACCCTGAAGTTTGTACTTTGAATTGAAGCTCCAGGTTGATCAAAGCGTTTGTGTTATGGTGGACATCGCTGGTGTAGTATCTTAGGCCATGAACCATGGAGTCAAGGAACCGCAGCAGAAAAAGTTTGAATAGAAATGTTGAATCAGCATGGAGCGCACGAAAGCAATGTCAAATCCAGTTCCGATCCTCGGTAACCCCAAAGAGAAACAGGAGATGTCACAATTCCCAATGGAAGCTTTTCACACCACCTCCACGTCTAGATTTTGATTGAAAATATGAGTTACGATGTGCAGACTGACTGTACAATATCGGTATTGTTATCGCCGAATTCCCCGCTTTTGGAAGATTATATGCTCTTATCTCCTTCAGGATAAGCGCGCTGAGACGGAAATACTCCAACGAAGCAGAGACCAACCAACAGTTTAACCCCATCAAATGAATATCGATATACAAACAGTCCATCACCCAACCGACCAATCATTATCGAGACATTACCCACGTTGAACGAATCAGAATCAAGGTAATTAATGGTCAGCAAAATCCTAAAAGGTTCAAACAAGCTTAGAAACCTCTGAAGTATGCCCGTGGTTAACTAAACTGTCAATCAAACCAACTGAAAGAAAGATAATCCTTGAATATAAATGGAAAAGTTGTCCTAAGTGTCCAGTAGTTTCCAAACAGGTAGGGAATGACATCTAGCTTATAACTACCACCATACCATCCAACACATATAAAGATCCAAGAAGTCCTCTCAGTTCGCTTCTAACTCATAAGCCAAAACTTAACCATAAATCAGTCAAATCATACATACTCAACTGAAGATACGAAACTATCAAAACAGTGGAAGGCCAAGAATCAGAATAACCTCAGTTCTATTCTCTATTTTGATATCAAAACCATCCAGCCTCGCTTCCTTTGAAAGTATAATTGTAGCAGATAATTACTACGTCTCTTCGGTGAATGACATCGCAAGTCAAGTACAACGTCTCTTAAGAAGAAACCCAACATCACGTAAAGCCACACACCACCACCAATCAAAATCATGGTTTTAGCCGTCCTTAAAAATATCTTTTTCTACCAATCCGTCACTCCTAAGTCGCCCAAACCAAATCGAGAACGAGGAGTACCAAAAATCGATTTCATTGCATCTAGAGAACCTCTCTTACCACCGAATACCAACACAACCTACAACTCCGAATCGGTCGACAGGACTCACGATGATGATGAAAGTACTTTAGATTTAGAATCTCAAGATTCCAGATCGGAGAAGTCCTCAAAGAAGAAGGGATGGAGAATCGATGCGAGAGTTATTTCGGATGCAACTATTGGTTTAAGTGATGGGTTGACAGTACCATTTGCATTGACAGCTGGGTTATCGGCTTTTAATGATTCGAAAATCGTTATAGGAGGAGGGATGGCCGAGTTGATTGCAGGGGCCATTTCTATGGGATTGGGTGGATATCTTGCTGCTAAGAGCGAACTGTGAGTTTACCCCATTGAGTCTGCCTCCACGGCAGTGGCCCCCGGAGGGCCAACGGAGTGTCATCAAATTTGAGATCAGACTGACTAATAAATACATTAGTGCATCATATCATGCTACACGAGAAAAGACCCTGGAACGAATAGAAACCGATCTTCAAGGCGTCTTAAACGATCTTATGGAAGAATACGAACCATACAACTTTCCCAAAGAAGTTATCACCGGTCAATCGACTCATCTTGCTCAGATGCACCCGGAGCTTCTCACCGACTACGTAATGCAATTCCAACATTGTGAAGAAGAACCTGCTACGTCTCGCGCCTTTACATCTGCTCTTACAATCTCGATGGGATATTTCCTCGGTGGTCTACTACCTTTATTACCTTACCTATTCGTAGCCACGGTTGCCGAGGGATTGTATATCTCAGTCGGGGTTATGGTGATAACATTGTTTATCTTTGGATATGTCAAAACGGGTATGATAACAGGGTTCCAAGCAAAATGTATAGGAGGCAATTGCTGGGGTGCTACTGAAATGGTTCTCATCGGGGGTGTAGCAGCGGCTGCTGCGATGGGATTAGTGACATTGTTTCAACCTGGAGTGTAGATTCTAGAAGGAGTTGTCGGTCGAAATGATGCATAGGCGACTGGGATATGCTTGAACGAATTTATGAATTGATGATGGCGTTCAATGGAAATGGATATGGCAATTCATTATGGAAATAAAATGGGTTTGGACGGCGGCGTTCAAGGAGAATACACCATCGAGAATATCGATCGAGTTGTTTTATTCCTCTCTGTATCTGTTCATAAAATAGGATAAGTGTTCAATAGCGTTGGGGTTGCATAACGGAACACATAATCACACAGTACTAAACAATCTATTATTTCCGTATGATATTTGCCTCTGAGAAAGTCTTACCATCAGCTTAAATAAGGACTTTTGTTCCTTTTCGCTTCGCTTAACATATGCATATCCACTCTGCCAAGAACGATAAATCTAATTTGTACGAGTGTACCAGTGTAATTGAGAGAACGGCTCAAACCACCAGTTCTTTCACTACCATCCAATGAAAGCCATCACATCTCGCCAACACATCTTTCTTTCCTGTTCTCGTCCCATTTGGAAATTCGTTGAACTACAAACCTCCCATTTCCCACCCTTGAACACGCATCCCTCTTTCTCGGCCCTATTGTCCATGAAATATGCGGATATATAAATTGGTATTGCATTTTCCAAGTTGATTAGAGGGGCATAGGTATAGCGGGCTGATAGGTGCGACGCTGAGAACAATATTTTAGAGGGAAGAGGAGAGGGAGCTACTTCGGCCTAAGGAACTTGATAGATTCCATCCCGTCCGAGCTGGCTGACGAGGTTATTTGCATAAACCCGCCATAGATAGGGACTTGGACGGTGAAGAAATCAGGTGATAGGTTGATGAAGAGAGGGATCTTCGTCTGTTCGCTCGAGGAGAGAGAGGAGAGGATGGCAGTGTGATGATAGCGCTAGTTATCAATATACTAAGGGAAGGTAACCAAAACTATCATCTCGCCGGTAGTGAAGTCATAGACGTGGATAGCAGGATCTTTGGTGAACGAACATATTTAAACTTCACTGCCGGCGTTCGTGGTCGTGAAAGTATAGTTTTTTTTTTGCAAAGTCTGTGGTATTGTTGAGAGGGGGGCTGTTTTTGCTCGGGGTAGGATTCGCGTGGCTCATGAGATGAGTATTTACTAATCCGGATGTAGAATGGATCATATCATCTTCACAATCCTCCTACAATTGCATCACATATAAGCATTAAGGAGAAGTAAATTCATGGATCTTGGAAAATTCACCAACCGAAGTTGAAAGAGGGTACAAATGTCGCCCTGCAATAACTATGACCTGACGTAGTGGTAGTCAATGATGTTAACGAACGAAAACATGTCGCAGAGGCCAGAATATTCCTAACAAAACATAAAATATGCTACACTTTTGCTAGTTGCGTGCCCACTTTTGATATCTAAATTGCATGCACCTTGTAGAACAGGTGCAACTTTACCGATCAAACTGGTGTTTATGGCAGAGCATTCATAATCATTGATCAAAGTATCACTATATAATAACCAGACCAGATTAGGAGCTATTCTCAATGCTGTAGAATAATTTATTCGACACTTGAGACAAATGAGTCTCTTTAACTACACTCACAATTGTTAGATCTTTTACAGATCAAGACTATAATGGGCAGGGAGCAGACTGCTTGAATGCTCTTCAGTCCTACAAAGACGAAAATACTCAGTGATAGCCTTCCTATAGGATGAGATAAGTGATACATTCTGAAGCTATTGTGTACCTCAAGTATAGTTTCCAGTTATCTCGAAATTTCAGAGAACAACTGTCTTACTGCAATTGATAGATAGACGTGCAGTTGCATCATACATTTGAATTGGGTTTACTAGTCTACAAAGCAACATATCATAGCGTTCACCATCCTGCAGTCTCATATAAGTTAACAGTGTTGCTCGAACATAAATGAGAGATTGATATTCACACCATTCGAACAGATTACTACCAACCATGCGTCCATCCTGATATGATCCGAGTCATCCTGGCGCTCAGATATCATATTCAACCACCCCAGAACAAGTCAATCGATCACAACTATAGCAACATACTAAGCTCCAATCATAAAAATGGCTCGATTGTCCCCATTAGTACCGATTTTGCAACGAGTAATAACCTCCTCATCGATTCTTGCTTGCTTACCAGAAATCACTTGACCATCGCTAGCTACTGACCAGCAGCCGGCTCCCCTACCACCGATCGGAGCATATCCCACACCACGCTCCATTTTGAATCCCTCATGACGATCCCTAAAAATGCCCTTTATTCCACACCAAATTCGCTTTCTTAGCCCTTGTTTGACTCCTAAAGAAACCGCAAAGTAATCTTAGTAAATATTCCCGGGATAACAAACAAAGCAACGTGAAAGCAACGCTAAACCGACTAAGCTCAAGCAACCAATCAACCAATCTCCCAAGCCTCGCTGAGTTTCCATTATCCATCAATTCTCCAAGCCCACGGTGATCTCCTCAACCCTCACTTTCAGCTTGAGCTTCTCATTTATCTCACTAATTTCACCAGAAATACCCTCAAGCTTACCATCAGTCGTTGAGCCTGCGTAACTTGTGTGGCTCAATGCATTCGCCTGGATCATCCAAGCCTTGTGTCCCAATTTGATCAGCGTTGGTCCAAATTCAGTCAGTAATTCCTGGACTATTTCATTTGATGGCTCCTCCTTGGCTAGACCCATATTATCTGGACCTCCAAATGTGGCATGATACTACAGGTATTGAGTTAGTCTTGTTGGTAGAATGAAGATTCCACAAAGAGCTATCTCGAGAATGTATGGGCAAGATAGCATAGTACAATAGCCAAGACGTCAATAAACTCACCCAATCTTCCTTCCATTCATCTATAGCCTTGATTGTCTCTGGATGATTGACTTTAATATCTTTCGCGACCATGTAGAAACTACTTCTTGCAGCATGCTTCTTAACAGGCTTGAAGACTTCAACCTTAGCAAATTTCGAGAACGCATACAACATGTATGCTGAATGCCATGTATCGATCTTATGTAATAACATCACCAAAGTACCTCCATTGTGCATTCTGTTCATGGCAAGAATCAGTTGCGAAGTTTGTAATCGCACTGTTTCCTTACTAAGGTTGGCATTGTAGGTATCCTTGATGCGATCATGCGTACGAAGAGTCTTGCCGTCGGCGAAAACAAGATGATACTTGATATACTTGAAGGGCTTGATATCACTGAATTTCGCCTTGAAATCTTCGGGAATGTCTTTACCGTTTGGGCAGAACTCCTTGAACATTGTAATATCATGAAATCTAAGACCTTGGAGGCGATTCCTGTCGATTACAACATTGTGTCCACCAGATTCATGGGCCAAGGTGATGGCATATGCCTTGAAGCTATTGCAGTGATTGAGAGCTGCTGCAGTGTAACCTCCAGGGGCCATGCAGAGATCGAGTATGTTTACCTGACCATCTGGGACGAAGGGTATGTTGAAGATACTGTGAGCGTTGTGCATTTCCTCTCCGATTTGTTGCATCATCCTGTAAAAACCACGTTCACCCTCTGATGTGGTTGAGTCGGCACGTTCTCGTTGTTGCTTGAAGTGCGCATCGCCGTCTTCTTTATTGTCATGCCATCCCTATACGCGCTAATCAGTGGCCACACATGAACTCGATTCAATGAGGTGTAGAAGAATGGCGGAAAGGCTCAAGGCAGCGGCCTGTGAGCCAACGTGTGTTTTTAATTAACACAGCACAAGATAATACTGAAGCAATAAGCTTTAGAGGTATATCGAAATAGATCTTACTCTGCTGCGAAGCTCCACAACTCTCCTGCACTGCTCATCCGACAAAATCAAGTAAACTTTCAACATTTGTGATGCCTTCGTGGGTCTTTCTCCATTAGGACCATCACGAATGCCCAAATAATTTGATGCCTCTTCCAGGGTGAGACCGAATAGTTCTTTTGCGAGATCTTCAATGTTCAGATTTTTACCATTGTCCCTCAGAGTAGCCAGTTTGTTCATGAAGCCATCAAGCTCGCCTGAAAGGAGAGAGCCATTGTTGGTTAAAGGATCCATGATTGAAAGGCAGCTGTTAACAGATGTCAACGATTGGCGTTGTTGTCGCTGGTGAGACAGGAAATTTGAGAGGACGTTAAGGTTTCGAAAATAAAAATTGAGTTTCAAAATTGAAAATAGGATTAAACAAGAGAATATGGTGACCCTGAAAATAATCTTGTTTCAATCGCAAAGACTTGACTGTTTTGTTTTGTCTTTCGTTGACCAAATAAACGAAAAGAAAGTTAAAGTTCGAGGGGGGGGGCCCTACTGAAAGTTGAATGGCTTTATCCGGATACAGTCTTCTTCCTTTCTAGAATCATATCAGAAGTACAAGGTTTGCATATCATGAAGTTGAATTGGTGAGAATATGTAAAAAGAGATGTTGGGGTGGTTCAAGAAAGATAGGAACGCCACTCGAGATTGTTGGAAATTGTTGAAGGGGTAGTGAGCATCTAATGTCATGTTGCTATTAACCTATGAACTCGACTGAGGTAGTAAGGGACAAATTGCAAGAATTGATTATTCTTATGGGATTGTTGATTGGGGGGGGGGGGGAATAAATAGTAGATGTATTACACAGAGATCAAACAAAGTTCCTAAAAACTTTCCCTTCAAGACTTGACAGATGTGGAAGGCACATTAACAACTTACCAACTCACCAACTCACCAACCTCATTGCACCATTACTGCTGCCATTTTGAGTGTTCAACATATCACATCACATCACAAGAACATACAAGCCTTAGATTCTTAAACCCTTAGTAAGCCAGAATCACACCACAAACACACACTTCAATCAAATATAAGATAGAGCTGCTGTCAAATTTTCTATGGTACAAAGTAGCAGCAAATTTTGTGTTTTCTATCTTATGTAACAAACAATGGGTTGGTTACCTCACTCCTATCATTCAAAAGAAGAGGATGCAACATGTAATTTGTATTTGCGAAATACGCGTGCCAAAAGTGTAAAAGCCATTTTCTGTAACCATTAATCGCGTGCATAAAAAACCCAAGTTTTTCTCGTAAAAAGCAAATACGCCCGACTGACAACGTGTCTGTCGAAGACTTTTGGTGGTGATGAAACTAAAAAGTATGCCGTGGCTATGCCAGAATATGAACATGTAAAAAGCAAAACATGAATGAAGGAGAAAGCCATATCATTCGTCATACCCACCCAACACTCTGCCGAGAAAAAAAGGAAGGTTGAAACTTCGTAGCTCAAGTTGTAGTTGCCCAGAGATCTCCAATCCTCTGATAGCTCCTATTAAACGCCGTAGAAACCACATGTCAAAACTCGTAAATACAGTCAACGTAAGTTGTTCAGATCATAATATCTGTATCGCTACATGTCATACGAGCGAAAGCCAACGTTGCAGAATTGGAGCGATGAACAGTCGTGCCACGTTATAGCGATTCAGAAGATATGGGGCTAATTGGTAAAAGTAATATAGGTAGAACATAGATGTCAGACCGCGCGTGTAGCTTCGAAGTCGGTGGCCAAGCATGACTTCAAGCTACGGGGGGTATCGAGACAGAAACCGAGAAGATTAGAAGGGAATTTATTGCTCGAGTAGTTCTTTCAACTTGGCATCGAGTAGGTTGTCGATTCTCTTTCGGCTCTTCAAATCAAGAGCACCGTTTCGTAAGGAAGTTCTAAGTTTTGCAAATGCAGATCGCTGGATTGGAGAATCGTCGCCCTTGACAACATCAACATAATGTCCGGCTAAAACCTCATTGATAGTTTTCTTCTTATTGTTGAGAGTTTCATCGTAATAAAGAATCAATTGTTCCATTCCGGTAGAGGCGTTGTTATGGCTATCCTCAAGTGCCAATTTGCGGAACTCGTAGTACATGCCTGGGTTGAAATTTCTGCACAAAAAGTGGGCCCAGAACTTGTAAAGAAGCTCCATGTCAGTATGGGTTTCACCAGGCTGGCTGGCTTCTCGGAGTCTGGTAGCTCTCTCACGGAAGATGGCATATTTTTCAATGGTGTTGGATTCGGAGATCGCTGCTTGTCGTCTTTGGTCCTTGACCCACATGACTGTTGGGGCATTGCTGTAGTTTGAATGAGGAGACATTGCCCTCAGGTTGCCTTCCAAAGAGCTAAGATGACACGAGTCAGTATGACAAATCAACGTGGAAGTCAGGGTAGCATGTGATTATTTACCTCTCTTGTGGATTTGACCCATTGACCAAGGGTCGGCCTTGGCGCTCTTCAGACAACTCCTCATTAATGGACCTACCATCAATTGACCCATTAGAAAAAGTTCTTGAGGATGAGTTGTGGTATGGGTGTCTGGCGGGTTTTTGATCGCTCGTCTTGCGGGAAGATTGTGCAAAAACCAAATTTAGATCCTCGATCTGTTCATCAGTGAACGTGGTTTCTGGTGCTAAAGGGTCGGGCGAAGGGACGGTGTTTCCGTTCAATGGTAACAGGCCAGGAGTAAAGTTGGGGACGGCAGCTGAAAGCGGTGTTTCTTCGTGATAGTGGTTGTTGTTGCCATTAGCCAAAGGCGCTTGAGTAGCTCCATTTCCATATCTCATAAAGTCATTTCCACCAGGGCTGAAGGCTGGCGAACCGACCTCTTGACCTGGCATCATCATTTGACCCATATGGCTTGGTGGACCATGGTTATCGCGAATAAGTGTAGTTGGCCCATCATTGTGCTTCATTGACTCTTCTCTTTCCTCAGATGGCATAACCCACTGATCCCAACCATCGCGTCTTCTAATTCTATCTACACCATCCTCGCCCTTGACTATCTCAATCTCGGTAGACTGTTGACAAGCGTATCTCAACATATCAATATCTGATGTAAGAGATTGGATTCTCTTGAACCCGGCCACAAAGTGTAGGAACACGAATCCTTGAGAGTCCATGTGTTTCCGTAAGAAGACATCTTTGCAAAGATTGTCTATCGAGAAATAATACTCCAATTGCATTTTTACCATTGACAAAACAGTAGCGGACTGGCCGTCGAAAGGACCATATGGCATAGCGCTCATGGTTTGCATCGGTACATAGTCGTACATGGTTTGAAGGGCTGGCATCTGTTGATTACCATTCGCATAGCCACCTCTTGGATACATGGCAACATTTGGAATAGATTGTGATCTCGAGCTACCGCGGCCACGGGAAGAAGTTTGTGCGTATTGGTGGCTGAACGGTCCTTGAGGTGGGGGACTGTACGGTGTTGAGTTTTGACGCCCTTGGTAAGGGGGAATCGTGTTGTGACCGTTGGCAAAAACATGGCCATTGGCGAAAGTATTGTGAGAGCCTCTGCCACGATAACCTCCACGGCCTCGCTCTGCTCTGCCCTCAGCTCTCTGATCCTTGCTTCCATTTTTGAAGTCAGAGCTTCCGGAGCCATCATTTCTGCGGTCACCAAAGCCAGATCTTGCTGGGAATTGTCCTTCGCCAACACCTTGTCCTTTCTGGCTGGTTTGGTTATCCTTATCAGGTTGTGTAGAATTCAAAGTTCGCCCAGTGTCAGTTGGCGATACAGATTCATTCTTGTTGACACCTCCTTTTGATTTCTCTGCATTTGGTGCATGCTTGCGTGCATCACGACTGACTTCATCTTCATTTGAAAGTCTCTTAGACGAGTTTGGTGGAAGTGATGATGATCTGACTCCACGTTTTTCGGTTTCTTCGCCAGACTCGGCAGGTTTAGTCGCACTTCCTGACAACTTCTCTCCAGCAGCACCATTTGGTACATGACTGGTACGTCCACCCTCACGACCTACACGAGCACCACCTCGTCCTCGACCACCTCGAACAGGTAGCGGGGTATTGAATGTGACTGATGGAGTGTATGGTACTGGGACCCACTTCTCCTTCGTCCTTGGTTTGTTGGATGGATTGTCATCCTTCTCATCCTTCTTTACTTTGTCTTCCTCTTGGAGCTTCCGCTTCTCCTCTTCCAGTGCAGTTTCCGGTGTTGGCCATGCCAAAGAGTCCTCGACTGGAGGGGGCAATGAACTGGTAGAACTCCTGTCTTTATCTTCAGTGCTCCTACTGCCTCTTGCAGGTCGTTTGGTTGATTCCTCCTTTCCCTTGGTCAGACTATCTGGACCTTTCTTTTGGCCCTGCTTTGAGGCAGTATCTTTGCCAGTCTGCGATGCCTTTTCATCTTCAACAGAAGCCTTTCCCTTTCGTCTAGATTCGATACCTTTTGGAGTTGGAGTGGAACTTGAGGTTTCGCCGGAAGAGTTTGCTGTTTGAGGTATTGATGGGCTCGACTTTATCTTTGCGGCTTGTGCCTCCTTGCGCTGCTCCCAGAAATTTACAGCCGGAGGCGGAGCGGGTACCAGGGGAACCTCTGGCACTTTCACTTCTTCCTTATCTTTCTCTTTCTCTTTCTCTTTTTCCGCCTCCTTATCGTCCTTCTTTTGCTTCTTGGACTTCTTAGATTTTCTTCCCTCAATCGCCTCCGGGGAAGGCTTTTCTTCTCTATTTCGCCCAGCTTTCTCCCATCCTTGCTCGGAATCATCCGCAGCTACATTCAAAGCGAGCTCCTCCTCCTTTGGTATTGTTGCGTTTGGAGTAGCAGTCACACTTGGTGATTCTGGAATCGAGCCTGCGCTTACTTGTGGTGTTGGATTTGCATCTGTGTTTGATCCAACTCCTAGCGAATCGCTCTTAATTGGAACTTCGGTGGAACCATTAGTATTTCTATCTCCGTTTTCAGATCCTGCTGCCCCGTTCACCGACGCTGAAGGTGTATTCGATACGGAATTCGACTCCTTAGCAGGTGTGCTGACACCAGAAGCTGATGCCTGGCTTGATTGCATGGCGGAATTCGCAGTTGAAGTTACGCGACCTTTTGCGGCCATCGCATATGAAAATGTAGGCGGGGTAGGGGTGCTGTCGGATTTCGGTGTTGCCGATGACATTATGAGTTGTATCACACAAAGTATGACTCTTTCGCTCAATCAAGCAAGTCCAATTCTTGCGAATGGGTACCTGTAATTCTTGAAGTAGATACAGAGAGGTGACTAAAATTTCACTCTCAGTATGGACGTCCGGAGAGGTTGACTCGACCTCTCCGCACTTCTATCCCGATGCGCTGATCAGATATCACGTCTCAAGAAATATCGAAGCGACTCAGTACAGACCGCGAGAATGGGAATTGGTAAGATCGCTGCTGGAACTTTGTTTGTGGTGGATATGAGGGGTATCTGCTGGATTTTGAGGACTTGTTTTGTCGCGCAAGTTTCGCAAGATATCGAAGTCCAAGAAATTACTTGAAGATGTAGGAAGGAAATCAAGGGCCCGATTGTCTAACAGATTTCGACGTTTTATGAACTGTAGGTAGTAATTCGTGGAACGAAGCGGAAGATTTGTTTGATGGCACAGGTGGTGCTGGCGGCAACGCGAAAGTAAGCTCGAACAACTGAATGGAAACTATGATCTATTATAGAATATTAGCAGTGTGATTCCAACATGATACGGCCAATTCTGTGAATCGATATGACATTGGATGCAACTTCTTCGAGTAGTCTGATCTGCAATGGCGCAGATGTCAAGCCGCACAAAAGTAATTGTCACAAATAGAGCATGGAAATTCCCCCACGCACCTTTCGAAGAGAATAGAGATAGCAGAAGATCAATCCTGCAAGAGAGGTCTTTTACTATTCGAATCCAGAGAGAATGAGCCAGTAGTGATGTGAAATACCCAGTCTTGGACAATGTATTACAGTCAGTTACTGTCTTCTTTACCTCTGAATCTTATTCTGGGGTTGTCGTTCCAAACAAAAAGTCAAGATTTTCTCTTTGGAATAGAAGAGTAAGTATTCAAACGAGTAAAGACCTTTTTATTCTTTTCACCACTTTTATGAGAAGAGGTACCAAACGGGGTCGGAAGGGAAGAGGTTGAAGGAAGAAAAAAAATGGAGATTAAATTTGTGAAGGCAGAATCTTTAGGGTTGAAATGGAAGGGAATAATTTTTTGTTAGATTCAGTATTTAGTGGATTTTTCTTTTCTCGGCTGAGAAATTTGAGAAATTTAAGTGTTAAGTCATGATAAATTTCTATGATGAAGGCTGGACTAAACGGCTTCACGGAAGGTCCCAGTATGCAAGTTCCGTTGGTATGATTTTGGATTTTGGAGGGGAAAAACGAAAAACAGATGCAGCAGCAAAAGATGCTTGGTATATCGAGTCAACGGTATTTTCGAAGATGGTTATGGAATGATGATATGGATGGAATGTTTAAGAATTCAATTAAATGTGATATGCCATCGATCATGATGATGATTTCCCCTCGAATTGAAATACAATTCCTACCGTAGATATTTCGTATTCTATATGTCACTTACCTATCCACCTACCCTATACCTAGTCACCCTCTGAACGAAAAACCCGGTAGACCAAGAAATAGCACTACTTTCAAAATTCTTTTCCCAAGCAGTAATGATCATTCCAGATCTTAGATTGAAACTGAAAGATTAATAGCTTATAATGTATCATATATCTTTATTGTATTCAGCTTATAACATCTTTTCGAATTATCATCCAATTTCCAAATAATAGTGTTTTGAAGAGAGTCTCGATTTTGCTGGGTTCCGTGTGCCGGGTTTTCGTTCAGAGCGTGCTAGTTAGTGTGCACTACAATATACCTAGATATGTGAGTAACTGACAACGGTGCCTTCATCCAGAAATAATCACTATGTGCCTATCCATCAGATCTCTAGGTATTGCCCCGAGGCATATTATATATATATATATATATACTAACTAGGTACACATGCAAACCTCGCTCTTTGGGTGAAGTATGGATCAATCATCAATCATATCATATCATATCATATCATATCATATCATATCATATCATTCCACTCCATCCATTACATCACATAGGTACATTACCTGTATATATATATATATATATATATATATACCCGGTTGTGCATTGTACCTAGGTAGGCTCGAGCTAGGTAGGCACCGGTCGTCAATCATTCATTTTTATATTACTCGCGATACATTATTCATTCCTCTTTTAATCCGTCAGACCCAATACAACTGGTCAGTAGTAAATGGCCACTGGTACCCAGAGAGAGAGAAGCCTCGCAGACTTCAAACAATGCATCCGTCCATCTCTTCTCCCCTCCTCCTTCCTATCTCATCAACGATACGCCCACAGTAGAGCCTATCTAGGCACTTCAGTCATCAGGGCTGTAGACCCAGTATTAGTAGGTATCTATGTCCAACATGATGACGAGTCATCAATACGAAAATGTCCATTCAAACATGACCTGAGTTTCTCACGATTACTACGAGTACAAACACATGAAACACCTGCATCGATATTATCGCGTTTCATTGCTATGGTCATAGTATTCAAACACGTGTAAATGAGCGTGCGAACAATGGGTTGGTATCTTGATTCTTTTCTGCAAACTTGAATAGTTGTACTCGAGCATCACGCTGTCACAATGTATTTACCTACTTGAATAAAGTCATTCTCTTTATTGTATTGTATTAGATTGCTGCTCATTGCTGCCACCATTGCTGCCATTACCGCCATTACCATTATTACCGTTCATCATACGCATCCAACACCATCCCTCTTAACAATACTTTGGGTAGATAGCCGAAGACACTTTCTTCCCTTCTTTTACCTCGCCTCACCTCACCTCACCTCCATTTTCAAATCCAGCCACGATGTAATTAATAATGAGGGGTTGAAAATCTTCATTCAAATTTGTCAATGTCAACCTAGGTGATTTCCTATTTCTCTCACCTGCATACAAAGTGGATCTGCCTTCCCGCCTTTCCATTGGAGAGGTTTGGTGACTCTAAACCTTCCCATTTCTCTTTTAACCTCACATTGATGAACTTCTTCCACTTACCATCTTTTATTCTTCATTCCCCCACAAAAAACACATACACATGCCGTACATCCCTTCCCCGAAGAATCTGAAACCAAAGTAAGTCTTACATACATACGTACTTACTCCATACATACTTACTTACATACATACAGCACGGAGTATTTGGACCTGAAATTCGGTATCGAAATGACTATGTTGTAATCACCAAAGCTGCATCTCGCGCCTACAACAAAAAAGAAACCTTGCATCCAAAAGATGGAGGAAAGGTGTGTGGGCGTAAGTCAGTCAGTGTATCCACACCAAAAAACTACCCCTCCATTATCTAGATAATGGTATCGTATCCACCTGGTCATCGCCACCGTATCATTGATCGTATCTGGCAATCATCATACCCACGCCCGCCCCCCTCATTCTGGCCATTTTTACCAATATGAAAAATTCATGCTGTCCAACTATGATCATCTATCTTCGCATCTGATAGTCTTACTGAGAGAGTTCAGCAGCCCTATGGAAAGAAATATAGCCTGCGCACTATACAAGCGGTGAATGTAGGTAGATCTATGGTGGAAAAGGATTGTGAGTAGATCTTTGAGGTTGTAACATTTTCTTGAACTTATACCATAGCCAACGTACGTATACCTATGATGACTATATTTATATTTGTACTTTATGATTCAGAGTCCCAAAGCCATCTCATTTCTTTCTGATTCAAAGATGTCAAGCCATCCCATTTAATGTGAAGTAACATCTCCACGATGATGATATTTATATCCATCCGTGCTTTATGGTTCAAACTTTAAAGTTATCTTACCTTAGTTACTTACTTATCATGAAGCAACATCACATTACCAAAATCCAGACCGCAATTCATTAAAATCTTCAGACGAATGAGCCCGCTCCGAAATATTCATTCATGAAGCGCAAATCCCAATCACCGGGTTACCGAACCCCACACTTTCTTCACGATATCTCTATTCCCCGTTTTCGTGAAGCCAACTATCTAATCTGCAAATGACGACATCTGAGATCCCTATGTTAATGAGTGCTTTCCCTCAAGTGTAACCTCCGCTCTAGCGATAAATGTCCTTTTGGTCGACTCGCATTACACTTGCAAGCATTCGGAAGATCTTGTGTCACCATCGTCTGCAACCACTCCTCGTCCTGCATATACGCAGAGAAGCTCGGTACCACTACATAACTCGAGAGAACTTATTATGTCACGTCCTTCAAATGAGATGCTGCATGCAAGTGAAAGGTTACAAAAGCTTCTCGTTCACGGATAACTTCCGACATATCCACATGATTTGATACGTACATTGATGCACTGATACAAACCTCGTAGAAGGAGACGTCAAGATAATTACTATGGCATGAAAATGGGTATGTGCTAGATCTACAAAATTGTCGCTTCGAAGGATTACCTGATTTGGTTCCGCAGCTCTATCCTGACATCCATGCAGCTGCTCTATTAACCCCGAAATTTGTCGCCAGTCGAAGACCACTGGAGCCCATTGGGAAATAGCTGACAAGATACCAAGTCAAGCAGATTATTTGAATAATCGCCGAGATCAAGGTCAACGGCTTGCTTCGAAGCTGCACACAAGATTAGATTATTAGAAGATGGTGGGAAGGATATATCAATGTAGACACTTACGCCCAGACTGAAATATAGAGTCAACGCGATAGATCCGAAATAAGTCGCGGTAAATGGAAGGCGTGGCGCTGATATCAGGTGGTTCATGTACGTCCACGGGCCCATCATCGCGGCCCATGATGCGAGGAACAACATTGAACCTAGGGTCCATCTAGATGTCACACGCTCCAAGTTAGTTTTGTGGGTGTATATGTATATATCTGAACTTCGTAATCCTTCAGAATCGCAAACCATTCATTGATCCTTGAGTAGTATCATGACTGATCGACAAACTTTAAGCTCCGTACGCAAGTCCGACGCGTAGTTGCATGGACGCGATATTGCTCAAGGTTTGGAGTACTGCGACTCGTATTTGACGAAACTTGCAGGACATGGGTTTCAGATGGCAAGGAAAGTGAGACTTACAAAATCGCAAACTTGGTTGGAAGAACGATCAGGTACGGGAATAAGACGAAACATATAACAAAACAAGCCAATGCACCGATGTTAAACCCAGCAAATAATAGAAGTCGATCCCACCTACTCACTGAGTATAAGAAAATCGATAGTCAGTCAGCCTTCAAATAAGCAATTTTTGGGAATAACACAGAAAGACAGTCAAGCCACACTAGTAAAAGACGCCACTGTACGTCGCACCAGGTGGCGGCGGATGCAGGGACAGTGCAACGTGTGGGGAAATGAGAAAGTTAGGTAGGTTGACTTACAGGCAAACCATCCTTCTTCTTCTTCGCGACGATTTCGACCAGGTAGAGGCGCACCCGCACCCTCTGTGGTAGGCAGTCGAACATAGCCACTATCTCCGAATGGATTCAGCGATTTTATCGAGGATAATAGGCCACCGGTCTGCTGAGCAGTGTTTACGGGTAGGTCCGGGTCGCGTCGCGACCAGCCTAAGGAATTCATGGAATCTCTGAAAGAGGAGGAAGCCATTGTCGCGGTGATCTTTCGGTAGTTATAGCTATATGTAGTACTGATATTGTTTTCCCACCCCTGTCATTTCTTTCGCAGGTGCCGTGGATGTTCAAGATAAGGTAGGTAATTGATCCGAGTTCAAGAACCTAGTTTAGATATGGGCCGAAGAGATGTGATCGATTCGGGGTATTTTGCTGAAGAAAATACGGCCGTTTGTGTCCTACTCAGTATAATTTGACTGCAGGTATGTCGTGCGTTAATCGACCTCGTGGAAAGAATGCGACTGGTTTCTTTGCAAATGTTGAAAAGGGGTGTCCAATGACCTATTCAACCGACAGGGTTTTGGTTGAATAGGATATCTCTATGCAATGAAAGATCTCCTCGTGATCACCCTAGAGGCTCTTGATGATGAAATCGAATAATGGATGTGTGATGAAGGTGGGATCTGAGGACAGTTTGTCGCAGTCAGCAGGAATGGGGTGTGGTGGTGTAGCTTCTAAGGATTGATCGGAATGAAGAGCAATAAGCGCTCTTTTAGCTTTGGGCTCAAGTGGTATGCGATAATCCTTTTTGATTTGTTTTTCGAATTATTATGGTGGGTTCCTTTAATCGCTGATGGTGGTGGAAGAGTCAAGTTTAGGTGTAGGTGGTGTGGTATTGTTGATAGGCAATCATGGGAAAGCTTATGATGATGGGAAGTTGTTGCTTTGACGCTAAAATATCTCACATAATATGCCGCTAGTCGGTAGGGAGTTTGGAAATGTACCGGTACACAGACGCCCTTGACGAACCAGCCAGTCCAGTTAATGAGTGACAAGCACGATTTAACTACTATAATCAGGTCACACAGTATACAATTCACCTAGCAGTGTGTAGTGTGTAGTGTAGTCGGATCTCGTGAAATCTGAATCCATGGAATTAGAACTAAGAGGAAAGACGCCACTGCATTCTATTATACATTTACGCGCAGCAGGAGTACGAAATATCTGTATCCGAAAATAGGATTGTGGCACAGTCGTAGAGTAGATATCTACCTCCATACAGTACAATGCATAGTAGCCTATTCCTCTTCGAGGCCATAGGAATCCCGCAATTCTTGTGTGATTCCCTACCTCCCATACCTTATCGAGCTTGCGTGTTAGCGTGTGGTTCAACTTTGAGACATTCAACCCTCCATTGCAATCTTTTTGGGCAAGGTAGCAAATACCGGACATGGATCAATAGATCTGATTAAGGTTGTAAAGATGTAAATGTAGAAGCGAGAGGGTGTGAAGAGGCATGAAAAGGTGTGGATGGTGGTTCGCTAGGTTCGAGGGGATGGGAAAGTATGAGTCTTCGATACCATTTACTTCTGATTATTGAGTGAAACCTCCCCAACCTTTTATTAAAATCTTGGAAAACCTGGTAGAGACTACTTTCAAGCCTTTCTTACGAAGTCAAGTGACTTGAGGTTGTATGCACGAGTGAAGAACATAAAAGGATATCCTCGCCTCCTGAACCCCTCAACTTCTTCCAACCAAATTACCGAAGTTTGAGCCACCGTCTACTTCTTCTACCTATCTACGACCTAGGTATTCAGCCTGAAGTCCTATACACTGACTGCATAACATTTGTGTACACTTGCACAAACAGCTACAAGATCAATAACCTCAAACTCAACTTTGATATCAACCTTCTTCCGCTGTCTTTCAAGCCGAGGTCTTGGTACTACAAGCTACAAGCTACAAGCTACAAGCTAGAAACTCCATACCACATATATACTATCGACCTTACTTCACCTCACGCCTCTCTTCGATATTGGATTGGACTACCTACCTATTTTATCCCGTCTTACCCAATCGTGTAAGACTGTCGGTTGTACCATCTCATCTTATTTGCTTGTATCAACGGCCGAATTCCTCAAGGTTTTCGAAAGTGGAAGCTTGCACCCGTTTCACCGGACAGGCTGAACTCCATTCTAATACACGTCTTGCCGGTCTTGTCGGCGACATATCAGATTATTGGATTTTCTGGATCTCACGCCTACTCTTTCACGGAAACAAGGAGACAAGGGAACGAACATTGCCTTTTTTCTACCGATAAAGATTTGGCTTCCGTTGCTACCTAGATCCTTCGAACCTTTTCTTCCACCGCGAACTTTTATTGCAGCATTATCGGAATTTGTGGAACACTCTCTGCTTTATTTGTTTGTTGATTGATTTATCTATCTATCGACTGGGTATCTATCTATCTAATCGTTATCAACTATCTACCCCGCCATTCGAAATAAGCTCCATTGGAAGTATTTTGGCGACGGAATAATAATAAATTGCATTCCTTCTTCGCCATTTTGATTCGCAAAGAGCTCCATGTTCTTGGAAAATACGGTACGTCCTTGCTTGCTTGCTTTCTGTCTCTCCTTAGCTTCTCAGCCATTCATCCATTCGTTGAATTGGCAAAAGCAAAAAAAAAAAAACCAGTGCAACGTTTGACAAGAATTAATAAAGAAACCTTCTCTCCTCTTGGCCCAATCAGGAAACTAATTGAAAAAGAAGATTGTCCTACATTTTAGAATCTCTCACTCTCGGTCGGTCAAATTATTACACGCGAGCTTTCCGTCGCTTTGGCACTGCAACAATCATCACAGATCTGAAGGAAGCACAGAATAATCGAAACGAAAGACGAGTGCACTAACCTTTATTCCCTTCTTCTATTCTATATGACAGATAATAATAAGGCTGGTATCTGGTGTCTATTCCACATTAAGTTCGGAATTTTATACCATTAATTCCAACGAGATCGCCCCTCAATTCGCTCTACTAGGTATCTTATAAAGAAGAAGCTTGGGACCCGACCCGATCAACTTCCTCTTCACCTATCAATACTTGCTTGACTCATGTAGTCACATCTACAACATATACACATACACATACCCATACCTATAACAACACAATCCATAATCCATTCCTCCTTGCACCACTCTCCCACCATTATTCACATAGACACACCTCCAGGCGATCGAATCAAAAGCCAATCCGATAGCTATCCGATAACTACCCGGCAGCTTACATTTCCCTCCTGCCCTTCTTCAATCATTTTACTTTCTTCCATTCCCATTGCCATTCTCATTTCCATATTTGACATCGCTAGACGCGGTTCATTCGTCATTACATTACGCCAAGTCCCGAATTGGCCGACCATCCACCCCGGATTTCCACAGAACAAGGGAAAGAGAGGAAGGAAAATCTCATCTCACTCGATATCGAAGAATCCGAACCAATAAATCCACTCAGAAAAGGGAAAAAAGGCCAAGAAGAGGATTCGCAGCCGGTGAATTGATACTTGGTACAGACGACATCATACCCAGGTAAATAGAAATCCCCAAGTCCTATTACCTCCCCTTCCTCCCACCCTCGCTCCCTCGCTCCCTCCCTACCTACACCTGCACTGCACTGCACTGCACTCCACTGCACATCCAATTTCGCAATCAATTTACGCCTCAACCTCAACCTCAACCTAGTACCATTTCAATTCTAACCTTCGCACTTTAGCATTAGGGAAATTTCAGGGAAAAAAACTCAAAACCATTATTCACTCTTAGTCTTTTTTCTCTCACACTGCGTTGCGTTGCGTCGCGCTAAAAAGATTTCATTCAATAAAGGGTATTTTATTCATTTCCATCCCTCTCACAGACAGAATCAATCCTCCTCGCCCTCGTCCTCTTCCTCTATCGACATCTCATAAGAACGAACTTCTTTCCTATCAATTCTTGGTGTCATCACACACAGATATTCTCATTCACAAAGAAGACAAAAGTTAAATGTTCTTCAACTTATTAAATCAATCAGTCAATAGAAATCACCCGGTGCAACCCTCGGCCATCACTACCGAGAGTTAAAAAGAAAAGGTTATCCATCCCTCCCCCCCACCGCCTTTCAACGAAATATCGTGAGTTATCCCACACAACGGCTGTTTTGGCACACATTTTTGGGAAATTCCTCTCCCCAATCATAACTTCTCCGCCTTTTTCTAGCGCACTCTAGAAAAGGTAACCTTCCTTTCCCTCTTTGGTTGACAACTCAACTGTTCTTCTTCATTCTTCTCCCATCTTTTTTTTCTTTGCTCGGACTCATCAAAGGAAGAAGAAAGACAGAATACTAACCCATCTCTCCGACAAGGCCCCCTCGCGATAATAAATTCATCACTTCGCCCTACCTGCCTTATCAGCCAAATCAAAGACCACATAACCGTCGTGGCCCTTATTTATCCAACACCGAAGCTCAAAGGATTGCAAGAAGATCGATAGGATTTATTTACTCAGGAGTCAGCATCAGCTTCATTCCCGCTTACATCTTCGAAACTCGACAACCGTCTGCCCGCATGTAAGTGCGCATCCTTTTTCCATATATGCATGTTCCCCCCTTCCCCCCCCCCTTATGACGACTTGGCAATTAAAATACTCTGCATTGTGGTCATATAGCATGATCATTGGTTATGCGAACGAATATTTTGCTATCTTGTCAGGTAATTATAGGCATAGTATCAATTCCGCGGCAATCCCGGGGATATGCTTGTTTCTCATTCGAAATTGGCTTTTCTGAACCTTTGACAATGGCTAACGTTTGTCACACACGTAGATAACGATCACCTTTTGTTCAAAAGAGGTGCAAATACAAACCAACAACCACGTACAAGGCATACAACTTCCTCAAAGACCTTATAGTCAGGCGTCAAAATATACAAAATGGCTGGCACGGGTGCATTAAGCCCATTTATCAAAGACGAGCCGGATGATCAATTCTTCTCCTCCCACAACCAAAGATTCATGTCGAACCCACAAAGTTTCGGTCTCACGCAGACACACTTCAATCAATTCGGCTCACATGGAGGCAGCATCAATCCCAATGATTTGAATGTTGCCAGCAATGCCATGTCTATTCCAAACAGTGGATACGGTACCTCCTTCCAAAACAACTTCACAACTCAGCCATCGAACCCTAGCGCAAGCTTCTCAAAGGGTATCTCGACCTTTGGCGATGACGAATTGCTAGATAGTCTAGACACCTTGAATACTCATGGCGGTATGCAAAACGGTGGTCAAGACTTTGGCATGGAATTCGACTTCAACAACGGACACAACATCTATGCAAGCAATAATGGAAATGGCTTGGCTGTTGACCCAAACATGAACGGCTATTCAAATACTCCAGATGGAGATCCTATCCAGAGTCCCTTTGTTCACAATTTCAATCATGCGCAATTTAGACATATGCAAACCCAACACAACTTTAGCTCGTCGCTGCAGTCCCCTGCTTCATACGCAGGTTCGCCATTAAGCGGTGCGGATTTGCATAATGGAGCTGGAGACAGCAACTTCTCCAAGCAACAACGGCCAAGATTGAGTCAAGTGGGATCTGGAAGAAGACAATCGAGCACTAGAAGCCCACTGACACCGAAAACTCCCGTGATATCATCTCTCAACATTGGATCAACGGATCACTCGAGCTTTCCCACTCAGCCAATCCGCACCAATCATGCCCACCGACACCAAAAAACTTCTTCCAATCAATGGGATCAGCCACCGAATAGCCTTGGTTCCTTCCCAGGTTCTGAGTTCGGTTCGCCTATCCAAGGAGTTCATCCAAATCCTCAAATCTCCGACATTCTCAAGGGCACTTCAATGCCAACCAAACTCAACAATGGACACGGAGCGGCGAATGCACCTGGTTTGCAATCCCAAGAAATGAAGAGAAGACGCCGACGGGAGTCACACAATCTTGTTGAGAGAAGAAGGCGAGACAACATCAATGAGCGCATTCAAGAATTGAGCCATCTTGTTCCCTTGCATCGACTTGAGGACGAGAAAGTACGCAAAGCCATTATGAATAACTCTCCTTTGTCTCCAAGCCTCACGGCTGTATCACAACCACCAAATGGAATAAGCCCTCCTCAAGCTACTTCGGGTCTTGCCGGTCCTGGTGCCAGGAGGGCCACAGGCAATATCACTACCGGTATTCCAATCGAGGAAAAAGACAAGGGTCCAAACAAGGGTGACATTCTTAATGGTGCTGTAAGCTGGACTAGAGATCTCATGTGGATGTGTCATCACCAGGCTCAACAAATGGAAGATCTAGCCAATCTCATCGCTGAATTGGGAGGAACATGGCCATACGAAAAAACTGAGGATGAGAAGCGCATGCATACCGAATTGATGGATGCTATGACGAAGAATGGCGAGGCTAGTTTCGAATACACCCGACGTCCAGGTACAGGTTTAAGGGTACCTAAACACACCGACTATAGAGGTGAACCAGACCGTGGCTCCAACTTCTCTCAACTTGACAACTCTTTGAGTCCAGACAACCATAGCAGTACAGATGTTGGTCAAACTGGTATGGGTGGTCCAGGTCAATACTGGAGTGGTCACAATAGTGGAGGTAGCGGTCCTGGCTCTATTGGTGGCTTCAAAGAAGAGGATGAATACAACATGGATCTCGGACAATGAGGAATCCATGCTGTTGTTCTATGAGCAATTAGTTGTTCAAGTGTGAGGGATTTTCTTACGATTTTTAAGGCAAAGCAACAAGGAATTGGTTACCAGTTTGCATGCACTTTTCGCTTCGCATTTGTGTTTTTAATTAAATGGTGTTTTTCATCTTTGCATTTAATGGTAGTTATGGGCTTGACTTGGCTTGGTGTTGCTTGCGGTTTGAACATTGCTCGCAGAAGGCGAGCCAATCATGTGGATGGAATATGGATACTAATGGCTTGACGATAATGGCTTTGACGATATGGGTTGGGATTTATAATTTGTTGGAGATGGATATTGGTTTCACTTGCATGCATCACTTTTTTTTATTCGGTTTTGGTTTTTATTATCTACTTGCATCTATCTTTGCGGTTTGGGCTCCTTCACATGATACCTGTGCATCGGGATACCGATGTTTGCCTGTTGTTTTTCCTATGTTACTTGACGACTGGATGGATTCACGACTAAACGGGTTTACGAGTAAATGGACTGGGTCGACAGAATTGAATGGGGCTCTTTTTCCAGCATTTGATTTGCTACCTATTTTCTTTTACCCCCGCACAATACCTTAGCTAGCTTAGTTAGTACTTGTTGTCTATTCTACCCTTCTGGTAGATTGGATTTCAGGAGTCATTCACAAGTTGCTTATCAACGAATGGAATATACGAAATGTACCCCACTCCAAGGAGTTCCTTCATGATTCTTTGCGTGCAATTTTATACTTTCTTGTCCGTCACTTCTTTGACCCCTACTTTTCCGAGGGCCCACCTCTAGAATTTGGGGTACTAAGAGGTGCGTGAAGTGCATGTTGGATAAGTGTGTGTGTGTGTATGCACGCACTTTGAGCCCACTCTCCAACTATCGAATGGAATCATGGTATGCAAGAGATCTCTTACAAGGGTGAGTTCTAATGGAGAGCAAGGAAAGCGGGGGTGGATTGTGTCCATATCGGGTATCGGATTTAGGAAAACAGTCCCAAGGTTGATGAGTTAGTGGATGAGTGGAGAATCTCAAGCCCGAGGTTCAAATGGATGTAGGTATGTACATGTGAAAACTGCCGGTAGGGATTGAATGGGATTGCTGGGGTAGTGTGGGAAATTCAGTTGGTGGGGGAGGGGGGTGAAATCTGTGCATGTTTATGATGGGATTTCAGTTCCGGGTGAAAGTTGGATGGGGAATGGGGAATTGGCAATGGAATCTATGCCGACTGAGCTACGATGCCTTCTATGACTTGGGATTGAAACATGTACAAACTGGCTTTACTAAGTTTTCTCATTTGTCAGTATTGGTAAAATTGGAAGACAAGAGAAAGTGGGAGTAGATCAGGGAGAGAGAGAGAAAGAGTTTATTGAATGGGAGTAGAGTCAATATACGTTACAATAAGATGTAATACTCTTTGTGACTTTCGAATAATAGTAAATTAATGACTTGAATATAGCTTTGAATGGAATAGCTTCAATACTATTGATGTTTATCGTATTGTTGATTAATAGAAAGCTTTATAGTGAAATCAATTATAGAGTATATCATTCCTTTTTGTGTTTTTATGGAATCATAGAAGCAAACCAGATCTAGCTATACTATTTTAATATAATCAAAGATATTTCTAATTGGATCATTCTCATATTTAGGGCTCGTTCGGAACGATTTTTTTTTCAATATTAAATCTAATATGTGGCTGAAATATTTTTGAAATGAATATAACATCAGAGTTAGTAAAATACCGAATTTGCTAAATCTAAAATGATAAATGTATTAATCTTTTTTATATAGTAACCATCAGTACTCCTCTAAGTTTTGTTAATGAATACATTTAAGAAAAAGCGATAACTTCTTTGTTTTCAATTCAATTATGTACGTATCAATATTACTTCAAATATACTTCACTCAAATATATCTCAATATAAACTAGTCTCAATTACCTAATATCCTTGCTGTTTTACTCATGATTAATATTTATCAAATACATAGAAAAACGACCCCAATGTACTCTTATAATCAACAAGAAAACTATACAATTGTTCACAATCAATTCAAATCGATTTCATGAATCTATGAGTAAAGTACTAATACTAAAAAGTCAAGTTTTTGTTAGCTGAGACGAATGAGATCATTTCAATTCAATATATTATTCTTAAATGAGCTAACAAAACAATTGAAAAAGTGAAAATGAAATTGAGGTAGTTAAGAGTTCTCAAAATTATGATTACTTTTACGACAAATATCATATCAATAATGAAATCAATCAATTAAACTGAAAGGTCCAAGTAGAATATATTAAAAATACATTTTAAGTGGGAGTAAGGATGTATAGATATGTCTAATCTTAAAGGGTTTTTAAAATTATACTTTCGTGGAATATATTATGATTTAAATTGAAATATAAACTGAAATGCAATCAAGGACCTGAAATAAATCAAATTGGAATGATAAAGAATGATGTTAGATTTCTATACTATTCTATTATTCTATTCTTTATTTTTGAATGGAAGGAGATAATAATTGGTCTTTTGAAATTCTGATACTAAAACCTGGAATTTTGAATAAAGAAGTTTTTATTAATATCAATGTATACTAAGGACTTTTTTTAATTTCTTTAAATTCAATAACTATGTTAGTAATGTATAGATTTTGAAATATTGGATTTCGAAAAAGATTTATGTAATTATAGTTTTTGTGTACAAAAAGCATAACACTATTTGAAGGTTTAATATTTTTTAAAAGAAGGAGTTTATATATTGATCTAAATACTTGAGAGAATCCCTCGATAAGTAAAATTCTTAATTCTAAGTCTATATATTCAAATTTTATAGTCTTAACTTTCTGTTATTTCTGGTTTGGGCTGAAATATAAGGAAAGAAAATATCAAATCCAAAAAATTTGAATCTATTAAATCTATCAAATCTATCAAATATATTAAGTCTATTAAGTCTATTAAGTCTATTAAACCTGTTAAATCTAGTATATCTGAAAGGAGTGAAAGAAGAATTACGATTAAGTATAATGTAGGAATCAATTCAAGATTTATAACTTATAACACTGGCATATAATAATACATTATTGTGAAATCTATCGTAGTGAGAGCTGGAAGTTTAAGGCTAGCTTTTATATATGTTATATAATGTTGTAATAAAATGAATGGTAATAACCTCATATAGCAACATTCCATGTATTGATACCTTAAACATCAGAAATATAAGTAATATAATCTTAAATAGCATTTTTGATATCTTAGTCGTGATTTTTTTTCAAAAAAATGTTGTTATTCTAATCTTTAAAAAAGAAATCTATTATGAATATAGGAAAGTTGATTATAAATATAAAGAATTTAGATTCTGATATTTTTCTATAAACGAAATAGGAAAATAAAATAAGAAAGTTAGAAAGAAACTAAAAAATAAAATGAATTACCAAAAAATTGAAAAATAACTTAATTTGAGTTTTGTGTTCAGAACTAGAATAACAATATTTCAAACACAAAACCATTTGAATTAGTATATACTAAACCCTGAATAGCATTTCTGATATTTAAAATATTAATATATGGAATGTTGCTATATGGGGGTATTATCATAAAATGAAGTTTAATAAATATTTCTCTCTTAAAATTTAAACTTGTTTTGAACCAAAAAAAAATCTGCATTTTACCAGTTTATATATAGTTTGTTCCAGAGATTTTGTTTCTTTTCATAAAATGAAGGGGAGCATATGTATTTTAACTTTCAAAATATGCAAATTAATGAATAAATGATAATTTAATTCTATATAGATCAAGAAACTTTTAGAAATGTTATCTTTACATTGTTGAAAGCTATTGATTCCAACTCTGAAATCATTTCAACTACTTTTATATAATAATAAAATATATTGATCACAATTATATAGAACAGAATCAAATCTTGATTTTGATTAAAACCCTGATTGTTTCCATATAGATTCTATTAAATCAGTATGAACATGTAGTTGTAGCTTATGTCTTTAGATTTTTCAAGGAAGAAATTTTTTCTTAAAACTTTCGAATATTACTTTGTAACACATAACCTTTAAATATTTATTTTTCATTTCAAAATAACTATGGAAAGGTTATCTGTTTGACAAAGTGCTTGAAGTTTCTTTTAATAATGATAATAAACTTAATAAGTTGAGAAAAGAAACAGTACAAGTAATGGAAGTGTTTATACAAAGTTTCATTGATCATTATTATAGCGTTAAGATAGGTTTCTGTAAAGCTCTCAAGTTTGTTAAAAATTCGATGTTTTTAATACTACATATACATGTTATTAGTAACAGTTAGGATTTGACTCTTGCATTGATACAATATCTCAGTTTCAAAATATCTTGATATTTTTGATTTTGATTCTATTAGAATTGCTTTGTATTTCTTTTTAAATACTTTTTTTTATTCAGACTGATTATCATTCTCATAATAATATATTTTAAGTTATAAGTTGTTTTCTATAGTTAAAATACTCTAACTTTGTGTATTCCATAAATTTATAGTCTCTGTTGAATATCAGTAATATATTTGTACAATCAAAAACACTCAAAAGATAAGATAAGAAAATAATATGAATGTCTATACATAACAGTAATAGTCGGTTCTTCTAAGTAGCTGATTAGTTCCTAATTGGACAAAGTTGTTATCCTTAGAAAACGATTGTTCTTATAAGACTCTAACATCGATTGAAATTTATGATAATATGATTGACATTATTAGATCTTATAAAATTGAACGGAAATGGTTTTGACAAAGTTATTGATATAATTTTCTTTACAATTATATATAATTTCATAGTTGTGTGTTAAGAATTAAATTCTTTAATAGAAATATTTGGTTTTGTTGATTTTGATAAGAAACATTATCAAAATCTTATAAGAACAATTACTTTTCGAGTATAATTGTTCTTTGTACTTAGGAATTTCTCAGTTGCTTGAAAGAGTTGACTATTATTTCGATATCAAACTTTTTAATCAATTTTATAATGACTATTATTTTTAAATTAATTACACCTTTAATACTTGTAGTAAGCTTTGTGTCTATTTCATCTGAAAATAATTTTATTCATTAATATTCCAATCACTATCAATGATATATGGGATGTAATATATATTGGTTTCGATTATTTTAATATGAAAAATGTTACTATGTTAATTTAAGTGTAAAAATCTATTGATCTGATTCAAAATTTATGGAATCTTGATAGATATTGTACTTTAAATCTAAAAAGATTGTTTCAATTTTAATTTATCAATACTATTTCATTAAAAAATTTAAAACATTGACTTTTCAATTTCAAATCTCAAAAGACTAACAATAAAACTGTAATTTGTTCTAATTAAATTATGATTAGCTATAGAAATAGAGATTTGTTAAATATTCTAAGATGTTGATTTATATAAAAATGGATAAAAACATTGAAGTTTATATGTTAGATATGAGATAATCGCGCATTTTTATTTGGAAAAGGAGGAATAACATGAATAATAGTAATTCTATATAACAATGCAAATAGTCAACTACTAACTGATTTGATCCAACTATAAATATAATGTTTAATGACTTGGATTTTGATAGTCTTTTTTTGAGTCATATATTTTTCAAAGGTAAAATACTAATTAAGTTAGATATTGAATAACTTCAAGATTACTTGTGTCCTCGTTGAGATTACAGTAATGAATATAAAAATTGGGTTATAATTAATAACATATCTAAAAATATAGCTGTTGTTTCTTTTTGAATAGATTCTTTTGAATATTTTAATTTCATTTAAGGACTATTTTTACATTTTTATTGAACTGAAAATGTTAGAGTTTGGTGATAAAATAATTCGGTATAAACATGAATGGATTACTGATACAATTATAGCAAAGTTTTGTAATTTATAATCCAAATTCTACGATATATGTTAGAAAAGAGGAAGTTTTTGAAAGATTTCATGTATTGCTTCATAATTAGATGTAATAAGGTTTCCTGTTCCATTAGATTTGAATAGACTTTCTAATGAACAACAAATCCATCAATTTTAATAAAACAGAAAATCGGTTGATTTTTTTAATGTTCATTATTCCGGAAATGAACTAGCCATCGAAGGAAAAGAATTTCAGTCTGTAGATTTGTAGAATCTCTTTGTTCTTATTGATTGTTATTAATTGTGAATTTTTTTGAATTTTTAGATTTCGAATAACTTTGTTATAATGCTTGATATTATTAATATTTATATACTTTACTTATATAATATAAATGAGTGCCAGTTTTTAAGCCTCCGATCCTTGATACACTTGAGTTTCAATTACTGTATAAAAAGTTCAAAAATCTTGATTGTTATTATTATTCTTTTCTTTCTTTTGGTTCTAGTTCTCATTAGTTTCATACTATAATATAAAAGCTAAATAACTAAACAATCAAATGGTTGAATACCAGAACTGTGTTATCCTCTCTATTATATATTCTTAAAAGGTTTATTGAGATTTTTTATCAAGATTCTTATTATTTAAATTTACATTTTAGATTTTTGTTTACTTAGAAAATTGAAAGTTGAAACATTTTTGCATTGAATTTGTCTTAGGCGCTAGTACCCCTGCTTATAGACAGTTTTTAAAATTACTTTTAAATAAAATTTGATCAAAAATTTTAAATTTTTTGTTAAATTATTCTGTTATTATTATAGAATGTAATCTAAAATAATCGTACATTTTTAAAAATCTTAATTACTTTAATTTGATTGTCAATTCACTTGAGTTTACACATTAGATTGAAAATCATTCAAATCCGATTGAAACAGACAATCCCATCCTAGAATCAGCATATTACTCATAACCCATCTAAAAAGGTTTTATAAATATACAAACTATAAAAATATCACAACATTAAATATATATAATCATGTAATCACAAGTGAAGTACATTCTACTTCCGTTTGCTTTTATAAATCCATTAAAAATGTTTAATGTGTACATAAAAGTTAAAATAATCTTGAATTTTTAAAATAAAATCGGTTTTCAATTATCAATAAGATAAATTCTAAGACTCATAATGATTTATTTTCAGAAAAAAAATTCTAATATTTTTTTTAATGTTTTGTAACGTGAAAAATAAATATCAAATGTTTGTTCAATTGATTGTATATATTGTAATAATCTTCATAAGCATTTAAATTTACATAAGAAAAATAAAGATAGAACTTCAATTATGTAAAGTATAAGAAAATTATTTTATCATTATTTGGTATATTTTGAGAAATTGAATCGAGATATAGTTTAGTTTAAATAAAACGATAATAACTCCATATGGCAACATTCCATATATTAATACGTCAACTAGCATATAACAAAATGAAATAGTAATTTTTCGTTACTATTATTGTTAAATTTATAAATTAGCAAATATTAAATTTAATATGAAACTTTAAGTAAATTGATAAAACAAAAAGGAGAACTATAGAACTACTAGTTAAAATTCAAAAAATCAATTAATATATCTTTGAAGAAATTCTAATGAAAATTGCAATTGTTATTTATTATACAGTATTCTTGATTATAAGGAGTAAGTATTGAGAAATTAATTATTGTAATTGAATTAATTAAATTTCTAATATAATTGATATGCATTTCAATTCTGATTATAATTTTTTGAAATTTATATTAATTCATTTCTTAAATTCTAATTATCAATTCTATGATTTCCTTTTTTGTTTTATAAATTTTCTTAGAATTTTTTATTAAATAGAAAATTGATTTAGTATTACAAATACTAGTTTGGGTTGTATTGATTATAATTTCTGATATTTAATGCATTAATATATGGAATATTGCTATATGAGGCTATTACTATAAATAAAATATAAAGAATTCCGATAATACTATATTTAATGTTTTGAACGAAGTAAATTGAAACTAATTCAAAATATTTATTGAATTGTCATCAATACCAGAATGATCGAATATCCTATTATTCAAAATTTCAATTCTTTTATAATATTTTCATTAAAATATTTCTCATTGATATCAAACTAAAATAATCTCAAAACAGATCTTGGTCTGTATTGATTAGTCATTTTATAACCCTTTTCTTCATTTTGGATTTTATTTGTAATTGTGTCTTAATAATAATATTTTATTTAAAGTATCAGTAGTCGGCTTCGTTAAGTGACCAAGTAGATTCTAATCAGAGGAAGCAATTGTTCTTATAAGATTCGAATATTAATCGAAGCTTATAATAATGAAATCAATGTTATCAAATCTTATGTATTTGAATGAAGATAATCTTGATAACAGTAGTGATGTAACTTTCTCTGTGATTATATAAAACTTGATAATTGTGTATTAAAAATTAGAGTTTTTGAAATGAGTATTATCAAAAAATTATAAAATAATCAATTTTTTTTTAGGAATAGTCGCTTTTTTGCTGATTGAAAGCTAATGGATTGTTTAGAAAAGGCGATCATCATATTTATAAAATGATTTACTAGATATTTTTACATCTAAAGAGACATTATAATATATAGCTCTGCTTTTTTTTAATAAATAAAAACTTGTGAAGCGTATAAGTAGTAGAATTTATAATCATAATAAAATTGAGTTATATCCTGAATTAACACTTACTTGTATCTTATGATTCAAGTTATAAGATAGTTTCTCTTTACTAACAATATTAATAAAAAAAAGTATTCAAAAGAATCAAGTTGATGATATATCTAATTCTACAAACAGAAATATTCACTATATTTAAAAAATTGATACTATTATTATTAATTAATAAACGAAATCAAACCTTCTATACTTAATTTATAGTTTAGATTCAACTATGTTAAGTCAAGTATTGAAACTGCTTTTTATTCAACAAAAAAGAGAAAAATAAAATACAATTTGTAACTTGTTGTTTTGTTTATATGCATTCTGTAATTTAAGTCAAACATATTGTTATTATTTAAATTCATTTAGACAGAAAATCTATTATAAATTAAATATCACTATTACTGTATAAGAATTATTTTACACATAACCATAGTTACTTCTATCAATATTAGTCTGATACATTTAAAACTCATATTCCCAAATTGATTGAATAGAAATTTTGATATATTAAATTGATATTAATGAATATCTTAAACACCTTAAATACTGAATTTATTAAAGAGATAAAAATTCAAAAATGAGACTAAAAATCTATCAAAAAAATTCAGAGAAGAAGGTTAAAAATCAAATATTATGTCAAATTGGATATCTCCATAATGAAATTTCAAAAAAACAATCAACGAAAATGTAATTATAAGAGTTTGCACAGAAAGCTGGATTAAATCCTAAATAATCTCTTTTATGATAAATAAATAAATTTCTTCACAAGGTTTAATAATTATGTAGTTATAGGTATTTTTGATATCTTTATTTCGATGATTCTCATAAATTTATCAACTACTACAAATCAAACCTCTTTGATTTCGTAAGGAACTTGAAATACATTCCAACAGAAAGTATAATCGTATTGTTCTCTTATTGTAAAATGATTAGGTAGTTTTTTTTCGTCAAATATCATTAAAAATGATACCGAAAAGGTTTCATATAAACCAATTCTAATATCTTGATGGGTATGAAAAAGAAATTGGATTCACTTGAAAAAGAAGATACTATTCTTGGTGATTAGTGTTATAATAATTTAAAACATGACTCTTTTTTGTAGTTTTAGAAACATTATAGTATTGAATAATTTAAAGAATTTAAATATTTCGACAAATAAAATAGTTTTTACAACAATATCAAAAACATTTTCCATAAACCATGACTTTATTATTATAAAATTACAAATAAAAAAGAGTTTCTTTCAAAAATACTACTATGTTTAATTTCAAAATTCAATAATTCAATAATACTTCAGGTTCATGAAATCTTTGGTCAATTATATAGATATATTTACAGAAATAAAGATATGATAACGTGGTTTGTCATCATACGGGCTATATCATTATGTGGGCCACTCCCTTTTCCATACAAAATTCGTTTATGCGTAACCATGCACTTTCTTTATTTATCAATATAATTCGAATCTTTTTAAAAAAAATTATATTTATTAATATAAATAATGTAAATATCGATTAAAATATCAAAATGTTAAATAAGAAAAAAACTATTTAGATAAACAGATTTTTGTAATACAAAGTATGACAATCTTGAGTTAGAATTAAAATATCTATAAATAAACTAAATTCTATAAATATATTAAGTTTATTCAATAAAAGAACGCTTTTCTATAAAGAAAAATTTTAGGTTTCTTCAGGAATGTATTTTTCTTGAATTAAATGAATTATTAGCCTTAATTAATCCTTTAAATATTTAAGAATTTCAAAGTAAAGATGAATATTGAGAAATATAAAAAAAGGCTGATAAAATTTATGAATATACTGTTGGTTGTAAAATTCATTATAATATTAATGAATTTTTTGGTAAACTTTATATGAAGAGCTCATATAGAACATAATCAAAAAACAAAATAACACCATGAAATCTCCAAGGATTATATATTTGATTTTAGTATTGTATTTGAAATTGTTGAACTGTTATTTTGATTTGGATGATTACTATTAAAGGAATTAGCTTTTTGAATATTTATATTGTTTTGATATTATTTTCATGATTTCATACTATATTTTTTTTATAAAAAAATTGAAAAGAGATTATAACTTTGTTAGATATATAATAGGCATTAAGTTTTATAATTATAATAAACAATTTAAAATACCAAATTAATTATTGAATAACAATCAATGGACTAATTCCATAAAATCAAAATCATACACAATCTAAACTGTGACATGTGTTTTTTCTGATAATAATAGTAGTGAAAAACATTTTCAACGACATTCAATGAAAAATATATTCAATTCTATAAACATAAAGACAGAAAGTGTCTGTAATATTTACAAACAGAGTAAAGACTCTTATATGTAGTTTATATATCAAATGTAATTTTTTGGGAAAGGGAATGAGAAGAAAATAATAAGATGTAAGAAGACATTTATCATAATTCAGACATTGTTATTGAACATAATCATATAATTTCTTACATATACGTTATAATTAAGTGTTAGTTTCATTTAATATAAATTGGAAAATCATAGATATTTATTGGAATACAATGATGAAAAGCTGGACAGCTTTATATTTACGTTTCAATGACAGTTTGTAATCTCTAGAAATATATGATATTAATTGGAAAAGATTCATAGCTTGTAGAAAACTATTAAAGATATGATAGTACTTTTATTGATATAAATACATGAACTTAAAGACTGTATTGTCAGACTAATCAAAATTAAATCTTATTGAAAAGATCATTATGTCATAATAATATTCATGGAGTTTCCAGATATATTAAATGTCGAGCTTATGAAGAACTTATGTATTTAAGACTTAAAATCGAAACAGAAACAGTATTGAAAACTAAATAACTTTTCTTCGTGGATTATTAAAATCTATTCAGATTCATCAAATTTGAAATTAAAAGTTCCAGTTTTGAAATTTAAAGTATACAAAGAAGCATTTAAGAACTACGTATATGAAAATTATGATTTCAAATCATTATCTAAAAATAGAGTATAGTTTATTACAACGAAAGAAAATTAACATAAATACAATAATAAAGAATCCAATCTCTTTATTAGTCATAATAACTATACTATACTTATATTTGTGAAACAGTAAAATGATTTTGGATCTATTCAGTATTTCTATAATTATTAACAATAAAAAGTGATTACAGATCCGTATTCTGAGGGATAATTATAAATTGTCACTCAGAAAATTTATTGTAATTCTGTTTTAAGTGTAAGATACTTGATTTTTTTTTGAATCAAATTTTAAGAAGGTGTGTCAATCAAAATGTTTAATTAAAATAAAATGATTGAGAACAGTAAAGTATATATACAAATTGGTTCCAATATTATATTATAATAAATACAAATAACGAAGTGTACATTATGAAAATTCGATAGAAGCATAACATACTTGACTTTCGAAATTATATTAAATTATAATGAATTATAATATATTCATTTCCTTGTAATTCAAGAGAATTGCTAGCAAAATCAAAAAGAAAAGAAAGATTACTATAAAAGATAAAGCAACTTCTATAATTTTACGAATTGTTTCATTGTTTCTAAAATGAAGCATTTTGATATGTATCGAATAAAGTATTAATCTATATTTGAATTTCACTAGAAATAAAAAATTATGATCATCAGAATTATATTAAGTTTCAAGTGAATTTTAAAATTGCAATTCTCAATATCTATGAAATTTTAAAAATCACAAATATTCAAATTCGGATATTTAAATACACTATTTATCAAAATTGAAATTTAACTCGATATTATAAATGTTGATTTTATGCTTATCAATGGAAACAAAATCTTTCGTGGTTTCACTAAGTTATTACCTTAATTTAAAAAGTATTATTTATTGAATATAATATTGAACTCGTGTTTGATACAAAACGTTTAATCTGAATACTAAATAAATGATTCAATTCAACGAAGATGAAGTTTTTTCTGAATATTAATAATAGAAAATCCTTTTTAAAAGTTAAAATTAAATTTTGTTTACAATTTTTCATTTTCGAATAAAAGGACTATACATTGTTTTATGGATTGTTATGAATGTTTTAATAGTAATACAACGTATTTAAGAAAAAAAGTTATTAAAATGACCATACTACTTTTCAACTACTTCTGATTCGAATAATTTCTCGATATAAAAATCTTTTCTTATCATCCAACAATATTTTTTATTAGGATATGATATAATGTATTAATCATTTTTAAATTACCTGAAATATCTAGGACTTATCAATTAAAACCAAAGAAATTGATCTAAATAACTAATGAAATATTAATACATTGAATAGTACTATGTGAAGAAATTGCAGTAAAATTAATAGTTTCAATTAATAGCATTTTAATATTTCTTGGATGTTTTCTTGATACAAAATTTCAAGAAAACTTATAAGACTATTAAATTATTAAAACTCATAGATTTTTCAATGTTTAGAGCTTCCGATTTTGAAAGAATTTAAACATCTAAATTCCATGACTTTACACTTAACTCAATAAACATTTTGTATCAAATTCAAATGAGTTATTCATATTGATATCTTTCACTTCAATTTGGATTATTATCCGAATCAAATAAAATAATGTAATGAAATAATATACCATTTTGCTATCTCATCCAAGAAGTTTCGTATGAAACAAGTTTATATTCTTTAATATAATTTTTGAATTTGAAGCGTAAATTAAATAGAAATATCCTTATTTTCCTCATAGATTCAATTACTATAAAATAAATTTAATAATTTATTTGACATTAAAATATGTATATGTAGAATCAAATGTGTAATCATTGATCTAGTTTCTTAGGCGTTCTTTCTAAAAAATACTACCGTTTACAAATACATTCTAATTTATATGATATAAAATACTTCGTGTAACTAGAAGCTAATTAATGAAAAAAAATGAAAAATTCTGTATATTGAATACCAGAACACCAAAGCGAGATAGTTCAAAAAAGAATACAATAGCTGTAAATGATTTATAGAATAGTATTAAAAACTTCTTTTTATCAATTGTTAGACTAAAATATTTAAGTGATCTTGTTTATTATTTCAGTAATTGTTAAGAAAATTCTGCTTAATATATCTCTAATTTCTTCAAAAGATATGCATCTCAATTTAAATTCAAAAAACTTTTGAAAATTCATTTTTTACAAGTGAGTATACAGATTATTTCTTTGCAAAAAGTCGGAGATCACTGAGTAGCTTGAAAATTTAAGTTTTAAAAATAAGAAATCTTTCGAATTTCTAAGATTTTAAGAGTTATATCATATAAATTTAAATATGTATTTTAATAAATCAAGAAAAGATAGTTGTAGAGACTATTAACAGGTTTGTTAATTCTTTTGGCTGCAAAGCGCTAAAAAAACGCTTATATATAATCATTTAAAGTATAAAATTTGAATAATGATTAAATCAAATCAAGATTAAATGCCTTTGAATAATATTCCTCAGTTATATGATTTAAAATATTCTTATTCTCTAGAAGCTGATAGATCGATCATAATTAACAGTATGGATACTCTATGTATTGAGCATAAATCGAATTTGGAATTATCAAGATTAAAAAAAAGTTAGAAAAAATACAATAGTTTTAGAAGATATATAAAAAAGAATCAAAATATAAAGAATTACTTATTAGATTTAGAGCTTTTGAATATTATTATTTTTATAATTTTAATAGTACTAATTGTTAATATATTTATTGTTTTATTAATTATTCTTAAGAAAGTTGGAAAAGTTGGAAAAGAGAATGCTAATATTATACTTGTTGATTTAAACAATTAATTCAGGATAATCTAATAGTTTATTCTACTTGCATTAATATATCAACCATTTAGTTAAGAATCTAAAATATTTAAATAACTTTAAAATTCTAATCCAAATAGAAAAAAAAATTCAAAATCTTTTAAATTTATAGTATTCTAAAAGCTGTATAGCGTGGTTTATCACCGAGCGGATCACTTTAAAATCATATTGAAATTGAAGTATTATTAATATTTGTATTTTAATATTCAATCAATATTTTTCAAAAAAAAAAAAAGAAACTTTTAATTATAATAAAAGTTTCAGTATACAAAAATTTATTTTTTTATTGAATATTTCTATTCAAATATTAAAACCGTCACGATTTTCGTTACAAAAAGCTATTTTGATAATAACTTCTATATAAATTCGAATTTTGAATAATTAATTAGCTTTTTAGAATACCTATATAATCGAATTTATATTTTCAAGTTTTGTAGAATTATATCAACAAATAAAGAAAGTGCACGGTTATACACAAACGAATTTTGTATATATTTTGAAGTGATCCGCTCGGTGATATGATCCGCTCGATGATGAACCACGTTAATATAAGTATAAATATGGGTTCTAAGAGGTGTAAAAAATAATTTTAGAGAGTACTAGCAAATTTATTATTATTTTTAGCTATATAGGGCCGGAGAAAAAGTTTGTGATTTCTAGATTCTAAAACTAAATATAATTAATCTTCTATGTTTCTTTTCTATGTTTATGGAAAACTATATTAAACTTGTATTTAAAAATACAAGAAACTGAACAAAAACTTGAAATATTATACCATTATATTCCATAAATTACAAATAATCAAAGAATGTTATAAAAAGTCTAGGTTTGATATTGAACAATCTGAATCATTTTAATATTCACAATAATTTAAAAACGAATTCTTTCAATACTTACAATGATTTCTGTATATTTTATCCTCAAAAACCAATTAAAACCTTGAGAATATCTTGAATAATGGTGTTATATCACAGTTTATATGATTATTGATTTCATTTCATAAAACTAAACTATTAGAATTAATGGTTAGTTTCGTAAGAAGTTATAATTTTTTATATATAAAAAGAATGATCTCATTTAATCGAAAAGAGTATATAGATTTCTATGACAAACTTTTTATAGTACTTTCTATATATTATATTTTAACAAATGTAAGATTCTGTTATGATTATAATAATAATTAAAACTTACACCAGATCATTGCACTTTTTCATTCTAACATTTCCATATTCAAGAATATTATAAAAACTTTCTCAAATAAGATATAAAATAAATAATTACTTTTATTTCTAAAAGATTTGAAAAAACTGATCCACTTAAAAAGAAGAGTTTAATAATATCTTACAAATTATATTCGAAACAACGTAAACATATTTCAGAAGATATTGAACTCACTCAAGATTATCTTTTTAAAAAAAATCAATTTCTAGAAAGTATTACAAAACTATCAATGGTTGTTTATTATATTCATGATATAATTATAATAATTGATAATTCTTCGATATTAATATTATGAAACTTGTCATCACTTCCATTGTCTAATTTTTAAAAAGGGACAACAAGGATTATATTAAGAAGAGTTATCTCATAATATCATAAAATTACGACTCATTTCCTCACTGTTTGTAATTAAAAATGATAATTTATTGATTGAAAAAAGACTATCATAAATTATAAAAAGATTTAAAGATTTAAATTAATAGAAGAAAAAGGGATAAATATATATATCCTAATATCTAATTTTGAGGTTATTATTTCAAAATCATAAGATATTAATCTCATTCTTTGAAATTGAGATTGCATATTCTGATTTGTAATTGATAATTTATATACAGTTTTGAAAGTTATAAGTAATTCAATTTTCAAGATATAATTAATATATATTCTTATAAATCCCTCATTTTGACTAATTTATTTTTATTTTTATTTATTAAAACATTTAATATCAAATAATTGAATTAAATGATTCGAATATAATAATGGATATATATATATATATAATATTATTCTTTTTATAATATAATTAAAAAGTTATAGATTTATAATTTTTACATTTATCTAATATCAATATTTGATATTCGCTTATTCTACAATCTCTTATATATTTATCAAAATATTCTAATCATTTTCGTTCTATCTCATCATTTGTTTATCTATTATTAATAGATTTTAAAACTCAATCTATAAAAAGATTGATTTTTATATACCAATTGGAAAGATATATTTATTCTTAAATTATAAAAAGCAGAAATATAATTTACTGTATATTAATACTATATATAATCGCTATTGCTTATTCTTTATGACTTGATTATATAGTTCTATCTTATTATTCCTTTTAGTATTAATAATTATAGTTTCTATTATAAACCCTGTTTTATTGAAATTCTATATATTACAATTTAAAATAAAATGGAAATATTTTTGAGTAAACTTGATTTTTTTTTATAAAGCTTTTTCAAATTTACAAATATAATTAAAATATATCTTTTATTTCTCATAATATTATAAAAATCGATAATGTGGTTTATCAGTATGCGGGTTATATTATTATGTGGACCACTTGAAAATACACCAAAATTAGGCCTTTTTTAATATTCGTATTTTAATAACTAATTGTTATTTTGAAAAAAAAGAACATTAAAAAACGATAAAAAATTAGCTTCTTAGAAATCTAATATTTATATAGATATTTTTATTAAATTCTAAAAAAGTAGAAATTGTTACGATTTCCATAACAAAAAAAATGTTTCTATAATAATTATCATAATAATTCGAATTTCCAATAAATAATCAAATTTTCATAATATTTGTAGAATTCAATTTCAAATTCTTTGAATTTTATAAAATTATGTTATTAAATAAAGAAAGTGTACGGTTACACATAAATGAATCTTGTATGCAAAAAGGGATAGCCCGTACGATAATAAACCACATTATATCTAAAGATTTTCAATTATTTATTATTTTTCTACTTTTTGATTTAAGAATACAGTTTGCTAGATCTTTTGTTTCTTAAAATTTAAATACAAAATCTTATAAATCTATATCAAATATATATTAAATAGAAACATTCTTTTCCAATTTTATAAATTTATATATTTTATATTGATAGTCAATACGAAGATTAAAATAGGTTATTCTAAACTATATCGTCTTTATATATTATGATTTAGGGTATATATTTTCTATCTAACATAATGAGAATAACCAAATCTCAAAATTTAAATATAATTTACTCTTCTAATTATAATATAGTTTATCACTAGGTCGCCAATATTACCGGGTCACCACTTTTTATACTATTCAATTACTTTAAATCTATAATATTCAATAACAATCAAAACAATTGATTGAAGTTATTAAGAATCTAATAATTTAGAATCTATTATATTGTTTTGATAGGTTCTTATATTATAATCTATCTTTCCACATTTACTATAATATCAATTAGAAAATATTTCCCTATTAGAACTCCCTCTATTTTGATATCTATTATATCAGATCTGAATATCAACTTTTTATTGAAATAATATATCTATAACTTCTTATTTAGTTAATATTTCTTCTTAATATAATTGAATCTTTTTTGTATATCAATATTTATTTAATATTATATTCGCTTTTCAAAATATATAAATCTTTATATTTAAAAGTTTATTTTTATAAATTAATTTTTTTATATTTTTAACTAAAATTAAAATAATTTCAAAAAGAGATATAAAGACGTTTGATTGATAATAAGCTATTTTAGATTTAATTAATATTAATTAAGAAAAAACTTTTATAAAATTATAAAAAGTTTGAGAAATCTAAAAATTTAAATTGAAAAGAGGAGAAGTAAATATATAAACTTGAATATCTAATTCTGAGAATATAGTTTTAGAATCAAATAAAACTAATCCTATTTTTTGGAATTCAGATTTTATATTCTGATTTATAATTGATTATTAATATATAATTTTGAAAACTATAAGAAATTCGATCTCTAAAATATAATTAATATATATCTTTATAAATCCCTTAATTTGTATATTATACTCTTGTTTTAATTTATTAAAATATTTGATATTAAGTGATTAAATTAAATGATTTGAATATAGTGATAAATATATATATATAATATTATTCTTTTTATAATATAATTGAAAAGCTATAGATTTATCGTTTTTGTATTTATTTAATATTAATATTTAATATTTACTTTCCTTTTAATAAAAAGTATATTTATTGAAACATTTTAATTATTCTAAATCTATTTCATTATTTGTTTATTTATTGGAAATAGATTTAATAATTCAATCCACAAGAAAATCGGTTTTAATATATTAATTAGAAAAATAAATCTGCTTTTAAACTATTAGAAATAAGGATATAATTTTATTCTCCATATTATTATATACTATTGTTGTAGCTATTCTCGATTATCTAACTGTATTACTTTATTTCTATTACGTTTTTCAGTATCAATAATAATTATATTAATATAACGTGGTTTATCATCGAGTGGATTATATCATTGAGTGAATCACTTTCACCTCAATTTTTTACATATCAATTCAATATGCGTTTTATTAATCAATTATTATGAAATCAATTACTAAAAAAGCTCAAATACTTCTAGCTATCGAGGTTATTCAAACAAACAAAAAACTTAGTATACAACAATCTGCTAAAATATATAATATATTATTTATAATATTATATTATAGAATAGATAGTTTAACTTCATATATTAAAACTTGAGCGAATTAATATAAACTTACAGAATTAGTAAAAGATATCATTATTCAATATATTCTTGATATGGATTTAAGAGATTTTCCATTTAAATTCAAAGAAATAGAAAATATAATAAATTATATTCTTAAATTAAAAAATGGAAAAGCGATTGGAAAGCTTTAGGTATATTAATTTGTAAAGTGTTATAAAGAATTAAAGATATATTTTAGTTATATTTATAACTTTCAAAAAGCTTTGTATAAAAATTCTAAGTTTTTTTGAATATGGTTTTATTTTATATTGAATATATAAATGAAATATAGTATACTAGATTATAATATATAGAATTTTAATGAAATAGATTTTATAATAGAAGTTATAATTATTAGTATAATAATTCTTAATGTTAAAAGGAGTGGTAGGAGTAAAGTAGTATAATTAGGTAATAAGGAGTAGGCGATAGTGATCATATATGATAATAATGTAGAGAAAATAAATATACTTTTCTAATTAATATATGGAAATCGATTTTCCTATAGATTAAGTTATTAAATCTATTAACAATAAATAAAAAAATAATAAAATAGAATTAAAATAATTAAAATATTTTGATAAATATATAAAGGATTATAAAATAAGTAAATACCAAATACTAATATTAAATAAATACAAAAGTTATAAATTTATAGCTTTTCAATTATATTATAAAAAGAATAATATTATATATATATATTTATTATTATATTCAAATTATTTAATTCAATTATTTGATATTGAATATTTTAGTAAATTAAAATAAGAATATAGTACTCAAATTGAAGAATTTATAAAAATATATATTAATTATGTTTTAAAGATCGAATTCCTTATAGTTTTCAAAATTGTATATTAATAATCAATTATAGATCAGAATATAAAATCTGAATTCTAAACAATAGAATTAATATCTTTTGATTCTAAAATAATAATCTCAAAATTAGATATTCAAATATATATATCTATTTTTCCTTTTATCAATTTAGATCTCTAAATTTTTTAAATTTTTTAAATTTTTTAAATTTTTTATAATTTTATAAAAGCTTTTTTCTAATCAATATTAATTAAATTTCAAATAAATTGTTATTAATCAAATTCTTTTATATCTATATTTGAAATTGTATTAACTTTAGTTAAAAATATAAAAAGATTAGTTTATAAAAATAAACTTTTAAATATAAAGATTTATATATTTCGAAAAATGAATTAAATATTAAATAAATATTGATATACAAAAAAACTTAATTATATTTAGGAAAAATATTTATTAAATAAAAAGCTATAAATATATTATTTTAATAAAAGATTGATATTCAGATTCAATACAATAAATATCAAAAAGGGAAGAATTCTAATAAAGAAACATCTTTTAATTGATATTATAGTAAATATAGAAAAACAAATTATAATATAAGAATCTGTTAAAATAATGTAATAGATTCTAGATTATTAGATTCTTAATAGTTTTAATTAATTGATTTAATTGTTATTGAATAAAATGAGTTTAAAGTGGTAAATTGAGGTGAAAGTAATTCACTCAATGATATAATCCACTCGATAATAAACCACGTTATATAATCTTTATTATAAAATTTGTTTAATTGAAATTATAGAAATTGTTATCTAAAATGCTGTATTTCGCTTATATATTTGTAATTAATCAAAACTACTCTTCAATAAACTTAGAATCTTTGTAGAGAATTCTTTGAAAGTTATAAATATAATTAAAATATGTTTTTAATTCTAAACAATATTTTATAAATCGATATACCTAAAGTTTTTTAATATATTTTGTATTTTTTGATTCAAGAATATAATTTATTATATTTTTTATATCTTTGAATTTATATAAAAACCTTTTTATATTTATATCAAATATATATTCAATAATCACTTCCTTTTTTATTTTTGTAAGATTGTAATAATTCATTTGAGTTTTTATTTGATTGATTCAATTATTGGTTCTATTACATAATATAAATCGAAATATTGTATAAATTTTTGTAATTCTAATAATTAATAGATTTGTGGATTTATGAATAGCTTTAATAGCTAAAATAATTTGGATCTCTTTTGATAATATTTTTATAATAATTTGTTGAAATATTGTATATTGAAATTGAGTGGATTGAATAATATAAAAAGTGGCGATTTGGTGATATTAGTGATCTGGTGATAAACCATGTTAAACAACTTTTGTTAACTTCTTTCTTACAGATAATAATTAGTTTAGTTAACAGAATAACAACATCTTCTATTTTTATTATACTAATCAATTAAAAGACTTAATTATTATTTGTTTTAAACATCGTTGTTTTTGATATTAGTTAGATTCATTTTCACTAAAATTAATACTTTTTTTCTGTCTTTTCCCATAAACTTTTCTGAAGTTCACATTGAATAAATTTGTTAGCTAATAGATTCTTATAATTTAAAAAAATCAATATTGACCTCTAGGTATTAAATGACACTATCAAACAATACTTGAGTTTTTTTTATTTCTAAATCAAGTAATGTTATCCAGATCATAACTAAAATTTAAAAAATTGATTAATATATATTTTAAAAACTGAAAAAAATATTATTCATTATATTGGATATTTGATTAATTCGATTACAATCTTTTTTTAAATACTTGTTTTTCATAATTAAATTTTAGTAACATCAAAGAAGCTTTAGTTTTTATTTTAAAACTTTAATGTTAGTATTGTTCAATTTTCAGATTTCCAATTCTTATTTATATTTATACCTTTTTTACTTATGGATTGATGGAAGCTGGCGAAAGTAAACTGAACCATAGTATTACATAATCAAATATCTCTACAATCAAGTTGTTTTGTTAAACATACACAAATAAACCTTTCTAATTGATCATAAATGATACAGAAAACTTTTGATTAGTTGGAGTTTGGTTTTTTTGGCCAAGTAAAAGGAACGAATTAAGTAAATTACTTAAATTTAATATGTGCCCTGAAACAAATCAATAAAACAATCGAAAAAGTAACAATTAGAATAAAACAATCAAGATCTTCAAAAATCTGTATTTAAATTTAGATTAAGCCCTATAGTAGTAATGAAACTAATTGAAATACTTATAAAGTTAGAAAAATATTAGTACCTAAAGTACATCTGACTTGAACATTTTCCAACTCTCAAAATACGAGATAAAATCCGAATAAGGAATCGAATAATAAATTTCAATAAAACATAAATAAAAACCATGTAATTGCTCTAACACTATTTTGTTATTCTAATACTTAATTTTAAAACTTTCTAAAAGAAAATTAATTATAACAATAATAATTATAGTAGTAATGGTTGTATAATATTGATTAACAAAATATTCAGATCGTGAAAAAAAAAATGCAAAGAGAATTTAAAATATTATAATTATTGTTTTTGCGAATTAAAAATCTATAGATAAATGAAAAGTTGTTTAATTTGAACGTATATCTGAAAACTTTATACTATATCCCAGCTTTTGAGTTAGAATAAAATGACTTTTCACGACATGATGAATGATTTAAATATAAAAATGCAGCTTTAGAGCATTCTTATAGCTATTATAAACGATTTTGAGTATTTAATGATTTTTTTTAGAAATTGATTTCACTTCAAATCATTTTTTAAGTAAATATTTGTGTCTATATAATTTATTTTTTTGGGTTCATTAAATTTTTTATTGACATACATCCGTATTAAAAACAAGTCTCTTTCTTCTTTTCTTCTCTTTTTGTTTCTATTTTACTCTTTTTGCTTTTCTCGAAAATATCAATCAGAATACAAGATGATTTTCCCATTTTTTGAATATATACAAATCTATCTGTTTCTAATCGTGATATGAAAAACATTTAATTTTTAAGGTTTATACATTTCTTTAATTTTGGAAAATGTATTGATCTTTTTAATCGATTTTGTGCCGACTTACTTAGTATCGATAAGAACTGTTTCTCTTATTCTCATTGTTTAAATATAATCTCAAGATGATAGTCACTAAAAAAGATCATTAAGTAAACTTAATGAATCATCTTTTACTTGTAAACTTATTCAAATACATTTGAATACTAGATAACATTTATTTAGGATTGGCATAAAGAACTTTATGAGACTTTTTAAACATAGCTACTTAGATCAATAGAATATTTTCGACACGAAATATTTTCTTAATACGTTTGTATCTCATTTCTTAAGATGATCCTTTTTTTTCTGTTGAACCTTTCTATCCATTTTAATTTTCATAATAGTATCATCAAATGACGAGTTTAAAAGTCTGAACTACTCACTATAATTACAAAAACAAAAACTTATAAATTTAATAGATTAATACTTAAATTTGTATTCCAGCGAAAAATATGTGATTGAAAGATAAAATATATATACAGATATTCCTGCAGTTAGTTCTCTTAATATTAAATATTTTTCATTATAATACAAAAAGTATGTATGTAATTATCATATATTTTGCAATTCTTTTTTATCTTTTTATAATATTTTACATAAGGTTTTTCAATGCAAACTTTATAAGATAATTTATCAACATTGCAGTTGATTTTGTACTTATTATTATCTTTCTATTCTCACAGATACTATTACTTTCTTTCATATTTATATTCAGTCTCTGATTTATGTTATGTTTATTGTTCATCTCAGAGCGTTTCGAAAATAATTTAAATTAACAACTGTTTTAATGCTAAGAAAGATGCATTCTTAAATAAATTTAAAAGTACGTTTCCAGAAAAAGTTTTCTAAAATTTACATTCCATAAAAATTCTGTTGTAATTTAAAATAAAATTTCCACTTAATAGGAAAATTGAAAGTTATCTTTTTAAATATGAAATCTGTTATTTTTTCAATTGTGTTGTTGTTTTTATTCTTTAACAAAAGTTTATAGAAACTAATCAAAGATTTGTTTAAATCAGTACTAGTCATTGAGGGAAAAGAACTTTTCAGATTGTGAATTCTTAGAATTTCTTCTTTCTTGATTGTTAATATTATTAGCACACAACATCTTTTATAATGTTATAATATAATATGTATAGGGGCTAGCTCTCAAACCTGTGGTTCTCATGACGCTCGAGTTTCAATTATTCTATAAAAGTATTATAAAATTCTTATTATTATTAATTAGTATTCGTATTATATGTTTTTCAATTGTATTTTTATTTAGATCTCTTACATAGATTTTTATACAGATTTTTATATAATGTTTCGATTCGAAATTTTAATCAGATCTTAATATAGAGAAACGGTGAACTCAAATATACTTCAGATATTGATATCTCTGTTTTCTTTTGAAAGTATTTCAATTAATCCTTTCAATTTAATTAATTGACTTGATTATCATTATGAAGTCTAGTCTTAATTTAAATATGTATTTTGAAAACTTTCGAATACTTCAATTTAATTATTACTATCTTAATTATTTTACCAATTCATCTAGAATTATGTATCAATTTGTAATGATTTTTTAAATTCATTTATTTCTATTTAGTTAAAATAATTAAGCGTTAGTATTCATATAAATCTATCTATCCCCATTCGACTAGAAAAGCTAGATTTTAATTAACTAAAATCTTTATATATTAGTTTAAATCGATCAAAAAAGGCTTTACATATATATATTTTACGGCAATAACCCCATATAGCAATATTCTATATATCGATACCTTAAATATCAGAAATAAAAGTAATACAATCTTAAATAGTATTTTTGATGTTTTAGCCTCTATTTTTCTTTTGAGAATATTGTTATTCTAATCTTTACAAAAGAAATTGATAATAAATATAAGAATTATAGATTCTGATTTTTTTCTGATAGAAATAAAAAGAAAAAGAAAAAGAAAAAGAAAAATAAAAATATTCCCAAAAATCACAAAAAAATCACAAAAAAAATAGAAAAAATAGAAAAATATTATTTTGGGTTTTTTATTCAAAACTAGAATATTAATATTCTATATTAGAATTAGAATATCAATATTTCAAATATAAAACCATCTGAATTAGTATATACTAAACCCTAAATAGCATTTCTGATATTTGAGATATCAATATATGAAATGTTTCTATATGAGCTTATTATTATACATTTTATACAAATAACCTGATTTTAAAGATATTTAATTGTGTAATATTTTGACATAATCCAATTCTACTGAATCCCATGAATTTATTTTGAATACAGATTGTATAATTATAATTTGAATTCTTTTCTCTGTAAGTAAAAGCATTTAAACTTCATTTTTTAATATTTGTAATTCATCAAAGATTTTGAAAATATCATAAATTATAATAATAAATAAATCCAAGATCTAATATATTTGTGTCATTAAAATGATCTTTGTTCCTTTTATAAATTTAAGCAATAAATATTTAAATATGAATTGAATGATAATCAGTTCATATCAAGTCTTTTCAATATAAGACCAAAAAATACGTGAAAAGAATAATATATATCACTTTATTTGTTAAAACAGCTCAATTTTTCTACTCTTTGACATTAATAATATTTTTCTATCAAATATATCTAATTTCCCTTCTATACTCCTTAAAATATTGAAATTATCATACATAAGAATCTTCTTAATATCAGTTATATTGTCTTATCAAAATATATTAATTGTTATAATTTGTACGAAATAAAGTATTAAAAAGTTACACTACTTCATAATAAGGGAAGGATAAAGTTATATTCTTCATTTAAAATAAATTGAAATGTAATTATGAAAACATAGATGTTTACGTTGAAATAACCAATCATATTATTGAGATTATTGAAATAGAGATAACGTGGTTTATTAGTACATATATCATATCAATAGATGCACCATTTTCACCTCAATTTATTTCTTTAAATATATATTATTCAATAATAATTCAATCAATTAATTAAAACTATTGAGAATCTAATGATCTATGATCTATTATGTTATTATAATAGGTTTCCATATTGTGATCTATTTTTTCACATTTTTATAATACTAATGAGAAAATATTTTTTGATTCAAATTTCTCTCTATTTAATATTTATCATATTTAGTTTGAATAATAATCCTTTATTAAAACGATCTTTTTACAACTTTTAATTCAATAAATACTTCTTTCTGATATAATTTAGTTTCTTTACATATTAATATTTACTTAATATTCCATTTATTTTTCAAAATATACAGATTTCGAAATTTTAAGATATGTTTCTATATACTAATATTAATATTGCTTTAAATACAAATGTAATAGAATCTGATTAATGATGATCTGTTGAAGATCTAATTAACGTCGATTAAAAAACCTTTCTATACAATTATAAAAAGTTTAAGAAATTTAGAGATCTAAATCAACAGAAAAGGGAAAAATAAATATATGTATTCAAATGGTTAATTTCGAAAATACTATTTTAAAATATAAAAAATCTCATTATATTTCTTGGGATTCAAATTCAATATTCAGATTTAGAATCGATTATCGATATATAGTTTTGAAAACTATAAAGAATTTTATTTTCAAAATGTAATCAATAAATACTTTTATGGATCCCTCAATTTAAATATTATGATTTTATTCTCATTTATTAAATTATTTTAATATCAAACAGTTAAAGTAAATGATTTCAATATAGTAGTAAGTACACATTTATAATATTTTTTTGGTTATATCATCAAAAAACTATAGATGTACGGTTTTCATATTTATTTAACATTAATATTCGATATTTATTTATTCATTCTATAATCACTCAAATATTTATTGAGGTGTTTTGATCATTTAAATTCTATTTCATTATCTGTTTATCTACTGCTAATACATCTAATAATTCAGTTTATGAAAAAATCAATTTCTATATATTAATTAGAGAATTACACCTAACATGGTTTATCATTATGCAGCCCATATCAGCATATAGCCGACTTCAAAATCATAATGAAATTCATCTTTTTGATATTCATATTTTGATACATAATCATTATTTTCTTTTTAAAAAAAGCTTTTTTATAAAGAATAAATATAAAATAATTTTAAAATCTGATTTTTTTTATAAATATCTTAATTTTATTTCGAGATTATTACATTTTGTATCACAAAGATCTATTTCTTTAAATAACTTTCTATTCAATTTAAAAAATTTTAGGTTTAAATTAAAAATTATATAAATATTACATATTAATATAGAATTTTTCAAAAAGAATTGAATTATATTAATAAATGAATAAAGTGCATATTTACACACAAACGAATATTTTATGTAAAATGGAGTGAGCCATTTAATGCTATACGCGGTATGATGATAAACCACGTTATCCCTAAATTCCTATCATTTACATTTTATTTATCTGTTTGTATTACTTTGTTCTGATATCCCCTTTTAGTTTTATAACTCTTATTATGAAGCCTATTTTATTAAAATTATATATATACTAATCTAGTATGTTATATTCTGCTCATATGTTCAATATAAAACAAAATCATGTTTGAATAAGTTTACAACTTTTATATGAAGTTTTTTGAAAGTTATAAATATAACTTAGATAAAGTTTTAATTTTTCATAACACTTTACAAATCGATGTACTCAAAGCTTCTTTATCACTTTTTTTTAAATTCGAAAACATGGCTTTTTGTATTTTCTATTTTTTTAAATTTAAATAAAGAACTTTTCAAATTAATATCAAGAATATATTTAATAATTATTTGTTTTATAAATTTAATAAGTTTACTATTTTGTAAATAGATTTTAATAATGGGAATTATTTTTTTTATCTTCTGAATAAATATTCTGTTTATAATATTATATGATTTAATAGTTTTCCGAAATAATAGTTTTTTATGTTTTTCGAAAGCTCTATTGATTAAAAGTATTAGGTCTTTTTTATCATTTAATTTCATATTATATTGTCAATAAATTGTGTATTGTAGTTGTATTATAATAATTGAGTTCAAAGTGTTGTATATAATGATATATATAGTTTACGTACTGATAAACTACGTTATCATTTATCTTCATAATTTTTTGTTCATTTAAAAGCATTAACGAGAATGAGATAGGATTAATGTAGTTTATATACAACAACTCAGTCCTCATTGAATATCCCAGTTACTATATAGACATTGACTCAAATATAAATATCGATTTTCACAATTATAATTATTACTCTCCTACGCCCGAAATGTTATTCAATTGTTTTCATGCCCCTGAGATTGGAAAATGGTTTACTCTTACACCGCTTAGATTTTTTGATGGATTTTATAATAGATTTTATGATTATACCCTTTACATTTTGTGATAGAGTTTATATAAAAAGCATACAGAATCTAAAGAATCTACAGTGGAATGAGTGGATTCTATGACAGAGAAATGTACAATATAGTGAATATCCTAATTCAATGGCTACTATGTTAAAATTCTAAGTGAATATAAAAAAGATTAGTTTGATATCTGTATCTATCTAATTGGCTCTCTCCATAGAATAAAACTTAGTACTTAGAACTTATAATTATGAATGAAATATTATTTGCATCCTTTCCACATGAATAAACGGGTAGGTCTTAGAGTGAGCAGTAGTGGGAAGGCAAATTCTATAATATTATAAAAGACTGGAATCTATTCATTCGAGCATAGATTCTACATCGAATCTACAATAAAATCTAAAAGGTATGATAGTAAAATAAGTGTGAACTTGAACGCACAAGAGTAATTAAATCGCTTTTGCGAGGCAGGAGAGTGATTTCCGTAAAATCTATATTCAACTGATTATTGATACATTTACTGAATCTGTTAAACTAATATTGATAAAAAGAATTCTATGTGTAAAGTAATCCTTTTAGTTTTTGATTCTTCTTAGATTGATATTAATATCTAATATAATATGTTCAAGTTAGAAACAGAGTTAAATATACAAATTTCAATTTTATTCATCAATTTACTAATAATACAAAATTCAAGGGTCCAAGACTTGTATTTATAAAGTTAGATATGTATTACTTATTTAATCTGTTCAAATATTCTATTTGAGGGTAACACCATTGAAAAGAATACAAATAATCATTCCAGTTATAAAACACAAGCTTTTCCTCAACACTTTATGACTAAAAGTGACAACAAATTTTCTAATAATTTTAAAAGGCATTTTCTATCTCTCAACTTATGCCCTCTTTTCATGTCTTTCAGAACTTTCAAATTTATAAGATTTTAATCAATTTTTCATTAAAACACGAATTTTAAAGCTATCTAGAGATTTTGGTTTTCTTTTTAAAAATAGAGTTTGTGTACTCCTTCAAATGAGGTAAGCTGCTATAACTTTCTAAAATCTAAGTCTATATTTGAATCTGAATCTGGACTTAAATCTAAATTTGAATACATTAACATAAATATTGATATAAATCTATTATCTTCGAATTTCAAACTTAAATGAAGACATCGAAGATACTTTTAATTTTAAAGTTGTTCAAACATTTAAAGGTTTGAATTGGAATCATTTGAAATTGAAATTATTGAAAGATCTGAATTGAAATCCTGATTTAAATCCTAATAAAGGTTCTAACAACAATAATATACTATAATTTATACTTTCACTCGATATTTTTATTTGAGTGTACTTTTAGATCTACAATTTTGAAATCTGAATCTGAATTTGGATTTCACGCTATTTAGAGATTTTGAAGTCTTACTTTTAATCTAAATTTGAACCTGAATCTCTATAATATGATAAAGCTTGTCTTTCATTTCCAGTTCTAGTTTGACTAATATTATTAAGCCTAAAATATCTCTAAATTAATCAGAAATACAATAGTTACTTGATTATATTTTTTCCCCGAAAATTGAATAAAATAATTAACAAAATGATAAATGAAATAATAATTTAATATACAACTATAAGAAGATAGTATTAAAAAGCTTTTAGTATAATAAATGACTAAGAATATCTTAAATTTGATTTATGTATTATTTATTATTTTTATACCTATTTTTGAATATATCTTAATCTCATAATCTCAAATTTAGAGGTACAGATTAAATATATGGGGCATCCGAATTTATTTTTCATCAATCAGCTTCCAGTTATGAAAGGTATTTTAACTCATATAATAATAAGAAACATAAGTATTCCTATTCCAAAATAAAACTTAATCTTGTTGTAAAATTTTGAAATAATTTTATTTCTTTTTTGGAAATTGATATAAACAAATATAAACCTTTTTTTTAATTGATTTTTTCTTACAAACAATGTGTTTTAGACAAAAAATGATTATTTTAAGAAAATTTATGAATCAAACTAGAAATAATGAAAAGTTCCATAAGACTATTGATTAATATATATTATATTTTACTTTAGATTTGCTTCTATCTAATATTGATAACATTCTGATAAAGAAAATTGAAATCCATAGAAGAAAATGTTTAATAATTTAAATCATTAGAACAAGCAGAATATATTAGAATAATTTCGATATATCTTATCCTCAACTTTTTTACAAATTCAAAAGTTTATTAAGATAATCGTATCATTTCAATTAATAAGAAGTCAAAATTTTATTCAGTCTTAAAAATCAGCAACCATTTATAATTTAAATTGAATGATTTCATCTCAAAGTATTCTTAATCCATAACATAAAAAAGTCTTTTTTCAAGGAAGTTATTGTGAAAATAATGATTTCCCTTACTGATAATATTGAAGTTGCTTTCCTGAAGCATTCGAAAATATTATAATTGATACAATATTCAAAATGTTTTTAATCCATCTTTGAGATAATAATAATCAAAAAGAATAATTAAATAAAAGTAGGTTTTAATTTCTTTAAAATTAAAAATTAAATTTATCAATCCATCTATATATACTAGTTCTCTCGAAAAGCTTTTTTTGTTCGAAATTTGTAGAATTTAGTTCATAAGACTTAATTGTAGTTTTCAAGAATTTATATTAATTTATATAATAAAAGAGAGATAATTAGATTTTTGAATGTGTTAATAATGATAAACCTACTATCATTCTAATTGTTATTCCTCAAAAAGCTTATAATTGCTTTCGGGATAGTTAGACAATTAATTTCATTGAAATATTCTTTTGAACAGATATATTGTTAAAAGAATAATTATGATTTAAATCATTACATATTCTGTTTATAACTTAATGAAAGTAATAAATAGGGTTTCAATTCTATCTATATCATTTTATTTTATAAAGCAAAAGTAAAACATAACAAAGAAATAAAATCTCTTTATATTTGATAAAGAGACTAAAATCTTATCATTGACTTTTAAATAAATTAATATTTTGAAAATGTTTTTACTTTTGCAATTAAAAATACATTCTAAGCATTAAAAATATCTTTTATCATTTCTTTCTGGAATTCAGGTATTCATTAATCAAAATTACATTCAATATTGTTATAATTTGTTTCATTATTAAGACAATCAATACTTTTTATTTTGTAGCTTATTATATTATATATTTATTCACTTCAAAGATAAAATATTAGTAAATGTTAATTTTTTAAACAAAGATTCAAAATGATTCTATCAATATGATTGAAGTTTTTCTCATAATTTCTAATTTTTTCTGTAAAATATAAAATAACTTTAATATACAATATTAGAAAATTGTCATTATTAATTATAAAAAATAACATCGCAATTTTTCTTTTGGATAAAATTTCCACAATTCCAAATAAATTAGGATAATTTGAAAATAAATAGAAACTTATCAATTACAAATACAGGATTTATTAAGATAAGAAACAAATAGTAATAAACTTAAATTTAACCAATATCATTTTTTTATATCTTTAATATAAAAGTAATCAGGAATTATATACATCTTATATATATATATTCAATATTCTTTGTAATCTATATTAATGATATATTAGTTATTTAATGTTTCTATAATATGTTAGATTTCTCTCAATACACTTTTCATGTTTATTAGAATATCACATAGAAGTTTGATATTAAAATCTATTAATCATTCAAGATTATCAAAGTTCAAGAAAAGAAGGCTATCAATAAACTTATTAATCTTAATTGTGATAAATCTATTAAAGATATCAAATTACTTCTAGAGTTCATTATCAATCGAGCAAATATCTCTTTCAATACCTTTTTCCAAACAAGTTTGATAACTAAAATAACAATTTACTATATTAAATTCATGACATGTAAAATCTTATTTATGTAATTGAATTTCCTTTAAATTGAAATATATCAACAAATAAGTGTTATTTTATGTTTTAATTTTATTACTTAGAATAATAAAACTCTGGATAATATTATAAGGAATTTGAGTATAATAAATCTAATGTTAAATAGTACGGTGCTAACCCCATATAGCAACATTCAGTATATTGATACCTCAAATATCAAAAATGTTATCTGGGGTCTAGCATATGCTAATTCAGATCTTTTTCTTTTCGAAATATTGACATTCTAGTTCTAATACAGAATTTTGCTATTCTAATCCTAAATAAAAAAAAACTAAAATAAATTGTTTTTCTTTTTCTATAATCCTTTTTTTTTTTCAATTTTTTTTCATTCTTTCAATTCTTTCAATTTTTCAATTTTTTTTGGTTTTCTGGTTTTCTATTCTTTCCAAAAAACCCTTCATCTTTTTGAATTAAAAGAATTCTATTAAAAAAATAAGAAGACTAAAGTAGCAATATTATAAAAAAAAGTCGAGACTGAAATGTCAGAAATACTATTTGCGGTTATTTTAATTAAATTTATGACATTTGATGTATCAATACATGAAATGTCGCTATTTGGGGTTATTACCGTAAAATTTATACCTAGTACTGTGTTCACAAAAGCATTCAACTTTTCATATTACTTGGATAAATTTTTAATTAGATATATTTTTATATCTTTAGAAATATTTTTAGGGTTAGTTCATACCGGCTTTGTCGATGTTAATAGATATCATTACTATTTATTAAGCTTCTACAAGATTCTGGTTTTGATTAAAATATATCTAAAATATATCTAAAATGTAAAACTATAACCTTTTATATTTATATTGAACATAGTCTTAGTGGCTTTTATAAATGCTTTCTTTTAATCTTACATATTTACTCAATCCTAGGAAATCATGTTTAATTTCTTTCAAATCTTCAAATTTATATTACTTCCAATTTAGTAAATTAAAAATATTATCATCTAACTTTTAAAACTGTTGTGCATAGAATTGACTTTTGTAGTATTAGATAAATCTTTAATTTAATATGTTTTGAAAATTTAAAAACTTTATAAAATTAGCTTTTTGCTAGCCTAATGAATGCTGATAATTCTTATTTTTATTACCAAAATATTATTTTGGGTATTCAAAATCAATCTTTAATTATATTTTATATTTGAATCTAAATCTAACAAATCTAACAAATAAATCTTATAAGTCCAGCTTTTTATGTCTTTCATACATTTAAACGAACAAACTTTTATTATGTTTTAATAATACATTAATAATACTATTTTAGACTTTCTGCTTATTTTAATGTAACTATTAATTCTTTCATTTATCTCAATATTTAAACTTAAATTGACGTATAATCATATAATTTAAGTAAATTTGAGAGCTTATAAAGAAATCCCTGAGAAAATGAAAGAAAAATAAAGCGAGTTTGATATTTCAATAATTCTTTCGCATTTTAATTACTTTTAGATTATTTGGATTTTCTTAAAAAATTCTATTGAAGAAAATATTCAATTTTGAAAATTTTAATTTCAAATTAGAATTCACTTATAAAAACCTATGAAAACCTATAAATATAAAGCTTTACCTGTAAAGAAAACATTAAAAATAAAAAAATGATATCAATATTTTATTAAACTTTAAACCATTAAACTATGAAAAGAGAAGGCATGAAAATAACTAATAATAATAAGTAAGATTGTTGTAATAAAAATCAATGACATATCAGTTTAATATTGTAAATTCGACTATAGTAAGAGCTAGGGGTTTTGAGATTAGCTCTTGTATATAATATTATATCATAATCATAAATAACCACGTATAATTATAAAAATATTGATAGTATTAATTGTCGAGATGAAGAATTCGAGAACTACGAACTTGATGGATTTCAAAATTAGTAATAATCAATAAGAAAAAAGCAATGCTTCGATTTGATAGTCTGAAATCTATATTTTCCTAATGACTAGTTGTAAAGTAAAAGTGGTACACATGTACAAAGTACTAGTCTACATACTATGTCTTTTCAGTGTTATAAGAATACACTTCAAGTTTGAATCTATTACAATCACTCTAAGTATTTATTTTTCCATGATTATAAATAAGAGGTAATGATTGTCTTTGATGAGATATATAGAATCCATGAATTACCGTGTAACAATGTGATATACAACCCTCCCCTTCTATATATTAATATAGATCGACTAGACTAAAGACATATTCTTAATTGTAGAAAGGAAATTTTCAACTTCCATCTAACTTTACTTAAAGCTTCAGTAAAGATTATCGAGATGAATCTGTCATGCGTAACATTCATCCTCTTGAGAATATCTTAAGGTAAGTAGTGATCAAACAACAAAGGACATTCGACATTTCCGGATATCTTATACCTTAGTTCTTTGATAACAATCTCATCGTTCATTCAATGCTTGAATAACCTTTCTCTTCAAAGAACGTAGAAAATATTAAACTTGAATGTCGATACTTGACTTGGAATAACTTTTATCTTAAGTAACTATCAACATCATGGCTCCACCATTTGCAATCGAGAAGAAGGCCGCTGTTTATTTGCGCACCATTCCCACCATCAACCTTCGAAACAATCCTCATATACCAAACCCTGGCTTACAGCTTGAGGATATTCGAATTGAATCCCACCTGCGCAGCTATGGCAAATTCACTCATTTTGGAATTATAGATACGCGGGATCTTTTTAAACGTCAATTTGAGCTGAAGCTGTATGTCATATCAGATGAGCTGAAGGAAGAAGGGACCCCTCCATTGTCTCCAGCCAGCGAAGACGCAGTAACATTACCAAGTGAAATCGCCAGCAAAAGCTACAATGCCAAACGCCAAATCGAAATAAAAGCCTACCTCCGATATATCAAGAGTGGTCATGAAACTATCAAACAGCTTGAAGCCTTTCATCAATACCGCAATGAAAGGGGTAAACTCATATTGGCTCAATATTTCAAGTTTTGTGACGTTGGAAATGTCAAACAACTCCGTCGCGCTTACCTTCTCGAGCAAAGTCGGCTACCCGAAGCATTCTTGTGGAAACTCTATCATAAGATTATTGATGCACTGGCTTTTCTTCACAATGATCATCCGAAGTATGAGAATGATCCTTTACACAAAGGTCGCAAGTCAATAATCGTTCCAGACCTTGACGCCGAGAATGTATATCTTTTCTGGCCCGAGGGTGGGTCGCATAGATTAGTGTATCCAGACATAAAGTTGGGAGATTTCGACGCAGTAGATTTTGTTGAACTCGGAGGTGGGATTTTAGAGGAGGACGTCACAGATATCGATTATAGACATAACCCTCCCGAATTGACTTGGTGGAGTGCCAAAAGTGATATTTGGCGTGCCGGCTCAATTATATACTCGCTAACTTCTCAGTTAAGGACGACTACCAAGCTCTCTATTCCCAGGGGCAAAAAATTTGCAGATCTTACGGAGGAGGATCAGAGGAGAATTACAATGGATCCCAGAAGAATACAGCCTATTGACCATCTGTACAGTGGAGAGTTTGAAGCCATGCTTCAAAGGTCCTTAGTGCTTGATTATAAGAAAAGACCATCCGCCAGAGAATTGTTACAAGAGCTTCAAGGTCCGGCGACAGAGAGAGAGATTAACTCGGACTTGTTTAGGGCTTTGCCTGATTGGATTGTAGATAGAACCATCCCGGGAAAGAATAATCAGTTCACAGAAGAACATACTTTCTCCCAGGAAAGGCTCAAGCAATTACTCCAACCAGGTGGATTGGAAGCAGAGAAACTGGTACAGAAGAATAAATTGGCAGCGGAGAAACAAGAGGCAATTGATGAAGAAAACCGACTGGTCGCACAAGAATCGATCTTTGATGAAAATCCAACAGCCTATGACCGATTTCACGAGGATTGGCTACCTAGAGAGTTAAATGATGGGAATCTCTCTCCGAGGCCCTTTCCGCAAGATGAATATGTAGAAGAAGCTTTAAAATATGTAACAGCCAGACGAAGAGGAATAGAAGCCGGAACTTGGGTTGATCCAGGTCCAACTTGGCAAGAAATAAAGAAACTTGGTCGAGAAGCTGAGACTGCAGCGGCTGCTCCCCCACCTTAAACGCTCTCTACATTGCGTCGTTTTTATATTGCTAAATATGCTCAACTTGGTTGAGGTATCAGTATCCAATTAAAAGACATTGATGTACAATTCACAATTCTATGGGAATCTTGCGAGCACTATGCTGCCTAAATTAAGTGAACAGACTTTGTACGTGCTCAGCCCAAGTTTTAAACCGACTTTTTACTGGTACACATATATGACTGCCATAATTAGGTAACGAAGTATTTTGATGTCATTGTCCACAGTCATAATCAGGCATTTACAACATACCTAAGCCTTCGATAGTATTAAATTCGATATTGAGTGACCATTATTTATTTCGCTAGAAATCTGCATGGGCTTTACTCGCATGAGTACTACTCATCATAGACGGAGCGTGTACAAAAGGGCTAGCCGAGGGGCAAAAATGCCGTAGAAAACAGGAAGCCCAACGAGATTGACATCAGCCATTATCCATCAAATTTATGACCGGCTGTAAAGTCTAAAGAAGATGAAGCCCTAAGGGTATATGCACATAAGCACAGAAAATATCAAATATTTGCTCCGTTCTACGTAATTCCACTAGTATGTGTAAAAGTATGAAAACCCTCAACATTAGTGGGTACACCAGGTACTTACAAACTATCTTCAAACAATGCGTTCTCACCAGAACATGGTTGATTGAATTGCAAATTCTCCAAACATCTTCTTGGCAAAGACAAACGAACACTAGGTTCAAAATGGCTCAACATTCTCGGATCCTCTCACTATGGTTAGCTAAATTGGATTTCTTTTGTTCTACTTAGTGGGAACTATTTACATATACAAACCAGTATTTTTTTATTCGAATAAGATCTGCACTGCAATCTTTTCGCACGACAAAAGTGTGCACCAGGTCCTAGATACTCATACTGTCGATAATATTTTGAATAGATTGTTACTATGTAGCTTGAACACATCGAAGATTGGAAACTCTGAACTCTATCGCATGGCATAATTAGAGCTAAAATGACCACAGATTGTGACTGGTTCAAGAAGTGCTGTCCAAAGTTTACATGCAAAATTAGATGTATAAGAGTGACGGGTTGAGTAGCAGCAAGTCTAGGATCCGCTCCCTGGATCATTGATTTGCAATGTAAAAGCCCGTCTGGCTAGGCTCCGACGCAGACTTATGATCTACCACTTTCGGCAACTGTGGAAGGTCATTCCCGATTGCCATACACATCTCTCCACACTTATCAATTCTTTTTCTTTCTCTCCCTTTCGCAACCACGCTGACACTATCACCTAAACCAATTGACTTTGCTTCTCATTCGTCTTCATCAGCCCCAAATTCTACCGATTCATTGTTCCATTCCATCGAATCTAGAATCCACTTTCTATCTACATCATCGACCATAGCCTCTTCCATCGAGATACTATAGCCATCATCTGGACAGTTTGCGAACCCGCTGGACTGATAAAAATCATTGAGCACCACATCCAACAGCCTTACTCGCCTTCTTGCTTTCTCATAGTCGTTCTTAGTCTCGATTACTCCCTCAATCGCCCCCTGATGTTCTTGCAATAGAGTCAGATCGAAGAAACTCCTAGCAGGCTCGATTGTTCCATTCTTAACTGCACGTGCATACTCTGCATACTCGACCTCGTAATAATGCTTACAATTATCGAGTCGTTGATGTGTTGCTTCTAAGCGATATCCTATGTCTTTCATATGATCTACGGCTTCTCGTTGTTCGCTTTCGACCCGTTCCCGAGCTTCTTCGCTGTGGGTGAACATTCGAGGTGCTTTGTGTTGAGGTACGAGCTGTGTACTCGGCATGCGATAAAATTCGTTCGGTCGGGAATCCTTCCCTTTTGTATCTAGAAGATTTTGATCCCTTAACACATCCCTCAACATATTGAATAGTACGTTTCTTTGCTCACTTAGTTCTCCATGTTCGCGTTCTGTAGCTTCTTCTAGCTCCCGCTTTTGCTCTTTAATGCGCGAGGAAACATTGGAAAGATATTTCAATTCTTTCAATTCCGCATCTCGATCACTTTGAAATGTGCTACCTGACGATGGGAGTAGTTGATTGAGTTCTTTAAAAGTCATCTCAATACAGTCATATCCATCATCCAATCGATTTACGATCCTCGTATGATCATTAAATTGACCCTCAAGGTATAATATTTCGTTCAAGTTTCTCACAGTATCATTTGTCAAAGCCAGAGTAGAGTTTAGGACACCATTTCGTCCCATGTAGGTGAATATCTCAGGGTACCTTGCAGTCAGAGGTGCTTGCCCCGATGGGTCTCCCTGGTCAATGATTGATGTCGGCAGCTCGTAGGAGCATGTGCGACATTTCTTAAGGTTTTGTTGATGCGGGGATGAAAGTGACGTGGCATTGGTCAATACTACGCTGGAAGGCGATAGGGGTTCTCTTCGAAGAGGACTACGCATTAGGACTTATTCTACTTGCTCTTATTCTTCTCATCAATCCGCTTCTGAATGTAGAGATCGAAGAGGTCTCTCCTCGGCTCGAGTCCTGATACACTGAAGTTGATGTTGTTGCTGCCGGAGTTGGTTCAAGAACCAAAACCGCATTTAGTGTAGGCAAAGGCTTGGCTGTGGAATCAGATACTTGCTTTGATTGAGCACCTTTAATGAATACCGAGCTAAGAAATCTCCTGAGAGATTTGCCATCTGTCCATTGACCTATCAATGCTTTCATCGAGAACAATTGAATCACTGGAAGTACTCCTCATCGACGGAGAATATACGAGTGTCACATTTCGTGCGAGGTGGATTGATACAATTACTGGAATAGCAGACCAACGTGGAAGATACATCGTGAAAGTTGCATTCAAGATCTATTTGAGAGTTCTGAGGACAAAGAAAAATATTTTTGGACATTCTTAGAAATTATGTACTAAAACACGTTTTTCACATGATTACCAACTTGTTTTGGAACATAGAAATGTTCACCCGAAACCATAGAACTACACCATAGAGAACGCTTGCAATGTGAAGAATGTCAATCCTTAATGAAAAATACTTGTGAAGTCAATTTCTAACAGTTATCTAACACTTAAATTCCTTACGAATTCAGAAAACGTATCTGAAGAAATTGGAATTTTACCATCTCTCAAAACTATCCTCGCTACAAAGCAACATAATGCATGCGAATATCATATTACCCCTCCATGCTTGCGAAATCTTCGATGGAATGAATAATCGTTGTATATATTCTTACAATTAACTGACAATATATCTCGAGCAAATGGCAGTCATTCGTTTCTATTGCTCCATGAGATTTCTCTTAGATACAGGTAGACACTACATTTAACGATGTTTGGCTTGCCATCTTCGAACAACACTTTATCATCTTTTAGAGGCAAGGCACAAAATCGGATCGAGCCCAGGCACTGCACAGTTCTGGTGACGAACATTGTGTAAGACCAACGATGAACTGTAAAATGGATCGTTGATATTGAGCACGTCTCATATGTATGCACTATTATTTATCTTCCCAGGTGGAAACCAAGCTGGAGTTGCCTGACAATCTGTGGACTCCGCCCCTAGTACAGATGCTCAAAAATCACGCACACTACACAGGTATGTAGATTGCCGAAAGTTCAAGTAGGTAGGAGCAATTTTATTGTAAAGCTAGTGCACCCCTTCATCCACTAGGATGAATATCAAAGAAGCGAAAGCGATCTTTCCCTGCTTACTCCCTATTCTAACTATGACGGAATCACTTCTACATCCTCTTATATACAGAACCAAAAATTAAAAGCCCTAGGCAGCAAACGAGAAAACAATCTAAGCAAAAATAGAAAAGCAAATTATTATCATCGGTGTTCCAGCAGACGGAGTACCTGTTGGCCTTTCCTGTTACGTCTTCCCATCTTCTGCGGATTGATCACCGAAGATGCAAGATCATGCTATGGATAATGGTTCAAAGAGGCAGCTTTGTTTCACGAGATCTTGGGAAGCAGGAAGACTGGGTTTGCAGTTGGAAGGTGGCCGAGATGGGCAGTGAAGAAATGTACTTGGGTGGTAATGATTTATTGCGCCGGGTTTGGATCTGCTTGCCATCGGCGGCCACAAGAACTCATGCTTATATCACCCACGGTGCTCCATTATTGATTTGTGATGTGTAAGTTTTATTGCGAGCAGTCAAGTTGTTAATGAGGATTTATTTTTTAATGACAGCGGGAATGCATGCTCAGTTTGAAGGTGTAATTTTGAGTTTATGTATATGATTGTCGCGCAAATGCAGAGCTTTCACTGCTCATTCATTGTGGTAGAATAACCAGCGATTTTTGTTCTACCCCGCAGCAATGTATTCTGCGCTCTAACCAATTCAATATAGGCCAAAATTAGGCTGTACGCGATAAAAAGACTCTCGCATATATCGCAGGCCATATTTATTGTCGCCATCTGCGGTATTCAGGGTCCGTAATTGACGGCAAGAAGAATCTCATCCGCCAGAATTGGGCAGCAAAGCACAGCTTAGCCGGTTGGTCCCCAAGTTTCCTGCGCAGCCCTCGGGATCAATTCTTTATATGCTGATTATTAACTACTATCTTCCTCGGCCCATTTCACAACGAAGCCAAAAACGGTCCTTCTCAATTCTTCATCTCCTCTGTCCTTTTCGAACATTACTTTCTCCATCTTCTCCTCCAAGACCTTCTCAACAGTCATACCTCCCTCTCGTACTAAGTCAAAGAATGCCAAATCCTTTTCCAATAACCAAGGTCGATATGGGGTAAAGAATACCAAGGCTGTAGAGTCCTTATTCTTTTTCAGAGTCTTCTTAATAGAATCCAATAGCTTCGCGTGCTCGGAATGATTGAAAAGGAGATCCGCAAGTATCAATACGTCGAAACCAGCATCCTCTTCTTCTGAAGGTAAAAGTGAGAGTAACGGGGATGGATCAGCGCCCCAACAATAACCTTCAGCAACCAGGCTTTCTTTATCATTTACCCTCAGCTCAGGAAATTGCTCATAGAATACCGAGATGTTCTTTCTGAGATTATCGATAAGGTCTGAATCTGGATAATCCGTAACCACAACATTTTTGGCACGAAGGGAAGCACAAGTAAGACTTGGAAGACCTGCACCTGCACCAAGCTCTAATACTGATTTCGAAGTAATCAGAGAAGGGTTCTTCTCCAAATAGTTGGATATTATGCGACCAGCATTCCAAAGATGGTGGCCCCAAAGTGGATTGTGACCGACCAGATGCAGAGTAAGTGTCTGACCGGAAAGTAGTGTATGGGTTTCTGTGGTTGGTTTCGGTGATGGAGGATAATAATCTTCCGGTTCAGCGAATAGATCGGGACCATCTTCGAAATCCGAATCAGCCATGATAGATTACTGAATGGAGTAAGTAATCACGTGTATGATATGATGTTTGTGGAATCTTCTTAGACGAAACGAGGTCAATGTGTCAGTTACGAAATGGGAAAGTTGAAAGAATGACGAAAAATAAGAAGTGCTTGAGACGAAAGATTTGTCAGAGGATTTGTGAAATCTCTACAGTTTGACAATATCAGGTTGAATAAACTTATTCCAACCCAACTTCCAAACCTGATTCTTAGTGAAACATGATGCTTGAGTGAATGGATGAGATAGAGATGGAGGGAGACTCGCTCCACAACCCCAATGTATACTTAGTCAAGTTTGCTTACCTTGTTATGAAAGCTTGATTTTGGGGAAAGGAGAGAATTGCAACTTTGAATTAAAGTTGTTTCGCTGTCTCGTCGTCTCGTCGTCTCGTCGTCTTGTCGTCTTGTCGTTTTGTTGTTTCTGAATGATTTTCTCTCTCCTAATGTTTCGGACTCTCTCCATAATACCCACAGAGTATTGCAAAATATCTTTTTTATTTTCATATTACCCCACCATTAATTGTTATGTGGATTTGACCAGTAGATTTATGCAAGTACCAGTATGTGAGATTTATTCATAACCAGCCACTCAGCCGCTCAGCCACTTGCTGAAGCAACCAATAGATAGCTAGATGTCCTGCACTGTCTGATAAGATAAGCGAACCAGATATTGTCTCTTTGTATGTCTTTGCATGTCTTTGTATGGAGTGAAGGAAGAGGATGTGGCTTGCACAAGGAATGAAAATGGTCCCTTGAAGGTTTGAATTAGATCTGACTTTTATGCGGGCACGGGTGATGGCCGAGATGGCTTGCTTTTAGTGTATTACCCAGTTCGCCATTTCTAGTAGTCGATCTACATGACCTTGATGGATGGAACTTCTCAAGTACAGAATACTACCAAAGCAGAGGGAAGGGTACTTGGTAGAGACTTTGCGTGTTGAAATGAGAGGAATAGAAGTGATGAAGTCAAAAATCGGAAATGTTGACAGCAGAAACTCAGTAGATACACTTTCATCGATGAAACAAATGACGCTCCGCTGGTCCTCTGGGGGCCACTGCCGTGGAGGCAGACTACTAGACTATTCGACCATTTCACTGTCTGCATGCTACTCGTAGATACATAACAGATAGAAAACATCTTCGAGCGCAGCGAGATACGGGGGTTTGGGGGCTTGCCCCCAGATACAAGAGTTTACAAGTCGATTGGACATTCACCATATGGTAAGTGGAAGACAGATAGACAGGTAGACAGATATATAACCAACGCTAGATATCATCTTGATATCTCAATTCTGTTCCGAGTACTAGCGCAGCCTTCCAGGTTTTCAAATCGACTCCATTGTTTGGACCTATATATACTAGGCAGCGAAGATCGATTCCAAGGTAGAGATGGGTACGGGGTACTTCTTGTAGTAAGAGAAAGCTGACCATTAACATGCCTCGTATTGATCTTGTAGATGGATGTCTCGATGTCAACAAAAAAGATCCAACGCACGGGTATCAAATGCCACCAATCAAAACTTGCTCATTCGATTGCAAGGTTCTTCCAGACTTCACGCTTCACTCTTCACTCGTCTCTGTTCTTCACTCTCTCACACACTCACACACTCACGTACTCACCCCACTACGCACTACATACCGAGTATACTACACCATACTACACCATACTGCATTACACCACTACACCACTACACCACTACAGCTATACCTATACTATACACGACCCCCGTCAACGCGACATCTACTACCTACCATATTGAGATCTTACGATATCATGAGTAACTCAATTTCCTCCCATTCAATCTTCTCTGGGAAACATTATTATTCTGGCTGTCCAAGTCCATCATCCTCCTGTCCTTACGAACTTTATGAATAGAACAAACAAATTCGAGAAAAAAATCAATCAACAATTAACAATTCCTCAATAAAAACTGGTCAAAAAGAACAAACAAGGCTTCATTGTTTCTAACATCTTACCTTGACCTGACCTGACCTGACCTTACCCGTTCTACCATCAGCTCGGATCGCTTCAAACACTTCTCCTCCCTACTTTGGTCCAGAAATATTCTATTCACCTCATCACCTTATCATACCTGAAGTAAAATAAATCAAGCTCAACTCAGCTTTTCTTCACTGGCTTGATACTACCTACTAGCACCTCTACTACTTTTTCTCATGATATCGATTCATCACAATTCACTCCATCTTGAAACCTCCCCCCCCTCCCCCCCTCTGCCAACCATACCTTGGGGACCCAAGATTCTTCGGAAACACGCAGGAACCATTCCGTATCAGTCGCACAAGTCAGACGCTGATCATCTTTCCGATTTCCCCTCCGTGCGGTCGTTGCGCATGCAGATAGTGATTTCCGGAACACAAACAACATCGAGATAAGGTTGTCTGAAAGAATTTATCTGCACCTCAAGTCTATCCATTCGGGTCGGCCGACTTAGTATTGGATCTACTACGAGAGATATTCGATTGTTTAAAAGATGCCGTTAATCAATGGATTGAAAATGGCCTGGTATGTTGAGACCCATCCATCCTTGTCGTGTTCATCAATGTATGCATATGAAGTGGTTCACAAGCCAAAGATATGTGTATATATATATATACATACAAACACACACCCACTTATATAGACTCTACCTATCCACCAAATGTCTTCAATATGCTAACATAAAACCACCATAGTGAGCCATGTATTCGAGGCCACCGATCAACAAAATGTACACACGCGAATGAGAGACTGATGGTACCGGTGAGGAAGCCTGGAAGACCACTCAGTGCATGCCCTCACTCAAAAGACCAACCATGTAACTGTGGGAGTGTTACTGCTGCTATTCCAAGGAAACAAGCATGCCATTGTGGTACCGACACACCTGTCTCGACTCCTCCGGCTCCTATACAACGAGTTAACTCCATACCCGATCCTACTTCCCCGACGCAACTCACATTTAAAATACAGAAGACAGCGTCAAGGCCACAGTCGAGTAGGAAACAATCATTTGATCCTGGGAATTTGGAACGGATGGATTTAAACCAAATCAATATAGTTCCCTTCGATCAACATACCCAAAGAATGCAAGTCATTCCCCCGAATGCATATCATATGTCGACTGCTCCTCAACCCTATGGGTATGGTCCACCACAATATTCCATTATGCAACAACAATACGGCACCGTTCCTGTTCAACTACCTCCGCCTACTCATGGCATAGGAGGACCAATAGTAGACATAAGAACAAATGGATTCACAAATGGGCTCAGCAGTTTAGATCAAGTTGTGGAAGATCCTCTCGAGACACCAACTGAAGTGAAGAATGGTCAAATTACTCCTAAAATGAACGGTGGGTCTTGTTGTGCGCCATCTACTCCAGAAACTCCACCTCATATCGATAATGTTGCTACAAGTGGTGGTTCATGTTGTGCGCACCAAAAAGTTACCCACAGTCATACTTCTTCGAATGCCAGTATGATATCAGAATCTCCGCAAGCAACACCCAAACCTAAAAGTTGTTGTTCTTCAAAGAAGAACCCTTCATCGACTCAAAACTCCCAAACAAATACTCCCATGATGAACCCACAAATACCACAAAACGGATTTCCGATGAATAATGCCATATATTCACAATATCCACCTACCGTCTTTACATATCCTGCTACGTATGGTTCTTACCAAAATCCACTACAGCCATCCGCGTGGCGCCAAGGTGTCCACGATATGAGTTACGGTCATGTTCAAGGACACCCATCTATCCCTAACGCACCTTTGACATTTGATCCAAACCAAATAGCTCAAAACCCCGAAACAGTTCATACCTGTGGCTGTGGTGATGGCTGTCAATGTGTTGGTTGTGCAGCTCACCCATATAACGATGCGACAAGACAATATGTCCTTTCGGCCTGGGAATCGATGCGGGTTGAACCAGACATGTACACCAATGGTCACGCGCATGGGTGCATCAACTCGAATGAGAATATTGCACCTACCTCCATTCAGACACAAGAGATTAGCAAAGAGAACCCTACTTCTCCGCCTCCTGCTACCCCATCTAGTACTACTTCCGGAACTGCAGAAGAACAGAGCCTCTCAGCGTCGGATTTCTTTTTCGTAAATTATCCCTTCAACGCAGAAGATGGCTGTGGAGGAGAAACTCAAAGCTGCCCCTGCGGTGATGATTGCCAATGTTTAGGGTGCACTATCCATCGCGTGCCCGACATCCCATGCCCTGGCGAGAAGGACAGTTGTCCGTGTGGCGATGACTGCGCTTGTATTGGCTGCACTATACACAACATGTGATACGTTATTATTGCATATATCTAAGTGGGGATGCTGTATATGATTAAGGAGGGAGAAATTGCCCTTGAAGATACACGGGATCTGATAATTTTGAGTGTTTTGTTTTGAAGGAAAAGTTTGATACCCTCTGCAATTTTTAATTTTAAGCCTCGAGGGTAGTACGATTAGCTAAGATAGATATCAGTGATGTGCTTCCCCCCTGGGTTGAAGCGAGCCATCATGAAAAAATATGAAAACAATCATGCATCCAATGCCACAAAGATTCGTTTCTCATTTAATAGCTGTATATAATGCAATTATGTTTCTCTAGAATTTGGTACAATATGTATCTCATGCTAGCCGAGGTTGACTTGGCAAAATCTTTATTAGCTTAGCTAACTCCTGGGCTCATCTGTAGACCTAAAGAATTCATGATATTCTAGTACAGTGTATCACAAAGGTATCCTCACATCAAATGTGGAGCTTTCGTAAGATTCGCTAGTGATTCTGCGCCGCGACCGTACATATTCAACAGGGGTGATTCTATTTGACCACCGAATTATAATGCAAGTTTTTCAACCTTTTCATCTACTTGCATGCATGTGTGACCTTCATGCTTTACTTGTTTCTTAGGTATATGTCAGATTGAATTCTTTTAATTTTAGTCTATATGACCCCCATTTTTTTTTATTACAAAATGGCTCGTTCTAGTTAAATATGTGAGCATTGCTCCCAGTTTGGCACTTTGTATACCCTTAGTTCTTGGCGTATCTGAAAAAAATACCTCAATTCGCCTCGTCTTGATCCTACGACATGTCATCTCCATCTTGTACGGGAGCCACCAGATTTCCACCTCTCACGCCCTCAAGTGATAATCTCGACGCGGCTCAAATTGTGCAATACAATTATCTAGCAAATATAACAAAGGCTGTATATAGAGATAATATTGTCACGGAAGACGCAGATGGATCACTTCAAGGACCCTTCAACACGTTGCTGTTAGTATTATCCTAAAATGCTTTAATTGAATACCCACATTAATATCGAAATCAATTACACGCCAACCATTGCACAGCCTTGGGTAAATCTACAATTAGCCGTGGCTGGCCTACTAGTCCCAAGCGAGGCTGAATGTGCTGTTCTCGGCGTTTTATCAATCACCAAAGCCAAATATGGAATTTATGCGCACAAGATCTTGGCCGAGAAAGCAGGCCTAACAGCTTCGCAAGTTGCAGCCATGCTAGCGGGAGATTGTCCGTCAAGCGTGACATCTCGTCAAAAGGCTGTCTATGACGTCGCTGTGAAACTAGCTCAGACTAGAGGACCGTTAGATATGCCATCATTCAAAGCTGCTGAGGCTGTATTGGGGCAGGCGGGGATTCTTGGAGCCATTCAACAGCCTGCTGCATTTATGTATGCTTCGATGATGTTGAATGCTGGGGATGTGTGTTTACCATCGGACGTGGAATGTTGATTTGAAAAACGTGATAGATGGTTGAGCTGCTTCTATGAGAATTGGCCGTCGTGTATCACACAGAGCAATCATATCGATAATTTATATGTAAAGACTAATATAAGGATCGGTGAAACTTTTGAGAAACATTACAAGATAGAATAAGTAACATTTTTAAAGGTCCGGGAGACTCAAAACTACATTCAATCTATGACAGAAAGCGTTTCCCAGATATGATGCTATATTAGCAAATGGTATGTGAAAGTCACCAGCTTGTTAATCTTTGAACCATTGAATACCATGTAACACCTGAAACACAGCACTCAGGTGGTGAATAGGTTTGTTTGCTGCATGTAAAATATTCAAGTTTCCTAAAAGAGACGATAAGGGCACAGCTAGCCTTTATGCAATGCGACGGGATAAATATGTTCTGTATCAAATTTCCTTTATGAAAATGGTCACTTTACTATTGGTGTCAATATACTTGAGGGATCTCTACCCACGCCTACCAGGAAATATGCAGACTTATAAGGGAAGAGCGAGGGGCCGATAGGGCGGAACGGGGGCTTGAGTGGACCTCTGTTCTAACAGGCAACTCTACACAAAAGTTTTCGAGCAGGAGATGCCAGATGTAACAGACAACAGATATCTCAATCTGGTACAATTTCAAAAGAACACTCACGGCAATCTAGACCTGGTAAAGGATCAGCCCCTGCTCAATCTTTACCAATTTGAGCGAATTCCTGATCCCCATGGGAAAACAGACATTGAACTTTAAAATGTTGAAGATCCTATGTGATCGAGCAAATTAAAGTGCCTTTGGTGTTGCACCAGTGATCTTAATACAGAAAATATCACAATTATAATTCTTTACCACGGAAATTTATATCGTCGTTTTAAACGCTTCGATCACTCAATTCATCTTGAACGCAATGTAGTTGTTCGGCGATTTCCTGTTCTGGTGCATAAAGAGTAAAGTATTCCGCAGTCGACCTCTAAGGACCAAGGTGTAGTGATGAATAAAGACGTCTTTAGGGTGTTAAAAGGACTCTTGTTTTTAGAACACGTTTGGAAATTTTGATATCTGTAGAGGATGTGATCGGAAGACTGAACATGTGTAATGATGACTCGGTTAGACTTCTATCGCTTGTGTCTGGTAAGTCGAATTTTATGATAATAGCGTTCGCGTCACTAGTAAATGCATTATAGAAGTGTTTTTTATAGATGATAGATGTAGGTAGTCAATATAATACTCATCTTCATGGGTTCGCGCGTGTTCTCGAGGCCGGTAAGAAGTCCTCCAGACGCCGATTCTTCAGGGTTGATATGTAGCTTTCTGTACTAAGTAGATGGATATTTAAAACTAGCGAAAATTCAAATCTCTTTGTTATCGCATTTCACTTTTATCTTGAACACCATCCCGTTTACCTTTAGCGACATGTTGAACGGCATGTGTCAACACCACGATGAGCTTTCGCGCTTATTTGTGCTTACCCGCGGCCACCACAAAAAGCAAAAACCACTGCTATCATCATTTTTATTTACGTTATTCTTCATTGCATTGTTTCAAAACTTACTGCGCCTTCCGGTTGATCTAGATCTTCAATGAATGGCACCCAACGTCGGTTCAATTTTCGCTGGCAAGCGCCTGATGCTTGCTCAACCTGGACCCAACATACAAGTTTTATATAACATTACAAGAATTATTCTTTGGAAGCTTAGGATAGGTTAAATTTTTCTTACAGACCGCTTTCTTTTCGTATTTTTGGTTGTGGTACGACAAAGAAGCATTTCCCTATGGCCTTCATGAATGACCTCCCAAGACCAAAAAATTGGGAAAATTCCGCATTGTTGACCTTGTTTACTTTACGAGCAAGAATTTTCTGCAACATGTCGATTAGAAGAAAGGTAGTGAGAGTATATATTTAAGCATCCCGTATCCTCTTTCAATTAGCGCGAGACTAGAATCAACATGCCAATGACTGTATACACCCAAATACAACTTACTTAGCATTTATACATATCTTGATTGATACAATATGGCTTCCACGATCATACAGACTTCAAAGGTTCTTGTTCTTGATCTTGGGGAACATGCGACGAAACGCGTGTTGACGGAAGACGACAATCTGGTTGAAATATCCGCACCTTTCGCATTCAAGCTCGTCCACAGCGCTGAAAAGGTCAAGGATCCTGTGACGAGCAAAGTCACTATGTGTACCGAAGCTGTGGATTACGTATGGTTCTATGAATGCTTAAAAGAACGAAAGGTTCAAGAGAGAGGGAAGAAGGCGTCTGTGATTAGATTCAAAGATCCAGAAAACATTCGTTACTACCCCGATATGACTCATCGCCCCATCTGTGTACGACCCAACGAAATCAAGATTAAAAAAACTCTAGGGGTGCTATACAGTACAGATTACATGGTGTCGGCAAAACTGAAACTTTTTGAAATATGCTCAGACATTTGGATTTGCAGAAAGGATTACAAAGGCTATGACGATTGGATAAAAAGGTTTGCAGAACAGGGGCTTAAAAACAATATTTTTAGGCGTGCTCGGGAGATTGGAGGCTTGGAAGTAAATTTTAAGCTTCCGTCTTCGACTGATATGATATTAGACCCTACGAAAGGATGGCTTTATGATTCCAAGAGAAAGGATCATATGTTATGTTGTCTGAAGAGTGGCGAACCTGTGCTAAATAAGGACGACGAGTTCGTTTGGGCATATGATCTCAGGAAGAGAAAGCCAAAGCCAACAATAACGGCTTCTGCACCTGTAAATGAGCCTGAAAGTGCACCAAAAGTGCCTCCGAAAAAGCCGAGGAGTAAAGATCTCGACAAAAGACGGCTCGAAAGGAGACATCCCGAGATCGAACTTACCAGCCAAGATAGCTCTAGGAACAAGCTTCCTAGTCAGCGCAGTTCTGTGGAAGGAATTTCCAGCCAGGGAGATTCCGAGGTCAGACCTCCCAAACAGGGTGGTTCCAGGGACAAAATTCCTAGCCAGAGGGGCTCCGGAGTTACACCTCGCAAGCGGAGTGATCCTGGCGACAAAGATTCCGGCAAGACTGACCCCAAGGTCATACCCCCCGAGCGAAGCGATACTAGGAAGTCTTCAGAGAAGAAATATTCGAATGGGAAAACGACTAGTGGATCTAGACCTACCACTAACAAACCTGTTGCAGGGAGGTTGCAAGCGTTTTCATAATACCAAAAGCTCTTCTGGTATCTGCAGATTCAGTGTTTATCTGACTGGGATAGGTGTTTTAAACAGCAAACAGCAAACACAAACAAAGAAATAGATCATATTAGTAATTCAATGCAACACAATTTAGTGCCAATGTACCATGTGTAATCCTGACATAAACACTCAAGAAATGTAAAACACAAAAGTGATACGACCATGCGCGGCCACGTTGATAAATTCAACAAGCATCCCATTTTTCACTATTCGCCTTTGTCTCAGTATCCTTAGACCCAATGTGAACCTTACAACATACAAGTCTTCAAGAAGTATGGTAAAAGTCTCTAGACGACGGTGCTAATTTGCCCAATATTTGGGGCATTTTTTTTGCGGGGGAAGTTTTGGGAAAGTTAAGATGTGATAAGCTATCGATATAAGCAGAATTATAAAACTATCACTGACTATAGCTCCTTGCGAATTCATCGTCTATAACATAAGAAAGTGACTAGATATAAGAAACCCCGGTAATTGATGCATGAAACAAACACATTCTTGTCCATAAAAAAGTCGTCTCCTGCGTTTACAGTGCACTACCCCTGAACGTATCTTCATATACTGGATGAAAGAGATCCACTCGAACAAACATTCAGGGATTACAAATGGCACATTCTCTTATCTTTGATTTTGTGCAGAGCTCTCCTCTTCGTAAAGTTTTATCCGAAGTTTTCTTGGCCGCACCAACAGCTTTCGAAGCTTCCCCAGAATCCAATCCATGGGCACTTCTCAAATGACTTTCGAGTTGAACATCCGTGAAGCGACTTTGCTTCTTTCCACACGCGGTCAACCCGCATTCCAAACTTCCGTGTTCTTTCTGCATGTGCTCGGAGACAGGCGTCTCAACTTCTTTCCCGCAATGAGTTACAGGACACATACTGACGGTAGATGGTTTATCATGACATTCTCGGATATGAACCCATAGTTTGTCTTTGCGGGCGAACCCTATCTTTCCACAGTGCACAAATGGACACTCGTGGTTACGTGCGCGAACGTGTGCAGTTTGCCGGTGTCGTTCCAAATCATACTTATTTCTAAATGGTTTCTGATAGCCGCAACCCACAAAGTCACAGATTAAGGGCTTTAGATGTATATTCTTCAAATGTTTGTTGAAAGCTTTTTGGGTGGCAAATGTTGCCCTTGATGTACATCCTTTCCACTGACACTGAGCTGGTCCGCAGAAAGTGGATTCCAAACGATCAGCATACTCGCGATTTTGAACAGATGGGCCAGCTCCCGCCGAGATGTTTGGCAGCTTTTTGTAAGTTGACGTCGGGCTACAGAATTGAGATTGTTCGAAATAAGGGATTGGTGTTGAAGAGTTGCCGCCAGCGAGCCAAAAATCGTCAAGATCAAAATACTCAGGCACCTGGAGATCGTAAATCATTGGGATGAATGAACTTTCAATTTTGGGATCGCATGTAAAATCAGGCAACAAAAATTCGCAATCGGCTGAGGAAGAGGGGAGGTTTGGGGCATCATGGAACGATTCCTCATTGGGACTAGCGAAAATGCCCTGTCAGCACAACAAGGCTCGTCATGCAGGGAGTGGTCACTCACAGATTTTGAGCAATGCCCCAATTTGAGTGGGCAAAATCTAATTCGATAGGATTCAGACAGTTGCTGGGAAATTCTCTCAATGCGACGTTGCCATGTAAAGCAGTCTCGGGGCAGGTCCTTGGAACGTCGGAGAAATTGGGGTATTGTCCATCGCTGTATGCACTGCTGCAAGTGCTGTATGTGCGGTGCGAGGCTGATTCGTATCCCCAACTATTGCAATGTGATTGACCGAGATTTCGTCGAGACATGGCTGTGTTGCTCGCAAGGTAATCTTCGAGGCAGAATCTTCGGCTCTTAATCTTGATGAGAGTCTCTTTACTCGGTCACAAGTGAGAAACCGCTGGAAAGTAGAAAGAAATGTATGAATTTGCTGCATCTTGTGCAATTTTGCTAAGGGGGGAAATTCATGGATTTAAATATTTGGGCTGCTTGCCAACTCTTTGAATTCGTATCGATTATCTAGCTACTCCAGCCTCATCTAAGTCATCGTGCTAGATCCTGGCTCACCCGATCTATACCACACCACACTGAATAATTGGAGCGGCTTTCTTTGCATACTGACTTCGTAATCTGGTAGAAGCGGATTGGATACAAATAGTATAAAGATTCTGTAATTTTAAAAAAAAACCAGTTACATAAAAGTTCAAGACATTAGAAATCAAAAACCCCAAACCTTCCAGTCCACCATTAAGAAATTGTTAATAATGACCCATCATAAACTGGTCAAGTAGCTTGTGAATATCTAACGCAAACTTCCCTCACCTCAAGGGACTAATTAAATGGCCCATTTGAATGTCTGAGTGGTGTCGATATCGGCGTCGACCCCGACTTCTGATATAGAGATATTGACTAACATGAGCTATTTACTCGCTCACCCGATGTTGTTTCTCACATCCCGAGTTGAAGCCGTTAGACTATGCTTAAATTTGACAGAAATGGATCTAAACAGTTTTAGCAACTTTCATAAGATTGTGGTGCTGTGATTTCGTACCGTTCTTTCAATCTGATATGAGCCCGATGCTTGGCATCATTGATCCCTTTCCGCAATGAAAGGTCATTTCTCAAAGTTAACTGCCTCTTAAAACTTCTGACGACATATTTACCTAAATTTTTCATGGCTATGGGATTTGATTAGGTGTTTACTCAGTAGTTTCTGATCCTTAAAGCCGTTTCCAGGACCCCGAGAACAATTCGTCGCAGGGCAGTAGTGATTTCCGTGCCATTTCTCCTTATGTTCCTTCAAGCGATGCTTTCTGTTGAACTCTTTTGAACGGCCAGCACAATCTAAGACCTGGCAACTGAATTGCTTAGGACCATCGACATGTATAGCCGTAGAATGACGCCTGACTTCCGCATTCGTTCCGAATATTGCACTGCAGCTTGGGCACGGGAACCGCTTCTCGTGTGCTCTATACCAGTGGGCTTGCAGCTCGGAAGACTCTGTAAAAACCTTCGTGCTATTGTGTCGGCATTTTTGATGTGGACATTTGCAAGGAAGCTGATATGAATCGCTTGCACCGTCTGATGGTGAGTATTGGTTCTGGTTGTCCAAAGCTGCTGGCTCTTGATTTGTGGTGACTACGGTAAAAGATTCCTGGATTTGAGAATGATTGTGCGGATAGAAGGTCGAATATCGCGATTGGGATATATTGCCGTAAGGATAATGAGCTTCCGACATAGCAGAAGACTTAGGGCCTCTCAAAACTATCTCTGCCTGGGTTATTCGGCTATTATCTTCAACAGCGACTTGTATTCCTTCATTTCCTGAGGCCGCAAGATTGTACTGCTGACTTGGATCTTGTTCCCAATTGTTTGCGTATCCCGATACATCACACCCACTAGGTGAATATGCTTGCGGGAGTTTCATAGAAGTGAAATTGGTCGAGGGGTATGTAATATTGAAAGAGCGTTGCGCGTCTGAATTCTCCAGGCTTGGCCACCCTACTTCCGGCTCAATTGACTGCCTTGGCTTTGCAATGCTTGATTGAATTGCTTCATCGCCTAAATGGCTTTGTTTCATCCACCCAAAAATTGATTCATTTGAATGCTCATTGTTAGTGAAAGCTCTTGGATCGGAAGAGAGAGACGGGGAATCATATGTTTGTCCAGTTGAAGTGCAGAATAAACAAATTGATGGTGTGTAGCTACTGGAATAAGAATTGCCTGGCTCTTGATGTTGATGTGTGGATTCGCTTCCAATGGAATTTGAGCCCACCGATTGAGGATAATGGGGACTATTGCTAACACAGGCCTGATTAATTAAGCTTGGGTAAGTAGGAGGGCGAAAAATGTTGTTGGTGGTCGTGTAATGAGGTTCGGGAAGTAAATCCTGGTTAACATGCTGACAACAGCATTGGTCTTCCCTGAAGCCACACACCCTACACGCCATGACTCTTTATGGTATCTTAAGCTATATTTTCCAACAACTTGCGGAATTAATAGCACGAACGGTTTGTCAAATAGAGGTAATATTTCGCAAATCGTATTCCGCACCCCCGAGTGAGTATCTACGTTTGCGGAAATTCATCATTAGTAAAGACAAGACTTCCAAATGCCCAAAATAAATAGCATCCATTAATAAACTCACCGAAGGCTTATTGTTTATAATGAATGAAGAATGTAAAGGTTTGTGCAGGGCTTATCATAGTAGGTATGCTTCTAAATCATAATGAGAAAACACAAATTTGTGACGGGCCTCAGATTCCTTACATATACTTAACATGTTATGTATGGATATCATGTAGGCAATAGAAAGATTCTTATTCACCTCATGTTTCCTTCTAAGATTATGGGCAAAAATGGCTGAGCATTATAGTATGGGAAATAGGGCATTACGGCTGTGAGTATCTTTCTTGTTAGAAGGCAATTTGAAAGCTCCAACCCCTCCTTATATCCGCCTCAGATGAACAGCAATTGGTGCTAACTGGCATCCAGAAGCTGGGCAATTGGGGCCTCACCGATTAAAAGTCGGTCAATGAAGTAAAAATCACGAGAATCTCGATGAATCTCAGCGTTCGGCAGTGCAAAGTATGTACAAGGGAAGAAAGGGCAAAAGAAAGCAGACAGAAAAGGTGGCTTATCGAAAGTCTTTAAGAACGGCTGGTGATCGTGATGATTGAACGTTTGAAGATGAAAATTTGATAGCGGGGTAAACTGTAATCTAGCAACTGCAATGGATCGAATGGAACAAAACAAATGATAGAATGGAATAGATGACTTGCATCTATAGACTGGAAAATACTCCCACAATGAAATGCATCTCATAAGTCCATTACATGTCCTAGCATATGGCGAGGCTGAGGTAGGGAAATCGTAGAAAGTACCTCCTACATTACAGCTTTCTCCTTGCCTGTCCAATGAAGCTCGAATAAGAACCAGTCGTTGTAAAGAGTAGTGAATAGTCGAAGTCATATTGCATTAGGAGTTTGTTCCTGCGATTGCTGGCGCATTAGTGTTGGGGCAATTCCACATGGTGGGCATTCATGGGCAAATTGGTCAAACGACAAGAACTCTCGCTGCGATTGAAAGGAAATTTTCCTTGAATACAGTTCTGTTGCGACTGGTTGATTCGACCAGGGAAATGCGTGGACCCAGGTTATCAGTTGAGTCTGAATTTGAGATACTGGCAAATACCGATGACATTGATAAGCTCGCGTATTTTGAATTGATCCGTCTTCTTTAACTCATGAGATTGAGGTCAATAATAATCGAGAGTTTTCAAGTGTTATAATTCTGAACGGGCGGATATTCTACCTTTTCTATATTCATTTCTTTGCGCCGCCTAGGGCGAATGCATTTGCGGCGATAAAATATTGCCAAACTTCAAGAAACACACTTCGTTCTCTGTTTCGCGTTGTTAAAGCGCCTTGGGCGACTATATGAGGATTAGCTCAGCGAGCTTACAGGCCAGCTACGCATATAAAGTTGTGCTTCCCCATAAGCAACAACGCAATTTGGTTTTAAGGGTATCGAAGACGTCCAGTAAAGTGATTCCTAATCGGTCAGACATATACGGTCTATTGTCCAAATTAATTTGGGCAACAGGGCGCATGCTAAGGGCAAAGTTTGTTCCCGAAATGTCAAAGAAGAATGTTCGTGTCTGTCACAACCACCAAACGTTGTGAAGCACAGCGATCGTTGACACTACTGCGACACTGATCGCAGAAACAAAACAATGCCCTACACAGAAATTTTAATCAATGTCATTGAAGCCAAGGGCAATTCTTTATTCGGCAGCAATTATCATATTAGACCCTGGCCAGCGCAGGAGGAAGTAACATGCAACTCGGACATCTGGAACCCTGTCAATTCTTCTGGGATAACGATATTGAGTTGTGCCAAAGAAATCAATTGTTTGCATACAGCAACCATACTATGGCCGCCGTCAGAGCTTTGCAAGTACCCAGAGTGTTGTTGGCGTCAATATCGTGAAGTCGAGATACGGATGAGGTCCATTACTAGCGTGGGTTTTGCTTTTTGCACTACATTAGCAGTGCAGCCAGTAGGTCTCGGACCACCAGTTCCCCCAAAATCGCCAATGCACATCATCTACGTAGGTTCTGAGCGACAGCTCAATGAATCAACATGAATGACTTATCGGCTTCATACATTTTAATACGTGGATCTATCTAGGTTGTGTTAGAGCTTGTGTTGCAGCATGATTCGGACAGACATCTAAAATCTGGGTGCAGGCGAAGTTGGAAACGTGTTTATTTATACTCACTCTTCTGCGGAGACTATGGTGTTTTTGTTTTGATGTTGACGACAGGGTATCGTCTCCGACATATAACTAAACCTTTGCTGTTACGACACTCAACTGGCATATTGGGTTGCTTTGCTGCGGATGATCTCTTGCCTTGACACTCTCAATACACATTTTCCGTTTGTTTGAGGACTAGAACTGGTGCTGGTTACCGATAATATGGAATGGAACAACAACCCACTACCAATATTACCATAAGTGTGTCTCTTCAGGATCTATATGCTGGGTTCCCGTTCTATGAACGGCATAGTCGGATATCTTTATTTTTATTGATTCACTATACATAGTCCACCAGGTCACTGCTCAAAAAATCTGCTGATATCCCGAAATCCTGCTGGGATACGGCCACCGCCACAAGCAGGCCTGCCTACACAACGGTCTAGCAAAACAAGCTTTCTTGGCAAGGCCTGTTAACATTCACGACACGTTAGACGTCATCTAATTAGAGACACACGAGAATGATAATACATGTGTTTGTTTGTTGAGAGAATTAAAAAGCCCACCGAAATACCTTAACAAGAAATACAAAAGACCGATATTCAAACACCGTGTAGAAACCATGGGTATCGTCAGCAAACAAACACGATTCCCTTTAATAAAACACAAACACAATTGCTGCCGGTGATAAGATCATCACCGATTATCACTGAATAAAATACTAGCGCTATACCATCGGGGCACCTTATATATAGGCTCGTATATATAAATCTAAGATAGAAAGCGTGATGTTAGCCATGTATTCATTTAGCTGAAGGATGTTTTCATACCTGTCATGAATCATTTCTATCATGGCCATCTTCTACAAGGAGCCTCACGCATTGTGACGACTGCGCCTATGATCCACCAACATCCCCTCATCCTTAAATCCGTTGTCATATCCTCGATCGCAGTAAGGAACAGAACAGTAATATGGCCCATGCCATCTGTCCTTGTGCTCTTGAAACTTGTCTTTCCTATTGAACTCTCTCGCACGAGCTTTGCATCCTGCAATGTTACAGTAATGTCGTTTAGCTCCAGTTTGATGAATAGCTTCATCATGGCGTTTGAGCTCATTGGCTGTCCCGAACACAGCACCTTCAATCTGACATTGGTATTGCTTCTCATGTACCCTAAACCAATGACGTCGCCAATCCGAGTATTCTTGGTAATACTTTTGCTTTTCTGAAGGCTTTGCAAGACAATTTGCATGTTGACAGATACCCGGGCCCCAGAAACCCGAATTTGCATCCGCATCACTCGAAGCATAGATATTTTGAGGTATGATCTGCGTAGTAGGTTGATCGAATGAGCTATGATTGGCTGCAAGTTGCTCGAGAGGAACTTCGTCAACAGTTGCGTATGTGGGCGTGTAAGCGGGCGTATAAGCGGGTGTGTAAGTGGCATGGTGCTGATAGTAATTTTCCGAAGACGAAGTTTCCTGAGGTACGACGTTCATCGACATAGTCGGGCGATCATAGTGCGGTGATCCGGAGTCATATTGCTGAATTTTTTTGCCGTGCTGCACAACTCCATCGGTGTATGGGTACGTATATGACTGATGTCCCTGGACCGCAGGTTGGACGGGGGTTTCGATGATAGATGACGGTGTATAAGTGCTATAGCCTTGGGAGGTGACTGGATCCTGATTCTGAAATCTCGGTGGAAGCCTAGGAGCATACGCTACCAGAACTTCTCGTTGATGATCAAGAGCCGATTCGTAGATGTATTGTTTATCCCAAGTGGGACTCGTAGATTGATTGCTGTGATAACTCATGTCGCCTATATCTTCTTTGAGAATAAACAAGAAAACACGAAACGTTCTCTAGATTGAATGCACTTCACTTTTTCACTGCCATCTCAAAAATGAATACATGAAGTACTTCTCTTTTATTAATAGAACGACGGTTGGTTAAGGCCATTCTATATGCATTGTAAAGGTCCAAGTAGAAGGATAAGGGTACCCTTGGGGTAACCCAAGGGCATAATACCAAGAGCATCAAGCTCTTCGAACCTGCAGTGTGAGTTGAAGTAAGTAGAGCTCACCGAAAGAAAGCAGTGCTTCATACATCCAATCAAGATTGTGAATTTGGAATGGGGAATATTTGGGGAAAATAGGGCAGTTTTTGGGGCAATTTACTTACCTCGTCTATTGAATTGGCGCATTGCAGAAGCCTCAAAAATCAAGGCAGATTGTGAAGAAATCGCGAAGAACGTGGGAGAAGATGAATGACGAAGAACCATTTTCTGGAAATACAGTATGATATTGAGATTCTTTCCAAGCCTAGCTACTGAATGAAATACAAATATGGCAGATAGACCAATTAGAATACCGGAGAGCTTTGCTTCAAACTTTGGCTTTCCAAAACGCTAGAGTAGATAGCCAGCCATGAGCCTTAAAAAACTCTAGTGTGAAACAAATTTGACTTAAGAACAAACGAAAATGAAGACTCGGTATTGCATTCTTGCACATATCTCACCACAAGCAGTCTTACCGACTCGCTTCCCTCAAGATTAGCAGACACAAAATAGCACATCCGAATTTTTCCTACTGAGAGTTTTCTGTACGATGATTAGTCTATGATTCGACAATCCAAATAGACCAGTAAGATGCCACTCACACTTTATTTTTCGAAAATAAACACACATCTGAGTATGCAGGCCCATTCGGAAAATACATACCTCAAGAGACACAGACCTATGTGTGGATTGCAATATATGGTAAGAGGTTGTGCAGAAGTTGCCCCTGTCTAATCCTGTATCTTCGGATAGTAGGCATAGCTCCCTCCGTATGTACCCATACTCGAGAGTCTTCTCGCTTCAAGCCAAAAAAAACTCGTGACTATCAGCAAGGTCAATGACGCACAAACTAATACTGTATTTTGCGACCGAAGTATTCATATTCGTGTGTAAGCCCTTATGAAAATTGAAATAATATGGCTTCTGGGAGGCCAAAGTGTGAAGGAGAGTATGTCTTGAGCTATGTAAAACAAAAATACAGCTAGGGAATACGTACCAGTATGCTACCTTATTCCAGCTCAATATCCAGCGGCTGGGAAGAAGCATTTTATATAACAGTTGAACACCTCATTGTATTCTCCATCGGCTAATAGGGCGTCGTATATGGGCGAAAAAGAACATCTGCATAAGCAGTGCTTGAGAAAGGTCGAGCCAAAAAAAATAACAATCGTGGCGGAAATGGTGAGTAGTACCGAGGATGACATGCCCCAACAATCATAACATAAATTAAAGAATAGCCTACTGCGAATTTTCTCAAGATACCTAACAACTGCCAGATGGTGTGATAATAGCTGCACCTGTCGAAACTAGACGCTTTCGTCCTTGCAAGGGCGACCTCAACAAAATGCCCCGAACATTTAGCTTATTTTCTTTGCCTAATTCTGGCCGATGATAAAATTTTATAAGAATTGAGCCTTGCAAAAAGCCTATCGCATTGCAAAAGGGCATAATCTTTTTCATACATTTCGCCCGGTCAGCTTACAGTCAACGTTCCATTCTGTCAAAAATTCGTTCATATTGCATATAGGACATCATAGTCCCTGTATTTGCATGAACGTATCGTTATCAATCAGCAGTAATTAAGCCAGATATTCCATCAGGGGCTAAAAAGAGGGCTATTATGCCTTGAATTGATGTCCTGGTCGATAAGGCTTGGGGCATAAATTAATGCGAAAACGATTGAAGATTTTTCCAGTGTCCTCACCAAGAGCCGTGTTATGGAAGCATATAGAATTGACTAACGTGGAAGTGCCTACACGGTAGTCCAATAACATTTTTAGCAAGATCAGTGAAAAATGGCGCTAATCTTACCGAGTGCTACAGCAAAGAAGAACTAACCACCAGATATTAAGCGCTTAGTAGTGAGGCTGCGAGCCTTTCGGCCTTCTTTTCAATCTGTGATTCCCTTTCAAGTGGGTGACATGATGAATAGTCGTGCAAGATGGTTCTAATTTTGAAGTTACGCAAATTCAGATTTCCTTAAAGGTAGTAGGTAGCGAGAAACGGTCTGAGCCTCAGAAATTATCCGTCAACGAAATTTCGAGCATGACTTGATAATGTGTTATGGTACATGTCTGAAGGTATATTGACCGTTGTGTAGGATTATAGCCTTGACACACACATAATTTTCCCCTGATTAGAAACTTTATCCATGTGCAATTCTACCCCAAGAAAACCAGGAATCACTTCGAGGGAAAAGAATCTGAATTTGCGGTTATGTAGGCGAAGTAGATTGAAATACTAATACAGGTTTATATATACACAAGAGGGTCTGGAGTTAAGTATCTTGGCCCCATCTATGCTCTTTTCGACGATGCTTATCAAGTGCTTCTTGATCCTTGAACCCATGATCAAGCCCTCTGACACACCCTGGATACTGGCAGGTAAATGGCCCATGCCATCTATCTCGGTGATCTTTGTACTTGTCACCTCTTATAAACACTTTAGTACCACGTCGACAACCCGGAACCTGGCAGTTCCAGTGTTTGGCATCTGCCTTACCAAAACGGTGAACGGAGAGTCGATGACGTTTGGCTTCTGCATTCGTGCCGTACTTCTTTTTACCATTTGGACAATTCGGTAAGCCGCAGAGATATCGTTTTTGGTGAGAACGTTTGAAGTGGTTTCGCCAGTCTTTATATCTATTGTATAACTTGGGCTTATTTGTTCGTTTGCATTGACATTGAGGATGTAGACATATACTTGGAAAGCTTCTCGGGCAGAGTTGATCGATTTCCACAGTAGGAATACAATCAAGATCTAAGCTTTTGTTCCGGCCCATGCTATGAATATCTCCTTGATTATGAACGCTATTTGAGGGACATGAAAGTGTTGGTGAGTGAGAATCTATATGGTTGGAACCGTGTTGTTGATACGCGACTTGAGTATAGGGTGATCTAGAGATATGAGAGGGGTAGGAGTTCGAGACGGACTTATTCTCAGTCGAAGTATTTGCGTCATTGTAGCTTTGAGATCCTTGGCATGAAATCGACATATTTGATGGATGTGGCAGATTGTTAGACAGAATATCACCACTCCAATGCTTGCTCAGGACTTCAGGAGAATTTTCCCACAGATCAGTAGGGTGCGAAGTCGAAACAGTCAGTCTGTTTGTACGTGAAGAGGTCGGTGCTGTGTCCAAAGGCAATGAATTCGTGAGTGCTCGAGGGTATGTCAGTTGATTTTCAGAGCTGTCTTTCCTGAGTTCGACGAAAGAACCAGAACCATAATGATTGTACTCTACAGGGGCATAAGGGTATAGGCTTGGTGAGACGTTTCGAGTTTGATAGTGATACTCCGTGGGGGGTTTTCGGTATGAATTGAGTTGTGAAATCGAGTTGTTCGCCGATTGCTGCCCTTGATGGGCTTTAGTATCGAATCGACCTTCGGAATTGCCTTGAAGTAGATTCGTATGAGATTCAAGATTGGGAGGAGAAGACATGGAAGGTTGGAATTTCGATATTGAGTTTGTACCGTCTTCTAAGTCGTGAAGCCCAATGGACGTAGAGATCGAAGCATTGTTTGCCACACCATATTGAAAAGAGCGAATAGGCAATGAAGTGCGTAGATTGTTGTGTAACGGCAATTCTAGATTTTGTAAAAATCCATGGCGCACAGATTGGTTGATTTTGCTAGAGTCTTGAGGAACGTCCCGGTGAAAATTAAAAGAATGCTTGGGCTTTGGAGATATAGGTGATTGGACTTTTACATAAGAATTGCAATTCTCTATGTATCCAATACTATTATCATTGTTCTTTGGCGACAGTATTTGAGTGAAGTCTTTGCCAGCGCCTTCACTTCCGTATAAGTTGCTCGGGTGTTGTAGCTTCGAAAAGGATTCTACAACCTCCTCGCAGTGGTCAATGATACCGGTGGGATTCGCGGAGGGTAGGGAGTTAATATAATGGAACCAGGACGAAATCGGCATAGGTATTTTGTGATAATCAGATGAGTGATATTTGTAGTGAAAGAATAAACTTCGATTCGCTTCTGAAGAAATGCAAGAGCTGGAAAATCGGGTCGTTGTAGAAATATCTGTGCTTCTAAGGAGCTTGGTAAGAGAGAAAACCTGCACTGGTCTTGTAAAAAATATGTTGCAATTTGGGAGGGGCTTGTTAGCAATATATGATATGGAGGGGTAGGTAAGGAACGGCGACGTCAATGAGACTATCAAAAACTGATCATGTGTGATACAGATCTTGCAGCCATGTTAATCAGTCTGACATACATGATATATGTGTTTCTTAGGAAACATAAAACTAGTGAAGTTAGTAAGGAGGCTTAGTTTTATGGATTTGAATTCAAAATTCGATGGTTGGTCGACGACATGCCACCTCAGAGGGGTATTTTCGAGGGCATTCAGGCAGAATCGTAGTATACTCTGCTTGTTTATGACACGAGAACAACGACACTGCGCCCCGTCTCATTATCGCAGCTCAATAAAATTCTGAATTCAAGCCGTACTGAGGAAACGAGATTGCAAACTGGCTCGAGAATTGCCAATAACTCGAAGACCTAGCATATGTCAAGGAAACCATGGCTGTCAAGGACGATACCATAGAAGGTTTGAGGGGTTCCTGTGACAAAAACTTGTCGCGAACATACTAATTTCAAATTGAAAGAAGTGTTTCTCAATCGAGATAAGAGAACAAAGGCTGTGCAATGAGCATCGAAGGTACCAGAGGTCAAAAGAACGAGAAAAGAAGGATATAATGCCTGATACATACACAGACTTGCATGCTATCCATAATCATGAGCAGGCCTGACTGGCGACTGTGGACTAGATAAATTGAACACAAACATGCGGTGAGCCGGTGAGTGAAATGAGTTGAGAAGGCTGAGAAATTGAAAGCGCCTCATCAAGGCGAAATGTTTCTTAGATATGGGAATTTGAACATGAAGGGTTGTTGTGAATAATTGACACGTAGATGTACATTGCCAAATTTTGCATATAGCCGGACTACCGATATGCTTGTGCTGGGATATTTGCTCAAAATAGACGGAGTTCGGCACTGAAAGTGTGGTGGGATTACGGATTATCAAGATATGAAATTATAAACTGTACAGAGTTGAAGAATCACTCGCAATCCTGAATAAAATAAGTTACAGTATTGAGGAATGAAGAAAATCCAACTACATACATCTCGAGACTACGCGATTGCCCAAGGCAGATTATGGAATTCCAACTGTTCGTAGTCAGATCTTTCAACTGGTGTCGCCGTCGGCCTACTGAGCTAAACACCGAAGAATAATAATGTAAGGCGACAGCACACGATATTATACTATTTCCGGTGTATGAGTCGTTGCAATACACATCGCGTGTTTGTCAATCGAATTATTTGACGTTGGATTCAATAACAGCGAAATGGGCCTCAGCCTCTGCAACAACTAAGCTAAGCAAATGGCTTGAAGAACGTCCGTGAGATTTCTGGAGGGGAAGATATCTGTAGAAGAAACGATGAAAGACAGAGTGAGGTGGAGGATTGTGCAAGCGCGAGGCTTTAAGAAATACATTTGCCTTCCCCCATGGTCATCAAAGAAAGGACCTCTTTGCAAGAGTTGTCCTGAGAATTCGATCAAAGATTATCCGCTTCTATAATTTCTCCAGTCTTATGGCTTCCTTCTCGATTGGATCATAAGATACAACTTGTTTGGCACTTTACTCGTGCCAAACACGATTGTGCTTCAATGGAAATAATAAATCCCATCAAGACTCTTATCAGGTGTTAAATACCATCCTAAACTATCGCTAACCCTTTTACGTAGATCACTTCAAGTCCTTGGCATCTCTGCACCCCCGCTAGAGCGCCAACGTTGTGAAAGATGATCGCGCTTGCTGTCATCGATAAGGTTAGACTTCAAGTCGTTTGATCAAATTTGCCAAAGTTCTTCATTTCAGTTTAATCCAACAATATCTTGTCTCGTAATATCACACTGCATCCAAGGGATCTTGAGTCCTAACATGAAGTTGCCCTTCGGAGTTATGACGTGTATATCTGAATTTAAGCAGATTCAAGCGACGTTCATGATTCCGTCCTTGTCGACAAAATGGCATGATTTCGAAGTTAGTTCTGTCGTAAAAGTCTTGCGAGGTTGCTGGAAACATTTCTATTTCTGTTCTAGTTGACGTAAAAAAGAAATTCGGGCGCTCACGGCGGAAGGTTCTAGTCCGAATTAGGCATCGATGCATTGTTTTCTACGACGAATAAGAACATTATCAATTTTATCTTCTCTACACATGCTCATTACATTTTGTACATTTGTTCTTACTAAGAACTCAGCCTTGTGACAAGATCTCTGATGAGACAGTTTCCATGTCATTTGTCTGATGAACACTTTCCCCAATATCACCATAATTCCCAGAATTAGCGTTTGTTTGGAAGCAACCACACGACAGTTACGAATGTCAAATTCCGGCTATTACATTTCTTAAGTCTAATTGCAAAGACATTTGAACCTTAGATCAAAACGTGATTGCCCATTTGCGACTGCCGATGATCCTGCGCTTCTAACCTACAGATAATGGACAGCGAAATGAACTATATCAGCACGAGAGCCGCTAATCTCCTTGGCAATTTGTTACATGGCTACAAAAGGCACTAGGAGGAAGATGATGCCCAAGCTCTTAAAAAGCGATGAGTTTGTCAGACCTTCCACACGACGACTGAGGACTCCGTGAATTCCCCGCCTGGAAGATCTACTCGGCTCCCCTGAGAACAATGAGTAGTGTACCAAGTCGCTCGAAGGAATTCGTGAAATCTTCCGATATTTGTAGAATTGAAACATATTAATACTAAATCAATCGTGTGTACATCCCGTATGCTGTCACTATAATACAAATCTACCCATATATCCACTCTCCTCCATCCAGCGATAAAAAGTCTGCTGATATCTAGTCTTCCAAAACTACCCCAGGCGCTAATGTCCCCAGTCCCAGTATCCCCTTCGATCACCCATATCACCCCTCTTAATACACCCCGGAGAAACGTGATCTTCCAAGCCTCCCCAGGGCCAGATTGCCACGAAACATACCTCATCATAACCGCACTTTCCACATTCCAGCCAAGTGGTCCAATCCAATTTGTTGATCAATTGGCTTATCAATCGTTTTCCTTCCTCCTCTTTTCCACCCTCTTCATCGCTGCCTATTAATTCTCTGACTTCAAACAAAGTACTGCAAATATCACGAGACACCTTAAGAATAGCAGCATGAATCAAATGATCCGCCTCGGTTTTCGGTGTCACCGGTCTTAGATAGTGATTCGCGCATTTCTCAATCGAGGAAGAAATATCAATCTTCTTATAATCCGTGTGCGCATCCAATAGCAATTTGATTTCCGATAGTAACGCCGCTTCTGACGTCTCATTTTGAACCATAAACTTGAGACGATCCGAATACCTTGTAACAATCATATCCACGACATTTTGCCAGTTGATCGTTTCTCTCTTCTCGAATTCTCCAGATTTGAACAATTCCAGAACATCAGAGCGGATTTTATCCAAATCACCTGATTCGGAAGGTTCGATCAATCTAGGAAGTTCGGAACGAAAAGGATTGGGGTTAGTAATATTGAGAGGATAAAAGAAGGCAGAAATCATAGAAGAATAATCGACTTCCACTCTTCCCCCCATAATTCCCTGATACCTATACACCAGAGCTCTCACATATTCAAAATGGCTCACATCATCTTTCCCATCATCAAAGCCCCCAGATTTGTCGTCTCTCTGAGAAGCACTTACAAACTCAAGCCCATCTTTGAAACTACAGAGAATGATTTCAAATCCCGCTTCCATGCGAAGAATTCCTTCGATACCATATTCCTCGCCAATTTTACAAAGATCTGCTGCACGGATCCAATCATTGTTCGGCTCTGTTGAAGCGGGAGAAAGATTGCGAATAATGTAGTCTGTAGAATCAAGGGTTCCCATGCTGGTTTTTCCGGCGGACATTCCGTCAATGTAGATAAGCTTGGTGAGGGGCTTGGAGGTACGGTATGTGTGGAGATAACCATGGCTATCTTCTTCTTTGCTTTCTGATTCATGAACATTATCATCGTGCTCGGGTTTGGGTCTGGGATGACTGTCTATTCGTGCATGCGGAGGAGGACCTCTTCCCGGTCCCCCAGGAGGTTTCCCACCAGGACCTTTCCCTTTACCCGGGCCATGATTTCCAGGACCTCCAGGGCCGCGACCTCTTCTTGGACGTGCAAATGCTTCCGCATGCTCGATTTCGAAAGCTAACCATTCCATCCCCTCGACCGGCTCGGGTGTGTGGGTTCCATGGTAAAAGAGAGTTCCTTTTGGTACTGTTGCTGGGAAAAAGGACATCCCATTATGTTTCAGAGAAGATCCCCATTGTCGCATAGACGAATGAATTGTATTAAAAATCTCAGGTGCATTTGCGCGTGCATGTTCTATACTAGGACCATTGGATGTTTGAAGTAACAGTGGTGATTGATCAGGCACTGCACTAGCGCTAACCAATAGGGGTAACAGCGGAGCAAGAATTAGAGTTGGTGAAAGCATTTTCGATTTCATTTCGGCTACTATTCTTCAAGTCAGGAAGAACAATGACCAAAATGGAGGAAAAATTCAGGACCGGAGGAGAACGGATAACATTCGAGTATTTATTCTTTCAAGCGCCAAGACAATCAACAACAATCAATAATAAGTAATAGAAATAAAGTTGCTGGTACGCATACGCAGCTTACGACGACGCGATTCCCGAACTAATTTTTATCTTATCAATCTGATCAGTCAGGGATGCAATGGTGACATGCGACCAATGAATAAGCGAATTGACAGTGGACTTGGAAGCTTGATCTGCAAGAGTGGGGCACAGTCTATCGGTTCCGAGCTGTCATTCCTTCGTCGGTGTGATTCATCCTCACTCAGCTGTTGGGTACGTATAACGTTGGTTGATATGTACAAACAGAGAGACTGCATAAATAAAAACAGTTCAGTTTATTTGGGGAGAAAGAATCAAGTAGTATTCCATTGATTGCCACTGCTATGTGGACTTTTGATCCACCCTGCATTAAAACAGGAGCGGCCTAATATTTGATACTACCTCATTCGAAAGGTACGTCCAAGGGAGTGAGTTCTGAAAAAGTTCGACTTCTTTGCAAATGAGAAAATGGCACATGAATCGTAGGTTATAGGGAGTGATGAATTAGAATAAATGAATGTTTAGTTCAAAAGGACGTCAATGTTCAACATCAAATTCAACCCCGCCACTACTTGACCAAGACTCTGAATCTGGTATTAGGAACTGAAATTTCAAAAGAGGTTAAGTGAGAAGGGGATGAGATGCAATTAGATTTCATTAATTTCATCAATCATACTCATTTCGCGCCAGCGGCATGCTATAAATCGATACCCTCCATCTCGGCCCATTGAACTATATATTTCTTGACCTAAACGTCTTAAGCTTGGTATGACATAAAATGGGAGGATACTAATTACTAACCTGACTATCAGGAGCAAGGTCCAATGCAAGGCAGCCATCTACATCCTTCTTGTCTGTTTCCGCACCGGCTTTCAAAAGAGCTACTGCAGTGTCACCTATATGCATGTTTTAGTAAGCTGGAAGATTCGTAGTGATATCATAAAAAGCCAGATATGGATATCTTCCAATCTGATATACAAATGAAAGCGAGTGGTACCAACATACCGTGACCTTCGGCAACAGCATGATGAAGTGGGGTTTGTCCCGCGACATCTGTAGGATTCAACGGGCTTTTATTCTTCAACAATAACTCAACTAATGGGGTGGATCCAATAGCTGCTGCACGATGAATTGCATACTGTCCACGTTTGTCCTTAACTCTACAGGATGCAGGTGGAGTTTGCGATAGTAAGAGTTTGGCTATTGGAAGATTGTTTTTGGAGGTGGCAAAGTGGAGAGCGGTCTAAATGTCGGTTAGATGGTTATTTGTAGGGGGGCTCAAAGAGTCTGAGATGCCATACTTGGTCGCTGAAATCTAAGAGATGATGAGCATCAGTTGAACGTAGTCGCAAAGCAGAAATGATAAAACGTACTCTTGGCATTTACTTCGGCTTCTTTCTTCAATAACAAGTTCACGATATCATCACCTTCCTTGAGGCTGACAGCGATCATAAGAGGTGTCCATCCAGATCCATCCTACCATTTATATCAACGACGTTGCCCACAACCTATAAAGGGATGATATAGAATATACGCACTTGTACATCGGGATCGAAATTCTTCACATTGGAAAGTAATATGACAATGTCCAAATGTCCATAAGAAACTGCCCAATGAATAGGTAATCTTTCGTCGTCATCTTTCAAGAAGGCGAGTTTTGGGTTGGCCTACAATTTGTGAGTACTACTCATATTTGCATATAGCCATGTGTTCCATAGCAGAAAGTCTAAGGATCTCCTACATTGAGAAGGGACTCTACGATAGCAGCTAGGTCTTTATTAGTATAGAGGGTGAGAGGAGAGGAGAGGGTGTCTTACTTCTACCATCTCGACAAGCCTGATGAATGGCATATTTATCTTCTGATGGCTTTTCCATTTTGTTTAAATGTACTCAATTTGATTTTGATGAAAGATTGATTGAAAGGAGAAATATTGTATGAAATTATTTTTGATATCATATGATGGCGTGGAGGAGGAGCCTGGAATACAAAGCGACAGCCAATAACCGACTTCAGTGGCTGGTGTGGTGGCCAGTACGGTGGCTTGACGGTCGGTGGCTCACGTCCCTGAAGCTTTATCGCGATAAATTTCCAAATCGCAACTCCTCACACGCGCAACTTATTAACATCAACCACCTCCATTCATTATGGCAACCGCAGTCGCCTCCTTACCTTCAGATGATCAAATTAAATCTCTAATAAAACAAAATGCCAAACGAACACGTTCTCTTTTCGCAGATACAGAATCAATTCCCGATCCAAAACCTACAGAAACCGCAGATAAATTAGCATTAGTAGGAAGAGTCCACGCCGAATACGATCATGTTCGAGAATTACCAGCTGCCTTGGCTGCAAAACAAGCTGCCGCTGCTGGAAACAGGAGGAAGAAGGCTAAGGTACAAGCTGCAGATGGGGACTCGGCTGCAGACAATAATACCATTAAGATGATCGAAGGAATCCCATCACGAATCGAGAGTTCCGGAGCTGGAAGTAGTACCAGTCTTATAATCCGAGGTAAAGATACACCACCTAACGCGAACGGCCCTTCGATATCTACTGCGCAGAGTAACTTGCCATCCAGCAGTTTAGTGCGCAAACAAAATTTTGTCCAAGCAAAGCCTGAATGGCATGCCCCATGGAAACTCATGCGCGTGATATCTGGACATTTGGGATGGGTGCGTGCTTTGGCTGTTGAGCCCGAGAATCGCTGGTTTGCTTCTGGAGCCGGAGATCGTACAATCAAGATATGGGATTTGGCGACTGGGGGGTTGAAACTCACATTGACGGGACATATATCGACTGTGAGAGGATTGGCAGTTAGTCCTCGACATCCGTATTTGTTCAGTTGTGGAGAGGACAAGATGGTTAAGTGTTGGGATCTGGAAACCAACAAGGTGATTCGACATTATCATGGACACTTGAGTGGTGTCTATACTTTAGCTTTACATCCTACGTTGGATGTATTGGTTACAGGTGGAAGAGATGGTGTAGCACGAGTATGGGATATGAGGACCAGGAGTAATATCCACGTATTATCTGGACATAAAGGCACAGTATCAGATCTGAAATGCCAAGAAGCCGACCCACAAGTCATCACTTCCTCCCTCGATTCCACCGTCCGCCTGTGGGATTTAGCTGCTGGAAAAAGTATGGGAGCCCTAACCCACCACAAAAAAGGTGTTCGCGCACTTGCCATCCATCCCAAGGAGTTTACATTCGCAAGTGGCAGCGCAGGAAGCATCAAACAATGGAAATGTCCCGAAGGAGCCTTTATGCAAAACTTCGACGGTCAAAATGCTATTATCAATACGCTCAGTGTTAACGAAGACAATGTATTATTCTCCGGAGGAGACAATGGATCGATGGCGTTTTGGGATTGGAAAACGGGTCATAGATATCAAGCGCTGGATTCTATCGCCCAACCAGGTTCTTTGGATGCGGAGGCGGGCATTTTCACGAGTCTATTCGATAAGACCGGGTTGAGATTGATTACGGGAGAAGCGGATAAAACTAGTATGCTCCTCTTTTTCCTTTCCTTCCTCTTTACCTTCCTCCTATTTGCCATCTTACCCTTAGCACCCTTTGCATCCCCCCTGAACAGGAATAAATGCTAACCACCCCTTCCCCAATAGTCAAAGTGTGGAAACAAGACGAGCTCGCAACCCCTGAATCCCACCCTCTCGAATGGAAACCAGAGCTTGGACGACGAAAATTCTAAATACATACATGTATAATATGAAAATGTAAAAAAGCATCGGGAAGGTATTTGGGCGAAGCTAGACGAGACTAGGCAGTTTAGCTGGGGGCGTGTTTGGCGTTTTATGACATTGCGCGCGTAGTGGTTTAGATACTTATTGCACACATATACCATTGCTACATGAATGATGACCGTCTTTGGGAATTTCTATCTTGAGATTATTGCTTCTTTCTTAATATTACTATGCTATACTGGTCTATCGTGTGTGGTCGTGCTGGGTATCAATTTAACCGTGGTTCTATCTATCTACATATCCCAATCCAATATATCTCGACATGTTCTCCATTTCCCGGCTCTTCTCGCTACTCCCACCCTTACCGCTATCCTACGAACCCCAATCCCCTGATCTCCGGATCATCCTTAAAAGCAACCTTAACATCTTCCTCTCCAATCCCCAGCCTGACCTTGCCCATCCTCTCCGCCTTCCTCACTTCTATTCCTATAATCCCCGCCTCCATTAATTCCATTGCCGCTTCACCCATTCCCTGAACTCTTGCCCCTTTTCCTACTTGTTTGCCTCTGGTTCTTTCTCCATTATTACCACCTCCAGCTCCACCTCCCGCTGCTCCAGCACCAGTAAGCAAAAACCCCACCACACTTCCTCCTGTGTCTAGCTTCGCCATCCTCCTACACTCATCAACCACCTCTCCCACAAGACACTCTCCCGTCCCGGCCCTCCTCAATCTCAATACCAACGCCGCTAGAAACATTTTTGTCGCCAACGGCAACGCTCTCAAATATTGTTGTAATGGACTCGTTGTCGCCTCATTAATGGCCTTTTTGACCGTCGCTATGCTAACCACACCCTTCCCCTTCTTTTCTTCTTTGCCTGGTGTTTTAGAAGGTGTATTTGGGATGGATAATGATTCCGATTCCGCGATTTCGACAGCACGACGACAGATATCGAGGGCGCGACGAGCATCACCGGATACGGAGGCGACCTTGCGAGAAGCGAATTGAATTGCGTCGGGGTGAATGAGGTGGGTGGGAACATCAGTTAGACGGGAGGTTATGATTGTTTGGAGTTGCTCATGGGTGTAACCGGGGAAAGTTATACGGGTTAGACCTAGAATTAAATGTCAGCTGTCGTTGATCGAAGATGAAGCGTAATTTTACACACCGAGACGTGAAGAGATTTTGTTGGAAAGGGTACGTTCAGGTAAATCCATGGTGTTGGCCACGGCGAGTACGATCAGTTTGGAATGCCTCAGACCAGGCCAGTTGAAAAAATTATACATGACGCTTTGGTTTTTCGTTACCAGTTGGTCTAGTTCGTCCATCAAAACAACGCATGGTTCTCTTCTCGGGGATGGTTTGCTAAATTCCCTTTCTAGTAAATCCAATGCGTGACTTGGACTCACACGGTCTCCTTTGAGAGCTTCCCATAACAATGCATATGATTGATGTGGATCTGTGACTTTCATTCCGTTGATCTCGACGAAAATAAAAGGATCTAGTTCATCGGCTGAGACAGATGCATTAAGCTGTGCAACAACTTCTCGTACCGTTGCAGTTTTTCCGGTTCCCGGAGTTCCAGAGATATATATACATGAGCCAGTACCATCTGTAATAGCAGCGGCAAGATGTGTGTATACTGATGAGAATTCTTCTTCACGGCAGGGAAGGGTATCAGGAACGGATGAAACGTGAAGACGCGACCGAGCTGTTTGAAATGGAGAAGCGTTAACGGATGGTGAGAGCATACGCATTCCCAAAGGCGTGAATTCTAGTGGCTTCTTAACGACAATCCTACAAATACTGTCAGCATGAATCTTTTTGACTAATTGCCAATGACGAACCTTTTGTGACTGGGAGTGAGTAGCTTGGAGGGTGTGCGTGGTTTTCGAGGAGTTATAGCTTTGGTAGTCTTTTGCCTTTTCCTCGGTGTTGCTAAGATTTCTTCATCGACTTCATAATCATCATCATGCTCAGATGCCACGCTTGCGTCATCATCTTCACGATGCTTCTTCTTCTTCTTAGAATTAGGAAGGACAGGCTTCTTTCTCTTATTGCTTGGTAGGCTATTTTCGATCTTCTCGATCAACTGTTCAACACTTTCCTCCGTGTTATGGTATACATCATCCCATACGAATTCGTCTGTATATGTGACAGATTTGCTGTGTAATCCTCGGCGACATATGAATGTTTTCCCATTTTCTTTTCGATTTCGAGGTATTTTCCCTGTTGGGAATTTGGCTTTGAATGCTTCTTCGGACAGGATCGTAGCTACACCATTAATGGTCGCTAGTGAAATTGTGTCGAGATCAGAAGAGATGTAGAGCTCATTCTATAGTCGTTAGCCACAAGAAGCAAGATGTAAGCACTGGATATCCTTACTTCTAGAAAATCCGACCGCTTCTTCGTTTTATTGTGAATGTCATTTGGGCTACAGAACCACCAAATATTGGCTTTCATTATATCATGATATGACTCGGCATTCTCGTCATAGCCCTCATCTTCTTCAAACCCCGAGATAATTCCAACCCAATTTGTATTCGAAGTATCGTTATTTATCAGAACACAATCTGCAATCCTGCAGACCGTCTTTCCAGCCCTAGCACCGACAATCCTCTTAGCTCCTGTCCCTTTCGAAAGTCGACGCGTTCTCTTAACTGCTGAATTTTCGCCCCCTTTAGCATCGTTCTCAGAAGGCGAAGCAGTTTCTTCGGAGTTCTCGTCGTCATATATCCATTGCCATTCAGTTTCTTCGTCCGGGTCTTCGTCTTCGTCCGAATCCTCCCTCACTGTGCGGCCAGCTACCAAACGTTTTCTTGCATTCTCAGCTTTCTTTAATCGTGTTTTTGCATCTGTAGGTAAAATCGCTTTTGATGAAGTAAGTATTGCCTTTGACGGAGGGAGTATTGGAGTTGGTGACATCTTAAATACTGGAACTCTTCATTGGATCATCAAAAATATGGCATGTGTTGTTGATTGACCTTTTTGAGTTTAGGTAATGTAAAGCTTGAACATTTCATTCCATATTTTATTTTAACCTTGTAACCTTGGAAGCTTACTCTGTACCCGTACCTGAAATAAGTGGATTGCGGGGAAAGCTTGCAACTAAACTACAAGGGACCTCACTCCTACGGCATTGATGTATTGATGATGGCTTTTCAGGGGTCTCATCTCATCAAAGCCAGCATCACCCGTTCCCCTTTGAAAAAGAATGGCGTCTTCCAGCAAATCGGTCTCGCTACCCAATGACTGATACTCAGTTGCTATTATCATATTAGTATATAAGAAGAACAACTGCCAAATACTCACTCAATACATGCCTGCTAAATGTGTACCTTGAAAACCTTGAGGTCCTTTGTCTTCCATTTCTCATCTCGAGAACAGAGACAGAGGGCCATCTCAAGGGCGATAAACAGTACGAGTGTTCCATATTACAGACAACCAAGAATCTCCTCCAGCCTCCCCAGATAGAGACAGAGATAGAGATGGAGATAGAGATAGTGGCTCAGATGCGGCCGATCTCCCGTGTCCCTACGACGCTAAGCTAACAACAAGTCCATCTTGGGTTTATAGTTTGTCTTTGGTTTCGAAGAACCTTCCTTCCACAATCCTTATTCCGCCATTTTTGCACACGTCGTTTCGACCCTGTATTGTGATGTATCATGATGTATCAACATACCTCAAAAACATGTCCCATCATTCAAAGAACCTTCTTTATATAACCGCTTACAATGACTTTTCTTTTCCAAAGAAAGATGTCCTCTTGGACTCTGGATTCTTCTGGCTGTGACAAGCCATAGAGGAGAACTTTCGCTCCCGACCATTGGTGGGTAAGTCCATAACCTTTTCAACTTTGGGACTCATAGCAACAATATCTGGATATCTCACATGAAACCATAGACTAATAAGAAGTACAGGTAAGAGGGCAAATACTTTTGTTGTATGTTCTTGCATAATTCCTTTCTTTCGCATTCGAATATTGTACAAAAGAGATCAACAAACGTGCATCTATGTACTCAGTTTACCAAGCTAGACTACCTGGCAGGAGATAAATACACTGTCAATCGCCAAGTTTTGATATCTTGTGAACTGCACTGCACGTTCATGCCTGAAGTCAAGGTACACGGATTGAATTTGTATGTGTGGACTTGGACCAACGTCAAACATAACGATTGGTTCAGAGAAGATAGATGCCCTTTACAAGATTTTCCAGGGTTTACTTTCATGCATGTGGCCTCAGTGATCCTTGTTGAGCGTTTTTGCTTATGCGCGGATACATGCACATGCATTGAAGCCACATAGCATTTTATGTGCGTTAGTCGGATCGATAGATCATCATACGAAACAGCTCTCTCAAGAGTGACTTTCATCTGAACAGCTTCCCTTTTCATTTGGTCATCGGTATCCTCATGTTGAAGCACGCAAGCCAAAAGTCGAAAACACTCACATCGTTGATGCAATATTTCCGTTACCTGCGTGATCTCCGAAAAGTAAGCAACAACTCAACAACAATCCGCTGACAATAGATCAGGTCTCTTTCCGCTTGGATACTCGCCGGTTTTACATCGCTGTAGAGGCCAATGGCAAATTTGGCCTGTAAAAATTGAATTATCGAGGTAAGAGGAATAGACAACCTTCCTCACTTCATATTTTTTTACACTTTACCTTGGAAACTGAAACGAACATTATTACTTGAAGACTCGTCCTTGTTCTAAAATCAGAGTTAATACATACGACCGGCAATTTGAATCACTTTTTCTTCTCTTTCTTCTCTTTCTCTTCACCGCTTTATATTATTAGATGTTAATGGCGAATTTGAGAAAGTAGGACGTTCTCATCATTTTGTTCTTCACTCGCCTAATTTTCTCTATTGTAATTTGGAAAGAACTTGACCTTCTTCCTTCCTCTTCGGTTGCTATGGGATATTATTGTCAACCTAAAATCTTGCCACTCTCAATCCATTTTCCATTTTCCATTTTCCATTTTCCACTTTCTTCTTCAATTTCCTTTTGACAACAATAGCAACAGTTTCTGAATCTTAAATTTTCTTCTTCAATCGAGAAATTGATCCTATCTTAGTATCGCTGCTGTTACTATCGATCTCTTCTAAAAATTGCCTCAACCTTTCGATCAAGCTCTCAGTGCTTCCCTCTGCACACAATTCTCCTCCCTTTCTCTTTTGAATTGATTTATCTTACATATCATAACCAGTCCGATCATCTCACAATTTTGAAGTGTAATAGATCGTGTGCCACTTCTTACAATTACTCGTCGCAGTATTTGTTCTTCTCGAAGAAAGAAGTATCGAATACAGATCGACAAGATGTATTCCAACAAGCTCGCGACGTATGCAAAGCTTCGTTCTAATCATGTTATTTCAATCGAGTATAAAGCTAATTTTTCACTAGTTACGAGACTCACAATGCCGCCGCGTGGTGTGCGGAATCGGAGGCGGGTGACTTTGAGGAAGCACCTACCCCGGCAAACAATGTCGGAGAGAGACCTCCTGTTGTCAGACAGGAATTTCCTAGATCGACTCCGGCAATCAGAGGAACCGAAACCAGTGGAGGTGGGCGCGGTCGTAGCATTAGCAATGCTACCCGTGGACGTGGTCGTGGGACCGACAGCAATGTTCGTGGTAGGGGCTACAATGGCAGCCACCGCGGTGGCGGAGTCACTCGAGGTAACTCGAGGGGCAATGCTGGCCGTGGTGGGCACCATTCCGTACCTACGGGACGTGGTAACGGTACGACATAATTAACAAGTATATTGGCATGAAAAGTACTAACAATCATCAGGGCGATTGGTCGAGAATGCTCCTCGGGGAGGACGTTCTCGCCATGGTAATGGCTTTCCTGGCCATGTACCTTCAGATAACCATCGTGACCACCAGGAACTACCTCGCCGTCCAATTAAAAAAGAACGGGAGCCAGGTCTCAAGTCAAGCACTGGTTGGGCCGTCCCAGCTGGACTCATGACTGAAGCCAAGAAATTGCAACTTGAAAATGACCGAAGCTCACGCACCAATACAGCACGCTTCTTGAAGAAACCTGTAGAAGGAGAGGTATTCTCAGCCATCGTAAGTCCTTTATGTCTAATGCTTTAGTCGGTTGTAGACACTGATCTCCTATAGGGATTCTATCAATGGCCAGTGAGGGGAGAAAGCCCAGAGCAGTTATTTGGCGAAAAAATGAAGGACCTTGACCATCTAAAGACCACTTGGAAAGTATTTATCCATTGGAATGGTGCCCGCCGATGGCTAGCAATATCTGCCACATCACCACCAGGTCAAACTACCATCATTGAAGTCATCAAAGGTATCCGACAAGCTGCTGATAGTGCCCATGCTCGTGCAAACATGGAAGAAACTATTTTTTTTGTTATACCACCACGATATTCTACTGAGTCTACTCTCCTCGAAGCATCTATCAGTTTTGAAGGCCAAAAGCATGTCTCTGGTATCAAGTTTTCCAAGATGTCTTCCAATGAAGAGATAAACAAACAGAGCCCCCGTCGCTCTTTGAAAGTGGAAGCCATCGTCGAAGAGTTTCGTAAGGAGTTAAGCAAACATCTCAACGACTTGACTCGCCTCAAGGACCGCATGCAGATGCGAGTACACTTTGGAGAACTACAACTTACACGCTGGCAAACAGTTTTGACTGATGGCAAGCAAAGTTGGGATGCTTTCACGAAGATGATGAAACGTACAGGAACCAGGGGTGTGTTCGAAAAAGGGTAGGTTCATGGTGTACCAGAAGTTTATTCACGGGCTGACAAATACTTAATTAGTGTTGATCCTCGAGTTGTCATTCACATGATGGCTGATGTGAAGTCAAAACTTAACAAATTCATGGTTTGGAGCAGCACAGACTACGACTTACAGGACGTGAAGCCAAAATTCGTTGCGATCCTCGTCGTACAAAATTCATCAAGCCAAATGTTCCAGATTGAGGCAGACATTGACACGGTGTATGGCGGATACCAATGTGGTGTAGTCAAAGTTATTGAGGAAGAATGTCGCAACAAGCGTGTGGAGATCGTGACTGTTGACATTGAGTAAGTTTATGATCCTTGACTTCTAGATCATCTACTAATAGAGACACCAATAGACAAGTTGATTGGATGATTGAGATCATCAGTGAGACAGCCGGCACCGTAGTCGAGAGCTCATTTCAAGACTTGGTTCAAAGTTGCTTGCAACCATATGTTCGTACGGGATTAAACACTCGAAGAATGGAGGAGCGTAGAGACAAGTACGGATTTGTATATCCTAGAATCGCCCCTCGTGTTCAAGCTGGTCTACGTGTCGAGAAGGTTACACTTCAAAGTATCTATAGGTTCAAGACTCAAAAGGATGGTTACTGCCTCGAATTCACCATCAACAGAAATTGGAATGGTCTGAGCACTGTAGCAGAGCCAAATATCTGTGCCGGAGTCACTGTTTTTCATGATCTCTGGGATACAGATATGGAGGCAAATGATCACACTACGATGGACCGCGACTGGCAGAAGGATATGAGTAACTTCTTTCCAGCTGGGGGATTCAAAGGTTTCGTCGAAGAGCTCGATGAACTTCTCTCAGGATTCCATCAGTCAACAAACGAAAGCAGACCCTAATCGTCTAATCGATACTACACATCAAGTGTTTTCATAATTTTACTATTTTGAAATTACTTGACATGTCTCTTCGAAGGCAACCCCTCTTCGGTCTCACTTTTTGAGTTTAATTGTACCAGTCCTTTCTTATTTCTTTTTGCTGCCATCTTTGAATGAGAGCAATCATCATCAGAATTTCACTCGGCATAAATACAGCCTGCACTCTACAGCGAATTTGGCGTTTTCCTCGACTTGACCATTCTGATTTTAGTGGTGTCTCGAATGAATTGACTTCTCTATGAGATTATTTGAGTTTTGGCATTTCAATTTTTTCCTTCCCATCCATAGCGCAGAGATATCAAGATGTTGAAGCCGAAGCAGCACCTGGAGTTGAGCTAAGAACTTTCTGGCGTAAAACTGTATTTGGAGATTAGTTAAAAATTCATCGATTCTGTAAACCAAACTAAATTGAAGCATACCATCTTCAACCACACGTAAACTGTTTGATTTGTTGTTGACTATGATTTCTAGATCCTTCAAATTGGTTCCAATTTCCTCAACTTTTGCTTCGTAGAATTTGGTTGCATCTTTGGTATTCTAAGGTTTGTGTGTAAGTTTCAAGAAAGTTTAGGATACATGTAATTTCTAGGATGGGAATGAAGGAATGAACGTGTAAAATGGAATTGAGAAAAGTGCAAAGGGATGATGAAGGGAAGAAGAAGGATAATGGAGAAAAATAACAATTGTACCTTCTCAACATAGAAACCAGTTCCAATATCTACAATCACATTCTCGGTATCTGCTAATTCGCCGGGGACGTAGAGGGATGTTGTGAGAGGTACGAGGATTGGTTTGCCTAGTGGATTGAGAGGGGTAATTAGCTCAAGTATGGTATAGGTATGAGCTCGGCTTGTGGACATTTCGGAGCAGGGAGAAGAAGAGGAATGGGGAGAGAGCAAGGGCGAACACATTTGGTTGCTGGGAAGAGGGTGCGGGTAAGGAGAGTAGAGAAGCTGTATTTTCAGAACTTTGAGCAGCGGGTTGATGTAGGCGAGCAATAGTTGGAATGGCTGAGTGCAGAGAAAAGGAGAGGAGTAAAAACAGAAGCTGCGCAAGGTATCCTGCTCGTCTTTTGGACTTTGAGACTGGTAAAACTTCTTCGACACTTCCGATGCCACTCAATTTCTCAATCTCTTGTGCTCTCCCTGAAATATCCTTCCCCGTGCTCAAAATTCGCAGCTCCTTTTTATAGCCTCGCTTTCCTCTTTCCACTACCCACTCTTTTATTCCTTTCTCTCTTTCCTCCTCCTCTGAAAACAAGTGAAGAAAACCACGGATAAACTTACCCTCGACAGTCTTTCCCACACCCGTACTAACACTCCTCAAACATTCTCTGAATTTATTCTGCGCAGCGCGGAGTTGTTGGAAGGAAGAAGTGAGATGTTCGAGTTCGTCGTCGAGTTGCTTTTTGACTTGGGTTAATTGGGCGGTGGTGAGGGAGGTGAGATCGACTGTTGTCTGTTAGGATTTTGGGCTGAAAGTTTAGAGGAGAGGAGGGAGGAAACGGGGGGGAGAGAGAGCATTGGAGGGGGAGGGAAACGAACTTTGTTGGCCTTTTTGCGCCATTTTACCGGTTCTTGTAAAAGCGCGAGAGCGAAAGTCAAAAAGAATGAAGTGGAAAGGTATGCGAGTAGTAGATGGTGGAGTTTGAGAGCTTTAAGTGCGAAATGAGTGGTGCGTTGGAAACTATTAATTGAATTTGAGGTGAGGTGATGGATGGAGCTTTGTGAGGTGAGGTTTGTGATTAGTCAGCCATGTGCCCCGCGGTGAGTTGAGTTGAGTGAGGTTGAATGACAACGACAGTTTCTAGCTTTTTTTTATGTTTACTTGATTGGGTGTTGGACTGGATGGAATGATGATTATTCGAGATGGGAAAACCAAGTGGTTGTATCTGGTCACTGGCGGTGAACCATGGAATTGGTATTATTGACTTGTTTTATATCGGTTTACGTGGTTTGAAAATCTCTTATGCTCTGAGAGAAATACTCATTGTTGTTGGCGGCAAGGTTTTGCCGTTGGAAATCTATTTAGAGTTAAGCACTCTCAGGGTTCCAACTGTTAGACTTCCATGGAAAGATAAGAGCGCAATATAGCAAAGGATCCCATAAATTTTCAAGCTGAAGGGCAAGAACTCATTCCAATGATCTAATATTCACCGCCATGAGCTCTTGATCTTGCCAGTGACAAGGAAGGGGAACATTTATTCTTTTGGAAGTAATGTATCAGTCTATCTTCAAGTATTGAATATTAGTCACATTTTTGGGTGTTTGCTCTCACTTCTTGCTTCATCATAGCTTGTTTTAATCAGAGGGTTACATTGTTAGTCACATTTCTTTTTCGAGGGTTGCATGAAGAGAACAGACAGACGATGAATGATTGTAGTGCTTCTGCAATATCATGACTTTTAGTGAGCTATCTATCTTATATCCTGCTCTAAGAAAATCCCAAACAAAAAATACTGCCACAACAGAAGGAAGTTAGAGAGCCGTTTTACCTTAGCTACTTTACATGCTAGTAAATAAACATTATTATATCGCTCGTATGAAAACACCTCATTACCAAGGTTCCAAGAAAGATCTATATTTCTGGATTTTTTGTAACAGGTATTAAACCTGTATATGTTGAACTCATGAGCTTGTGGGTACAGCCGATACTAAATCTTCAACATAGCATGATTAATATCACACCTTGGTAAGATCGAGATGTAAGAATGACGAACGGATTTCAAAATTGGATCAAAATCGGAGAGAGAGAGAGAGAGAGAAATCGATAAGCGGGATAACTGGGGTTTCAGATATGAACAATAATACATCTACACCATTTCCTATGCTCGTTCATTTTCTTCTCTCATACTACTTCCTCCCCTATTTTCTTTTTTTATCTGATTTTTCGTCAGAGTTCACAAATCTCTTAACTTTCAGGTGGTTTAGTGTCCGGTATTTCGCATCTATTCTCTTCCCTTTCCCCTCCTTTCCCCCTTCTCCGACCCAAGCCCCAAATTCCAAATATCCAGTAACCTTAACGAAATCCCGACCTCACTTCTGTGTTTATATACATGCACACAGACAAGCCTCCACATAATTCAATGATCCAATTCCCAACTACCATCCTCTATTTCATGGAAAATTCCACCGCTACATATACGCACCTACAAGAACAGTATTTACTCTGCAATAGTATGTATGAAAATCACCAATATATGTATATATACACTATAAAATGACTTCAACCCCAGCCCATCTCCGTCGCACCTACACAGAAAACAAAATTGCAATCAGGAATCAAAAAATGAACGAAACCTAACAACCACCATGAATGAAGTACAAAGCACGAAGTAAGTTTCTATACCTAGATAGTCACCTATCGTTCTGTTCACACCGATCACGCAACAAATTAAATAACTCAAATCAAGTAAATTTATTCTCCAACCCAATGATAGAACCTAGCAGGAGAGTGGATAGATATATAAAGCAAAAATTATCTGTCCATCCATCTTCCCATTCATCCATTCATCTCCTCATATGCGTACCACCACGCAGCAGAAGCAAATACGCAAAGCCTCCATCGAAGTATACAATTCTCCATGCCCATACACCTACCCATAACCTACAAAGAAGTCTCCACATCCATCCCAAATCACCGGGAAGGATCAGATCAGATCACATAAAACGCCAACGCCAACGCCAACACAACGAGAACCAAAATCCAATACATCCCCATGAAATTACAAACGAACGAGCAAGCAAAATACAAAAGAAGCCAAGCCATCCATCCATCCGTCCATCCATCCATCCATCCGTCCATCCATCCATCCAATCAACATTTCAATCTCAATCTCAATCTCAATCTCGTACTTTTCCTCTTTTCTTTTCTTTTTTGATATATCGTAGATAATGATGATGACAATATTTTCCTCACTTTGGAATCTATGAAATGCATTTTGCAGATTGAGGAGGTAGATTTATGATCTATGCTCTTCTGCACCCTCCCTCTTCTTCTTCTACTACTACTACTAACTTACGTTCTCCTCCTCCCCCGACCCCATCCCCATCATCCTCACGCAATTTATTTCAATTCAGATGTGAAAATAAAACTTCCCATCATTCTATATATGTTCCAATTCTCCAATTTTCCGACTGGACCCTCATAATCTATCCAATTATCCATCCATTTATCCACGTCACATTTGCGAGATACAATTCATTTGCCATTTACTAGAGGAAAATCTCTATCTGACATCATATCAATAATCTTTACTGTATTTTTCATCTCTAACTAATAAAAACATACATACATACACCCATCCACGCATGCCTGCCCTGCCCTGCCCAGCATAGCATATCATAGCATATCACAGTATATCACAGCATATCACCGCATCACAACTAGGATATCCACCATTGAATTCAATTCCATTTAATTCATCTCATCTAATTACTGCTACGCCATGCAAACTTTAGTTCTAGATAGACGGACTAAAATTCCAAGATTCAGCTAGAAGTACAATTCCCACTCATGTGTAAGCCCTCTCAAAGGATTCACCACGCCAGTCACCATTCTATTCTATTCAATCCCACTCTACCCAACACTCTTAATGACAAGTTCCTTATACATTGCCTTGATATCCTCCACATCCCCTCTTAACTCATTCACTTCTTCACTCTTCTCCCCTAACAATTCAAGCGTCACCTCATATCTCTCCTTGACCCCCTTGATCTCTTCCTCCAGCGACTCAACTTTTTCCTCCAAGCCCCTCTTAACTTCAACTTCCTTCATCAATGCTACAATCTCCGTCCTCGCTTCATCTCTTTGAGCAATTAACCTAGCAACCTCCTCTTTTGTAGCCACTTTTTCACTCTCCAATTTCCTTACCGCAGAACTCATTCTCTCAACTAATTGGACTGTTGGACCGGCACCAGCAGTCGAAGTCGAAATAATATCATGGATAGTTTGTTGAGGAGAAGAAGAACGATGAGTATCAAAGAAATCATCATGATCTAACGTATGAAGACTTGGAGTCTGTGGTTTAAACTCACTTCCACCCGTCCCATTAGTTGCAATCGAATTTAATGAGAAAGAATGTGTCAAAGAAGCCGTAGAATCATGTCTAACGGGTGTTCCCGGATCTGGCGATTTCGATGTCGGTTGTCCAGATTGACGACGTCCTGCGAATCTCTCTGGTGTTACCAAGTCGCCAGTTGTGGAACGAGCTGATGGTCTTCGTAATTGCATATTTTGTAGACCCAGGTATTCCGACGTCAGCCCTCTTCGACTTGATGCTACAGGTGATTCTCCACGACCATTGAGAGAAATTTCTTCCAACCATTTTTGTTTCTCTTCTAATAGTCGTTGTTGCATCTCAGAGTTCCATGTTTGTTTCTCATCCTCAAATTCGGCTTTGGCTGAAACCAATGCAGATTCGGCTTCTTCAACACGCTTCTTGAGATCATCTAATTGAGCAGTCCGTTGAGAAAGTTCTTGTTGAAAGTTAGGTAATTTCGACCTAGTCTCTTCCAATTCATCTTCATTGCGTTTCGCTTTGAGTGTCTAGACTTGATTAGTTGTATTTCATGGCAATAACTGAACACTAGTACATACCACCTCACGAGCTTTTCGCCTAATATCAGCTTCTCGCTTAGTCGCCTCATCCCTCTCTTTCTCTAGGCTAGTTGCACGTGCCGTCAATGAGGCTTCAATACCTTGCCAATTCTCACTGGCAACAGCATATTGTGTTTGTAAAGTCTCGATCTGTCGTAAAAGTTTCGCTTGTGCATCACCAGTTGCACCAGTTGAAACTTCCTCAGCTCTCGCTCTCATCATCTCTAATTTACTCTCCAACATTTGTTGCTCATTCTTCATTTCAAGAGCTGCAATTCGAGAATTTTCAGCTTCTCTATCCATCTTCTCTCTGAGCTCTTTAATCTGTATTTGTGCTCTATCATTAACGAGTTGCTTCTCAATTTTCAGATTGGAAATGTCATCCTCCAGCTCAGCAACACGTTTCTTCTCGGCTTGCAAAGCCTCATTAGCAACCTTTGCCTCTGCTTCTTTCTCCTCAGCAGCATCATTTTCGAGTTGAGCTTTGAGGTTGGCAATAACGGTATCCTTAGTATCCCTCTCGATCTTAACTGCATCGAGTTCTTTTCTCAGTCGATTGATTACATTATTCCTTTCACTGAGACTCTTCTCAGCGCCTTCAGCTCGTTTTAAGCGCTCTGCCAGAGATGCAGCTTCCTTTTCGGCTTTTTCTTGTTTCTTTTTGATTTCTGCAATTTCTTTATTATCCTCAAGAATTTTGGCACGAAGTTTTTTGATAGTGGTCATATGAGTTAATTCCTTCTTAGACAAAACCTGACCTTCTTCCATGAGTAATATGACTTGCTGTTCTTTCTCGGCCAATTTTTTCTCCAGACTTCCAGATTGTGCAGCATTCTTAGCATTGCTAGCTGACTCTAGACTTTCTTTTGCTAAATATTTTAGTTTTGCCTGAAGCGCATCAATGCGTTCTATATAACCGTGGACTTCCTCTTGCCTTTGTAGTTCTGAAGTCTCATAGTCTGACTGTAGTTGATTAAGAGCTGCCTCGAGTTGCGCCGAACTTTTTGATGTCGGAAGCGCATCAGTTACTGGAGTAGTTACCGATGATTCGTCAAGGGATGAGCTGGCTATCGCATCATTTTGTGGAATAGAGTCAATAGATACCCTAGGTATATTAGAGGTGGTAGAATCTGTTGACAAACGAGACGTGGGTTCGGCTTTCAAGGCAACAACTACATTGGGTGATGCTTGCTGCGATTCGGTAGTTATTTCTGTAGTTGGTTCGACGATTGGAGTACTCGATTGAACCTCCACCGTGGGTATATCCAATTCAATATCATTCGCGATTGTAGAAGACCCAAGGTCTTGAGAAACACGTTTTGTAGCCTCGTCTCCTAGATTAGAGGTAGCATCTAAACTCTGCCTCGGGCTTTCGCTGACCGTAATTGGACTTCCGGTCCTCGAAGGCACATTCGAAGACGTTGACTGTGCGCCAGCCTTCTGTGCATTTTTTGCAGCTACCGCCCTTGCTAGACGCTCTTGTAATCGATCGTTTGTTCTACTACTATTTGATGCGCTTCGAGAAATTACTAGAGGAACTGTCAGATCAATGCAAGCCCCAAGGACTTGGAATAAATTTACATACCTGCCTCTGGTTTTGCAGCACTTGTATTGCCAGCTGCAGGAGTTGGTTTGTTCGCTTGACCTTCCTGTCCTTCTGCCAATAAAGTATCCAATCTGGATTCCAATCCTCCTACTGCTTGTGATAAGAACCCCCATCTCGAGGAACCTTGTTTCGCCGGACTCGTCATGACTTCTCAATCTTCCCAATTGAAACACGTTGCTTCCGTTGATTGTTGAATATGATCAGATCATACATTGCATTTCATGACCCAGAAATAGGAATTGGTTGTAGCCTCGTAGGACAAAACAGTTTTTTGATCTCGATTCTAGTGAATTTAACTTCCGGCCGCCCTTGAATTGGATGGATAATGTTGCGAAATATATCTTGGGTATCCTCGCATATTTATCCGTAGGAAAAAAAGTACGTATACTTCATTAAATTGTATGCTCAATTTGAATCTTGCTTGCGTATTGCCGTGGCTGAGACTCTTCCCTTGATACTGGACACGATTTGATTATCCAACCAATCATAATTACGAAATAACCCTGTTGGATCTGCGCAAGGCTGGCAATGACATTTCTGGGCAAGGCAAGACAAGGCAAGGCTATATTTTCGTGGGGGTCGGGGTTACATTGGTCCACCAGTGGTCTGTCTCATCAGATATCTGAATCCAGATTCAAAAAAAAAAGAAATCATCAACGACCAAAACGACAAACAATACAATTTCATTGATCAATGGCAAAAGTCTGAGGTTGAAAAGAACTCATATTCTATGAGAAAGGGTATCAAGATTCTTGCTATACCGTTAATGAGACAGTCATCTGCTCATACTCGATTCCACACTCTATTCTAACATTGCCAGAGAGGTACAGACAGTATCTTTGGCCCGGATACATCATCGACCACCACCAATAACTTTTGTTCAAACCGATTTTCTAGACTCATCTTTTGTATGTCCGTTCCTGCTTCCATTCCCATTCGAAATCTTGCTGCTCTTAGGGCGTGTGATAACTTCCGGAAGACTGAAGTAACGTGGCCAATTCAAAACGTATTCATCTTGCTTGTCATTCAAACAATGTCGTAGCCAAATGCCCCAGACCAAGTAGAAGTATGATCCAATACCCGTCATCAAATGCCACCAACCATGTCCTTCGAGTAATAATCCCCACGGAAGTCCAATTTCATGTCTCCATTGTCTAACCGTCGAGCAATAGTGATTATCCAAAGACCATATACCAAAACCGCCTAGAAATATGGAAAGACCCAAGCCAACCATCAACCACATTTCTTTAAGGATTTCATATTGTCTCTTTTCATTTGCTAGACGATCGGAATGGGGAGTATCAGGATGTTCGTGGGAAAGTTCTGTGGTAGCATATTTCTTTCGGAGCGAAGGACGTATGTTAACTTCCATCACATACATGGAACGGAATAGTACGGTAGCTGTGAGAAGCGCAAATGCATTCTGATGGAAGTCTGGGTCTTGAAGGTAATGGTAATAAAGCTATTGAGATTCTTATTTTAGCACGAAGGATTGAAGAATTTGAGGACGAACGAAACTATGCTCACCGTTATGAATACAGACAAGAATATCAAGCTAAATGCCAGTACCTGTCTGAAGATGCGGGATTGAGAAAAGGAGAAAGTTGCATAACACATTAAACATGTAGTATAAATCATGGAAAGTTCGTCTACAAGCTGCATGGGATCTGAAGCAGCATCATGTCAATGACTGAACCCCTCCATAGGATAGATGTAACTTACACTTCAAAGTCGAATGAAACAAGAATGAACCTTTAACCATGTCAGCTTGAATTCATGTCAAGATCGAACAACTAGCTCACCTGTTCCTACAGCTCCATAACCTAGAAAGGCCACCAAGAATACACTATCATGATCATACTTCAAGCAGTTCCGACTGCCTTTGATACAAAGCCATATGAAAAGTAGGTTGGTAAGAGTATTGACGATTTCGGCAGAGTATATAGTAGCATAATAATCCTCTATCATTCAAGGTTAGATGAGAATAAGTCAAGTCTGAGTTTGGGAGCGATTGCCTTCACACCAATTTATGGTAGAGGTTACAGGAGCCCAATAACCTTCTTCTGGTCGCGCGGGAGGATATGGTATCGATGGGAGATGGAAGCCCATTGTGACAATCAGAGAGGAGGGATTTGTTTGTGGTGATCGCTCGTAGTGAAGAGGTATATATCATCCGACATCCAATGGTTGGTTGATCGCACGATGGCGGGGGGAGGGGTCTGTGATGTGATATTGCAACGATGAGGAACAATAATGATGATAAACCGAATATGTTTTGAATAGTAAACAATCCACAATGAACAATCAAAAAGATTGAAAATATCTAGACTGATCTAATACACACACACACACACACATACATTGGATAAGTTTCTTTTTTTGACTTTGAGCTTATTAAAGTACCGGCAACTTTCTTTTACTACCTTGGACTATTTTCCAGCTACTGAAGTGTGTCAGGAAGTGAAGGGCCGACCCTTGCCAAATGTGAGAAATGCTTAAAAATGCAAATCGTCATTCCAGCAAAGGTGGATCTAATACGATGATTTCGAGCTTTCTGGACCGGAAGCTACGGGAAGTAGATTGATGGGGAGGGTTGAGAATGAGTTCATTGGAAGGTCTATCCCGTATTATTACATGTGTGGTATTCAATAGGTAACTGACCAACAATGAGAGAGAAAGAATAAAGCAAGGGTATAGAAGGGTTATTGTGCTCTCTACTCGCACCTACCTCAGTAGTATTTGCATCCATGCTTTGATATGGACTATATATTGTATACCTAGGTATGTTGTCTATGTTGTCTATGATCTGCTTGCTCTCCATGCTGTCTATTCTCTCCATGATCTCCATGATCTCCATGCTGTCTATTATCTCCATCCCCTCCGTGCTCTCCATGTCACCTTGTTGGTAGAATTTCTAGAATTGCTCTCTTGTGGTATATAGGTATACTTACGTTCTAGATGATCCTATCCTCGTATATATCTTAGAAAAACCTAGATCAGATCATCAACAAGAGAGTCACTTACAAATAACCGAGGTATCAAATACATGTAGGTATGTATATACGAGTAGGCAGTTGGATGATATACAATCAATCTCAATATGCACTGAAGCTTGACAGTCTCGAGACAATACATACAGACATACAGACATACATCCCTATTCTGCCATCAAGTTCAGATTTCACCGCCTTTCTTATCGAGATCCCTTATCGGCAAACCACATGATATTTTTGAAAATCGTTCCCCACGCATATGGAAACAAGCAGACAGTACAATTGCCAGTATCCCAGTATTCAACGAAGCAAATATATCAAGGGAAAGTGTGAAGAATCAGTTCCATCCTTAAATCTAGCTCTTTGACACCCAGTTCCATACACCACACACATATCATACAAACATGTCCATCTCCAACGAAGCTTTACAAAAGGTAAAATATCAAGAAGACACACTCCATTCCATTCCAGCCTCCCCCCCCCCCCTCCCGTTCCCTCCAAAATCTTGCTATATCAAACTTAAAACAGGATCTCACTAATCATCCCATAGCTCGTCAACGAAATTCAATCTCAAGCCATTCAAGCCGAGCAACAAATCAGTGTCGTTAAATCTCAAATTTCTCTCAAGCAACGCGAAATCCGTAAACTCGAACTCACATCCACCGAAGTATCCACGTTACCACCTGACACCAACGTATATGAAGGAGTTGGTAAAATGTATTTATATTTCTTCTACTTCTGTTTCTTTCCAACATTCCTCTCCACCGGTTCTTTCTCTCATCTCAAGTCATTTTTTACTTTTTTTTCTTGGTTGTTGGAACACATGATCACTTCACAAGATGTAACAAACAAGCATTAATAATTGGACAGGTTTGTTTTCAGCCCTACAGCTGATGTAGACAAGAGATTAAACCGCGAGACTAAAGACTTGAAATCCGATATTGATAATCTGGGCAAGAAATTACAATATTTAGAAACGACATATGAGAAGAGTACAGAGAACATTACGAGGATTCTTCAAAGCGGTGGTCGTGCTTGATGGAAAGTATCATGCATGTTGGACGCATTCTTGAGGCATTTGCATTTTAGAGTTTATGAAAAAGCTGTGATCAGTATAGTAGTCAGCTCTCGTTAATGGCCAGGTAGCTCCCTGGGAAGGATTTGGCTTGGGATAGATGATTGACTGACTGATGGTGGGATTTGGGATTTCAAGGTATGGGAAGGAGAGGGGGAATATAACTTGTGTGGAGTCATATGAACTCCCGAGTCTTTAGAGACATGCCGTATCAACAAACAAGCTCAATAACTTCACATCACAATTTCCCTATCTATTGAATAGTAGTTTATGGTGTATGACTGAACCTCTCTCACTTCGCTTAGGAGGAGATAGTAAAAGTGACGTGGATTTGGAAGTGCCTGAATAAGTGATATAAAGTTTCTGAATATACGGGTAACTGTCTAGTATTCAATGTCATGTGAAGAGATGTTACAAAAACACAAAATCAAGTATGCTATGATGATTATTATTCGTTGGCATTGTCATACACGGACGGATATCGACCTTTATTAAATACCCAGTCCCCAAAATAGATCGAGCACTATGTCTTACCATCAAACATCATCCTCAAGTTTGGATCTATTCCGCACCAATTTCCACCTACTCTTTCATCATAACTCATCACCCAATAATTCAAAATCCGAAAGTAAGGTATATAACTCGACTCGACTCCTACCGACTCCAAAGTTGGGGGCTAAAAAGCCCAAGCGAATGAAATCTAAGCGCTAACCCAACCCCTCCCCTTTTTTCAATCCCTCTCTTTCCAAGTGCCCAATCTTTACACCATCCTCTTCTCATCTCATCCCATCCCAAACAGCGTATCGCGAAACTACCAACAATCCATTTGTGTATCTTTTGTTTTCAATACTATTTCCCTCCATCCCACCCTGCACTTTCCCTTCACCCACATCCAGATTCTTCACCAACCAACAAACCACAGTTCCACGCAAAACCTAAAACGCTTTTTCCAACGTTCCGTTTACATTACAGTGGGGAAATATCCTTCAGAGCCTCAAATGATCAAGGTCTGAACTCCTTGATCATACATAGTGTTACAATGAGCCTAATCCGAATCTTACATGGAGCATTAGCATTGACATTAGCATCAGCATTTGTACCTACGTCTCTCCTAACACCCTACATTATCAAGCATATTTTTCATCCCTACCCACCAACCCATCATCACTACAGGATCAATTTACGAAAGCTAAATTGCACTCGATGGTTTAGCCGTGCTTAGCTGCATATAATTGACTTCAAAGATGCAGTAGCGCAACAGCGTCTCCACAAATACCGTTAGGGCTGTACGTACAAGAGTACATGGGGATAACTAACAGGAGTGAGAATTGCACTGTCTGAACCATGATAATATGTACGTACACTTGGAGAGAAACTTATGGTACTCTACAAACTCGTTCGTGATCATTCATCTGTAAAAAAATAATCATCACAAATGATCTCAAAATATGTACTAGGTATATACAACAGCCCAGTAAGAAGTGTAATAAAGACAGGGGCAAGGCAACCACAAGTTCAAGCAAATCAGTCATTCAGCCGCTCCTCGGAGGGAAGTGAGGGGGGGATTTTCAACCACACCTAGGTACACACCTTAGATATATGCAGATGCAGTAATTCGCAAAAATCTAATCCAGTAAAAGAGTCTTAAATAAGCCCATGCCCATTCCTGCTGACAAGACACCCGCTTGATTTCTTTTCCTATCTTTCCTGCCTACTACTGCTACTGTGTTTCCCTTCCTTCGCTCTTCTCTTTACTTTTCTTCACATACTAGGTATCTAGTAGTAGTTCCGTTCAAAATAACGTAGAGGGTTATTCAACTGAAGATCCCCAAACCACAAGCTTTATTTGAAGGACAAAGCAACAAGCAAGAAAAGAAGGAGACCGAGTTAAAAAAAAAGCTTATCGCATCACATTTCATCCTATCTCAACGTCGCAATCAACATCGCCCAACCCCTCGGTCGCTTCATCGCGGGGTCAGACCGATCAACCAACCAACCAACCAACCGACCGACCATCGCATCTATCCAAATCACTCTGCAAAAGTCGCATAGCATATATAAACTTACCATTTCGAGTATTGTCTCCACATCAAGGGAAATACTTTTATTTTTATTTTTATAGATATTTTACTTTACTTCCAAACATAAAAAAATAAAGAAAAAGAAACAAAAAAAAAAATGGCACGACACTACTACGACGACGACGAACTCGACATCCACATCTCCCGCGAGACACGGGCCCGCGACCCCGCCGCCCCGATCCCCTACCGACGTCCACAATACCCACCCGTCCCCGCCTACCGCTACGGCACGAGCACCTATCTCACTCCCGAGATCTCTTCGGGAATCCGCCGATCCAGATCAACCGGGCATCGAGAACGCTCACCTGTTTCTCCCCCTCCCCCTGCGCCAATAGCTCAACCCATCATCGTAGATAATTCCCGCCGCATCTACAATGACTACGACAGCGATAGCGACTCCTCTTCCCCCTACGAGACCCGACGCGCACGAAGCCGTTTGAGCGTTGGCGAAGTGGGCGGGAGACGAAACCATGGCAGTCGCAGCCACAGTCGTCATGTGAGCGTCTCGCATAGTCACAGTCCGTCTTCATCCGGGCGTCCGAGCTTCACGCGCGATGATTTCGAATTGGAACGGACGCGCGCGGAGCTCGAGCGGATTCGAGTGGAGAAGGAGCGAGAGCGTAGTGATCGATTGGTGAGAGATGGAGGGGAGTTAGCTCGATATAGAGCGGAGAGCGAGAGGGAGCGAAACGAGAGATTGTTGCGCGAAGATATCGAATTGCGCATGGCGAAGAAAGAATTAGATCGTATTCGCTCCGTGGAAGAGCTGAAGAAGAGAGAATGCATGTTGCGGGAAGAATTCGAACTGCTCTCTCTCAAGGAAGATAAAAAGCGCATGGAGGAGGAGAAGCGCACGCAGGAAGAGAGGGAGCGAGCAGATAAGGAAATTCGCGATACGTTCGAGCGGATGAAGCGAATGGAACAGGAGCGACACGCGCGCGAGAAAAAAGAACGCGATGAAGCCATCGAGAAGTACAAGCGAGAAGAAGCCGAGAAGGCGGCTCGCGAACGCAAGGAACGGGAAGAAATTATCGAGAAGTTTAAGAAGCAAGAGGCTGATCGTTTGGCTCGTGAACGACACGAGAGGGAAGAGAGAGAGAAGGAATACCAGAGACGTCTGCATGAGGATCTTCATAAAGCGGGTTTGAACGAACAACAGATCGGGGCGGTGAAAGCTGGGAAGACTCTCCCTCCTCCACAGGCTCATAAGCCTCCGCCACCGCCGCCAGTCCAACATGCTCCGCAATTTCAAATCCAACCTGCGGCTCCGAGACCAACGTACACGAGAATGTCGAGGAAGCATTTGTCGATTGAAACTTTGAGGGTTTATGGAATTTCGTATGAGTTTGACAAAGAGGTATTTACCCCATTTTCTTCCTTTGTCCCTTCCATCTATCTTTCCCCCCCTTCCCCTTTTTTCTCCCGCCCCTTCTTTTCCCCTTCACCCACACCACCCACTAACTCCCCTCCCCCAACCAGGACCCTGAATTCCTGCTCATCAAACGCTGGGTGCCCGAAGAAGAGCAAGACATCCTCTGGACACACACGCGTCAAATCCGCGAAGTACGTGCTCCACCCCACACGCACAACCAACAACACACCATCGAATACGTCAAGGAATATGTCGTCGAAGATCGTCACAAGAAGAAACATCATCACAAGAGCGATGATTTGCAGCTGGTGATTGAGAGGAAGCATAAGCATAGTCATAGTCATAGCGGGAGCAGGAGTCCGAGTCCTTTTGTTAGGTGGGCGGCTGGGAGGTGAGGTGGAAGGGGGGGAAATGGTGAGAGTGGTATGGAATAAGAAATTGACGATGCAATGTTTGGATGAAGAATGATGATGAAAGATGATTGACGAATACATGGAGTGGACTGGTAATGAGTCTGTTTTGCTTTAACGATTTTTCTGCACTTTTTTTCTTAGATGAACTCTCATCTCTTTTTTTATGTACTGAGCTTCAATACCCACGACATGGATCGTTATCAACGATGAATTATTTCCAATAAAAAGACCAATCAAGCAAGACCTGTAAGAGCGATGTTAATAGCATGACTCCAATATTCATGAGGGCATTGAAAAGTAATATACAAGTCAAATGATGTGAGTAGCGAGTCCGTCTATACTCCTCCACATTTCTCTCCTCCATCAAACAACCAACTCTTTCTCCCCCTTCAAAACCGTCTCGGCCCTCCTAATAAGCTCCTCATAAATCGTCCAAGCTAAAGCAGAACTAACAGCCTTTCTCCCCATCCTCAGCCCCAGTCCATCAAAAAGACTCTTCACACCCTCCTCTCCCACCATCTTCTTCCCGGCCATAATCAAATTTGTGTATTTCTTCGGCTGCAACTGAATCCTCGTTTTAATCGCATCAAAAGGATTTGTGATCGCCGTCGCTAGCCCCGCTGCCAATACTCCCGATCCAAAATTGATAGAAGCACTTGTACTCCCCTTCATATTTTTACTCAACCCCAAATCCACTTTCTCAGCCAACCCCTCAACTTGAGGAGACGAATGTACAATATGACTCAACCTCTTCTTCAACTCTTCATAAAACAACACGTATAATCCCGCATACGGAGCATCCCTAATCGCCGTGGCTCCAAACCCGGAGAAGAATCCTCGAAATCCTTCAGTAAGGAATATATCTCTCCCCGCACCTGCGATCGATTTATACGCATACAAATTCGATTCATATCTTACTTTGATAATCGTCATAGGCATGAGAATAAAGCCGGCTCCAGCTCTCGCCACAGCCCCCGTTGTCAAATTCGCTAGATTCGATAACTTGGGTAGACTGGATGAATGTACCATGCTCTTTTGTTCCACCACGCCAATCGTCCTGAGGAGATTTGATCTTGCGACATTCTGTCGCAGAGCATTTAAACTGGTGAAGTAGATCGCAGAACCGAATCCCGTGCGTAAAGCAGAGGGAACGGTTCCCCGCCAAAAAGACCGGATGCTATTTGGTGACTGCGAAAGCTCGCGAATAGTGGTGAAGAGAGAGGCATGGTTACTTTGTTGCACACGAGTCTTGAGAAGATCGGCGGGTTGGAGGAGAACTGCAGAGAGAATCCCTGATCCTAATCCTGCTCCGAAGTGGAAATCTGGAAGAAGAATATGATATTAGTTTTGTATTCTTACTAAAATGAATTGGATGGGGTTGGATTAGATTGTAGGTAAGATATATTCGAAGTGGCGGGGGGGGGGGGGGGCAAGTGTATACTAGCTAGAGAAATACATACAAGAAGAGGATTTTTTCCCAGCATTTTCCCCATTTGACATTTCGCTTTCCTAAAGTTATAATGGCATTTCGGTTGCGAATTGATGAAGAAATTGGATTCTTTTATGAATCCAAAAAGTGCTCACGTCAGGTTGCAGTATTGTCAGAGTGGAGGTTTCTGGGGATTGTTCAAAAAATGTTTTGTTAAAAGTTCGGGCGCTTTGATCTCTTTGATGGACGTCATTTTTTCGGAATTCCGCATGGAAATGGGGGGGGGGGGGAGTCCAATCAATTTGGGTGGTGATGAAGTATATCACAATGATTACACGATACGCGCGAAAAGAGAATGTGAAGTGAAGAAAGATATTGGATATGCACTTGTTTATTATTGATTATTGAGATTGAATTTACATATATATACATATACATATACATATATGGTAGTCTAATGTAGGTATTTACATGATAATTATTGAGCCGAATTATAATTATAATGTTTCATCTGAAATCACAATCCCACTTTCCCGTCCTGGTTAAAATCGGTTTACATCCCATCAGAAGCTTCATCGTTTGTCAGCAGTATCGACCAATATCAATATCAATATCACGTCACATTTCCAAAGTACCTTTTCTCAAGAATACGAGACCCTTCACCAATTCTTCCCTTAATCATCCGAATAAGTCTCTCAGAATGGATCAAGAACAAAATTCAGAAACTATCATTGTGAGATATCATCCAACTCACGTCAATACACAACTAACTCTCTCCAGGCGATAGGACAATTATGTTCCACGGCAGACATTCAACAAAATCTTCTTACATGTCAAAAACTTGCCAAAGAAGCCTCAGAGCAAGGAGCAAAAGTTTGTTTCTTCCTTTCTTCTGCTCCAAATACACAAACCTCAAATCTCAATATCTATCCTCTCAACTCGGCTCACACCAACCCCTAGGCACTCTTTCTCCCTGAAGCTACAGACTACATAACCACCCCAGGCTCACCCCCTACCTCTCTCTCTCTCGCTCTCCCCATGAATACATCCCCCTTCGTCCTCGGTCTCCAATCCTCAGCCAAGAAGTATTCTCTAGCCATAAACGTCGGGATCCATGTCCCAAACGCTTTAGGAAACAAAGTCCTTAATCGATCGATCTGGATTTCCGAATCTGGAGAAATAGTAGGACAGTATGATAAGGTCCATCTCTTTGATTATGCAGCTGCGGGGTTGAAGGAAAGTGATAGTGTGGAAGCTGGAAAGAGGGTTGGAGGACCGATTGAGACGTGTGTGGGAAAGGTGGGACTGCTGATTTGTTTTGATGTAAGTTACGCTTTTTTGATTGTTTTGTGGAGTTGGATATGTATTATTTCGAGTGGTAAATTGGAAGAGGATATTATAGTTGGTATTTCCTCGTGAGACGGCCTTCGAATCTTCGATATCAAGTTGGCTTTTTCGTTTCTTTCTAATTCTCGTTTCTTTTACTTTTCTTGATAAACCCTCCCTTTTCTTAAGTCATGCCTCCTTCAACCCCCTTTCCACTTAAAACCCAAAACTAATACATTCTCCTAATTCCTAGCTCCGCTTCCCCACTGCCTCCCTCCATCTCCGCACTCGAAACACCCAAATCCTTACATACCCCTCCGCCTTCACCATCCCCACCGGCCTCTTACACTGGGAAACTCTTCTCCGCGCTCGAGCAATCGAAACCCAATCCTACGTCATCGCCGCTGCGCAAGCCGGTTCTCACAATGCCAAACGGGAGAGTTACGGACACAGTATGGTTATCGATCCGCTGGGGAGAATTGTGTTGGATATGGGAGATGACAGCACTCTTGCGGGCGGAAAGTTGGGAATTGCGAGGATTGATTTGGGGAAAGTGAGGGAAGCGAGGGAAAAGATGCCGTTGCTGGCTAGGACGTGAGTACTCTTTGTGTTTTGCGATATGTTTGAGTGGTTACTGATCGATTAATTTAGTGATGTTTATGAGTAAGAACTGCCAAGTCAATAACCAATAGCGAATAGTGAAAGATAGAATTTAGACGATATATAATAGATATGAAGATAAATATAAAGATAAATATAAAGATAAATATAAAGATAAATATAAAGATACATATAAAGATCTTAAATATGTACACCGTTTTCTTTTTCCTACCGCAAAACACTTTTGATGCAAAGTAGTTGATATCTATGCCAACCAATCCTGTCCATTGTTGAACCCCGTTTTTGATAACCCAGTTTCCGAATGTATATGCTTCGTCCAATCATCAATCCGTACCCATAAAATAAGCCCCTGATGTGAAGTTTATCGCTCGGCTCTCTCTTTTTTAAAAAATAGCGAGAATACTTTGTCTCTTCTAGCCGTCACCATGATCTACCTCCACTACCCATGTCACTTGCTACCCCGCACCCACAGTTCCCCGGTTTCACACCTTAATTCCCCGCACTGTGCCATGTCCGTTCACACCTATACAACCCATCCCTCTTGACCCCCACAAATCATTTACAATCCCTTCTTACCCTTCTTCCCACTCCTCTCTCTTTCCCTCTTGGCATAAATACCCGCTGTAAATGGGTCCTCAAATCTCAGTGCCAAAAGATAGACAACCAACACTTCGGCTGTGAGTAAAATGCCTGCCGGTTTCCCCCAGAGAAGCGCTGTACCAAGGAAGCTCATTGTGCTTCCATAATACATCGGTGCACTACTGACATTGAACGGGAAGCCCGTCACCATCTTGTCCATCAAGATTCCAAAATAATCACCAAGATATGTACCTGTTACACCAAGAGCCCACATGGAACTCAAGACGAGTGTGTTCCCGGCAACAAGGAGGGCGTAAGATGCATATTGGACAAGAGGAGAGAGGAGTAATGGATGTGTAGGTTGAGAACGAAGAGCGCGTTCATAGAGAAAATCGCGAAAGATACCGAGAGAAAAGATGGTGACGGCGAGGAAGTAACATCCGTATCTTGAGTTTCCATTGAAGAGTTTCGTGAGGATTTTGTTATGGTATTCTGAAAATTGGGCAATTATATCAATAGGTGCTTTTGGGCTATAAGTGGGATTGTTTCAAATGTACCTTGACGAGCGACGGTGCTGAGAGATCGGGTCAGTTTATCATTTATGAGGAGGGAGGAGAGGAATATGTAGCTTACTTCCAGAAAATAGGATTGAATGCAATAGATGCTGCCGCAACTAGAAGGTTTGATTAGTATTTTGTGAAGCTATTCCTGGGGTTGTTTCGTGTTAACATACTCGCGAGGCTTTTCTGGTCAAAGTCGACCAGACCTTTGTTATTACCTAGGAAACTCGTCATGGTTGCAGAGTGTATAGGGATAGAAGTGGAATGTGATAATTGAGGTTATTCTACAAAAGATGAAATTGTAGAAGAAAAGAAATGGACAGATTGTCTTCTATGAGATTCTATAAAAGTGGTTGTCAAAAAAGTTATGGGAAATCTTTCACGTGAAAGTCTCAACAAAATCATTATGTATGTATCTTACATACCCTTCGTACCATGATTACCTGTTCTCATGACGTCTTTTTTGGGGAAGCGAGTTTCAAAAGAATGCCCTCAGAAAAGAAAGCTTAGTAAGCACGTGCAGAGAGAGTACCACCAGTGCTCTGCATAGAATTTCCAGCAAAATCATGACTTTCCTACCTTCCCATTTTCTTATCTTGTTACTCTATGATATCAGTAACCCGATGAAAAGTTGGATAATATAATAGGTTTCATTTCATACCGACCAATATACCTAAATTTCCCTATAGATTTCGACTCGAATTGTTCATATTGTACCACTCACTCCATTTGATGCATTCAATACAGAATGCATAATATAATGCAATCTTTCCTAATTGCGCCATCATGAATAGCCCCCAAGTTCATGGTATCTTCATACAGTAAGTTTATCCCCTTGATTCCTGTTCAATTTCCATACCCATTACGCCTGCCTTCCTTCCCTTGACCCAAAACAATGTTACCCATGATATGATATGATTCGGCGCGCCAGTTTACTGTCGTCTCGTTCTAGTTTTCTTAGCTGTTGTCGCAGCATCTTCCTCTTCTTCATCTTGTCCTTTCTTTAAGTCTTCATCTAATCCCCATTCATCTTTATCGTACCAGTCCTCACCATCTGACATATCACGATTGTCACCAACATGTCCTTCGGCTTTTGTCCATTTCAAAACCAAATGCCGCATACGATCGGCTCTCAATAATCCGTCGTACACTTTCTGGGCTCCTCGAATAATCTCTTCTTGCTTCTGAATATAGTGTACCAACAATCTCCTTAATTCGTCAGCTTCTCCATGAGGTAGATATAGATCTCGATCAGGATATGAGTTTTCAGGTGCCAAAAAATAAGGATGAACGAAAGGCTCGCCGTTCAAATCGGGTGTTATAGACCTCGAACGAGTCGCGTTGTCGAACACCGCTTGTGCTTGGGCGCGAGTCCTCATACGGCGAGGAACGGCATTCATAACTGCATCGTCTTCATTATCTTCGGCCATTGGCTCGATATCCATTGCATCTCCGGGTTCTTGCGAACCCTCTTGGTCCATCTCAACATTGTCTGGGGGTGGTGTTAAACCATGTGCCAGTTCGGAGTCGTTGCCAGTGCCAGTTGCAGTGCCGGTGCCGTTTGCAGCAGATGTGTCTGCAATTTCTCCATTTACCGAGTTAGAAGTCATATCTCTATCAACATCCAATGCCTTTCCCTTCCCTTTCAAAGCCTGAAGGGCAGCGACTCCAGATGCAGCATCACTCTCGATACCCATAATCATCAATCCTGAAGCAGCTACGCTGTCGTCATCAGAAGCTAGAGCTACTCTCGACATTATGTCCGCGTGCTGTTTTGCAATTCTCTTTACCTGAGCCCGATGACGTTCCGTTTCTGTCTCAAAAAAAGAAGCATCATAGTCGGTTTCGACAGTCTCACACGGCATCCAAGTATCATGGCCACTGAGTCGAGTTAAGAGATGTTTAATCTTCCATAAAGACGCCATTTCTTTCTGAAGCATCTCTCCCGCATTTCTTGTTAATTCTGTCAAGACTTTGGATGTGAAGGGCTGCGATAATTTTGGATGGTCAGGTAAGTCGGAGGCAGAGGTTAGAGGTGCAAGGAGTTCTACTCGAAAGAGTTAGCAAGAGACTTCCAAAGTGACAATCTTCGAGAATCACGAACCCTCTAATTTTATGTTTGCATATGGATCGAATTCTGCGGCTGCTGCTTTCGCGATTGAAATCTTCTCTTCATCTTCTTCGTCGCTATCGATATTCTCGCCGTCTTCGTCAATAAGCGGGGGTTTTCTACTAATAATATCTCTCGTGTAGCCGGCATGTTCAATTGTCTATTGGTAGATACATGTGAGAAACGATTCTCGATACTCTGACCAAAGTGCAAACATTACCTCTCTGTATATATGTCGACCATTTGGCGGGGCCAATTGACCTTGCTGGACGTATCTCGCTCTCTTTCGTAATTTATTTCCTCGATTTGTGAGTCTTTCGATAGAAGCGTCGGAATCTGATTCTGCCAAATAATATCAGATATATCGATCAACTTATTCCTCTAGTGTAAACCAGTATATACCATATGCTTTTCTCTTGACTGCTCTTTTCATAGCAATGATTGTATCCGCGATCATAGCAGCTTGGGAAGCCATAGTGACAATTTGCGAAATATGTAGATGAGAACAATATTTTGTTGGAGCTATATTCTTAAAGTCCTACGAGCATGCTGTGATTGTTCGCATTCGATCAAAGCATCCAAGAGCTGAATCTGGGGTGCCTTGAGTACGGGGTTGTTATTGAAGGTATTTGATCGCAATGAGTTTGTGGGAAATTCGAATGAATGCGCCGGTTTAATTATCCTTAACTGTAGGAAACAGAATAAGTCCCAGATTCCTTATATCGAGAAGTAGGTAGGAGGGCGAAATATGCGCGGAGAGGAATTTACAATGTACAATAGAAATAAAGTCGAGAATGATGAAAGTTATCTAAAGAAGCTTTGTACTTACTGGGAGGGCACAGGGCGAGGCTACATCAATCGGCGTGTCGGTGCTTACATTGGAGAATGATCCGTGCATCGCAGAATGATCAGCCTTTCGTAGGTATCTATGGTCTGAAGTTGTGAACTTACTTGTGCATTTTAATAGGATGGAACGTTGGAATTGATACACCATTATATTACATCTGAGTAACAGTCTTAACGTATATCTCTTCCCATTTGATTGCTTGACATTTCAAGAGGCTGTGTTCAAAGTCAAGTCAATCGTTGAGTTCAGCCTTGCCTATCTTCACATTCGAACGATTCATTCCACAATCGACCAATCTATGTTTACGAAATAACATTGTCTGGCAACGAATCCTGGACCACTCCCATCTGTAGTCTTATGGAGCTATTGACACCACAAGACCATCAACATGGATGGGTATGCGACTCAATATGTTGCGCATAATTTACCATTGCTCGTAGTCTCCGGGTTGGGAGCTGATCCATCGCCGACCAATGCCAGATTAAAGGAAGGAGGGGTGCTAATCACTTCTGATGTTGCCCCATTGGAATCAGAGGATGCCAACTTCATTCTACAGTATTTCAAAAACAATGGCGCCGAAAATCTACCATGGAACGGATACGAGCATAGTGAGAAGAATAAGTTCAGGGTGAAGGTTATTGGACGGGTAGCTAAAGATGGGCCACTCTTCTTGGAGTCAATCACTGAAGGGTTCATAGGATTATATATTACCAAGTCGCAAAGCTCCACCTCCGACGAATCCATCGCATTCTCCCGATTCTGGGAGTCCTGTTCCTAATTCTAGACTTATTTTGCACTCCCCATTATCTCCACTGACCCCTGGATCAACGGTCTTCCCAGATGGATTGTTGGATACAAAGTGGTTAGACAAACACCAAGATCTCGTACCAAGCGCATATCTTTCCTTCTACAACTTTACATCTGATTCGAACTTGGCAACTTTACATGATAATCAGTTGAAGACGGACATCAACAATATAAAAAGTATATTGAACAAATCTGGTTACAAAACTCGGCTTATAGTTGCATTATTGAGCGAAACACCCGGCGTACCGTCTCCCGATGTAGAAGAGCGTCTTTCTAATATTCGTAAAGCAACTGGTCTTGATTCGAAAACTTCCTTGTTTTTCTTACCTCCACAGAGCTCTCCAGTTGAACTTGAAGCATTTGTCGATACGATCTATTTTACTATATACCCGCTCTGTGTTGAATATTACCGTGACTTGAGCAAGCACTCAAGAAGAAAGCGCAATAGAGGCGTGGTTCCACCCCCAACAGCTCCACCCACATCAGGAACTTCGCAAACACTAACTGGCCAAGGATGGAATGTGAGATATGACTTTAAGCTTGGAGTCTTTGCAGAATTCAGGCAGGAAATGGATGTAGCTGTTCGTTCATATGAAAGTGGCTACGAAGCATTGTTGGGTGAAGAGGTCCTTGAAACCATCGCTACATGGAGCCCTCGATTTAATGAAGGGCGTCTCATCGCCGATGTATTCGCCATCAGAATATTGCGTTGTCTACTGTGGAATGGGCATTCATCAACTGCAGTCCGCCGATGGCAAATTCATCGGGATAGGATACGTGACTTTGTGGATCGTAGAGGTAAAGGTTCCTCAACATATGGCTGGCAAGCATGGGAAGCTCGTTGGGCAACCATTATGGCTGAGATGATTGAGAAAGTTAGTTTTACTGATTTTACTCAATCCAACTCGACTATATATTTACCACTTGACAAAGCTACTTCGAGTGGGGTGCAACCATGGGAAAACCTCCATCATCCAGGTTATTGGTACCGCGAGGCTTCGAAACATTTAATGGCTCGTCGAGCTCTTGCTTTAGCAATACCTGAGGAAGATAGATCTCCTCCTGGATCATCTCCCGCTTCACAAATTGCGAGTAGAGTTTATACTTATGATACATATCTTTGCCCTCAACCTCACGAGGAAAATCCTTTACCAGGTCGGACAGGTGTTGATCATGCAAGTCTTGTAATTGACGTCCTGAACAAAGCCATCACGGAATTTCAGGCGAGAGGACAACACCGTCTGGTGCAGGAGCTCCTATTTCAATGTGGAAAAGAACATATGAAAAGGGAAGCATGGGATGATGCATTACGAATTCTTCGTGCCCTATGGCAGAAAATGACGTACAGGAATGAGGGGTGGTGGGTTGTAGTTGAGGAGATTGCATGGACTCTGAGAAAGGCTGCTGCTAAGGTCGGTGATGGAGGCACAGTTGTTGCTGTGGATTGGGAACTGCTACATTCCTGTCAGTATATCATTACAGATAAAATTTATCATTTGTTAACATTAAAGATAGGCTTTGCTCGTCAATCGAACTGGCATTACAATATCGAAAAGTCGTTAGACGGCCTGAACACAGTCAAGGTGAAGCCTGCTATTGTACTTCATGCTGAAGAAGTTCAATCCTTCTTGACTGCATCATATGCTTTCGAAAAATCGGAAGGGAAGGTGGGCGAGCACTCATTATCTCAACTAGCAATCAGGTCTTCTGCTCTAGCTTCATCGACGCCTGTAACTATTAGCGAGATACGCATAGAGTTTACAGGTAGTATGAAACCCATTCTTCTACGGCACAAAGCAAACACTGAATCTTCCGAGACTGTGAAAGCTGGCGTCTTCTTTAAGAAAACTTCATTGGTTGATGAATCAGCCGTGGAAAAGGGACATGATCCTGAAGATCCACCTACTCGACACACGTTGACAAGCTATGAGGATCTTACTCTTAGTCCTGGGCAGGTTAAAGCTTTCGAGTTTGTCAATTTATTGCGAGAAGCGGGTGATGCAAAGGCTTTGAAAGTAACATTTTCAATTGCCTCGGAACTTTTCGATTTTGATTATGTCCATTCATTTGACAGACCATCATTCCCTGAGATGTGGTATGGTGAACGTGCAATAAAGAAGATCGTTCGTATCAGGCCATCATCCATTCACGTGCTTCCCAAACCACCTAAGTTGGAACTACGTATCCTCGAATTCCAGGAGCAGTATTATACAAATGAGCTCATCTATTTAAATCTCGAAGTGAAAAATGGAGAGGAAACCGATTCTGTTGTAGACTTAGAAGCCCGTCTTCTTGGAGAAAACATTCCATCCAATGTTGTCTTACGACGTCTCGATAAAACGAATCCACCAAGTGATACTGAATGTGAAGAAGACGATCATGAACTATCACTGGGTACTATTGCCAGTGGCTCCTCTATCACAGTGGAGATGGTCATCTCATCAATAGACCTACCAGCAGTTTATGATCTTAGTCTTAGAGCTTCATACAACCTCGTAACAGATTTGGAAACACCCATCTCACAAGCGATGTCAGCACAACTTTCAATCTTGAACCCTTTTGAGGCTAATTATGATTTCTCTCCACGAATTCATCCAGGTTCCTGGCCGAGCTTCTTTACCCATGAAGAATCATTGGAAATCAGTCAAGATAGACAAGATAATGACCGCGAAGCCTTTGGGTTGGCACAAAAATGGTGCCTAACGACTCGCTTTGCTTCATTCGCAACAGAAGACGTAATTGTCGAAGATGTTGACGTCGAAATCCTCGGTTTACAAGGTGCCATCAAATGCTCTACAAAGAGACTAACGACAATACCCGAAGGCGGCATAAGAATTAGTCCAAATGAACTCGAAGAAGCTCAATTCGATACTTTTACGCAAAAGTACTCATTGGATGACCGAGGCACAGCTACTCTTGACTTATCACTCGTCATCAAATGGCGTAGAAATAAAAATGGATCCACTATAAATACATGTATAGTACCTGTCCCTAGACTCCTTGTCTCAAGTAGCGAACCAAGAGTTCTAGCTGCAGTAACCTATTCTTCGACTATTCCATCTATGATCCACTTCGACGTCACGATTGAAAATCCTTCCCATCATTTCCTCTCATTCGCAATTACAATGGATCCTAGTGAACAATTTGCATTTTCAGGAGTCAAACAGAGTACGCTGCAATTAGTGCCGCTTTCGAGAAGGACGGTCAAATTTAGATTATTGCCGACAGTTAGAGGGGAATGGATTGGTCCCGTTAGGTGTGTGATTAGAGATAGGTATTTTCAGAAGGTGTTGAAAATTGCGCCGACGGAGGGAATGAAGAGTGATAAGGAGGGATTACTTATCTGGGTGCCGAGTGATGAGGAGTTTTGATTTGGGTATGAGGTTAGGGAGTGTACATCTTAGATAAAGAATTCATTGATCCGTTCTTACAGTGAACTCGTTGTTTTGTTGTGTTGTTATGTGACTTGAACGTGTTTTCCCAAATGTTATGTTTGATATGTGGTTCGTCGTAGTGTTTCACGTAGACATTCATCAATAACAAACCATGTTCAGCACACTACCTTTGAACTTTAACAAATTCCATTGAGGTTTGGGAGCGTGGCACTCCTGGATTTTTGATGCTGGGTTTGTGGGGGGAGAGGGTTGATTACCTTGAGGGGGGGTTGTTTTGAAAGAGGGCGAGAGGGAGAGAGTGCATATGGATGGGCTGGAGCCTTGGAGGTAGATTATTTGTGGGGCTTGCTTGAGGGAGGAAAGAGAAGTAAGAGAAGTAAGGGGATTTTTTTTTTTTAGTTTGATTGCTCTGGTTGGGAGGAAGGAGGGAGAAAGAAAATGAATATTATATGGAGATAAAATTCTTGTGGAAAATGAGAAATGGGACGAGATAGGACGAGATAATAGCGGGCGGAAGCTCTCTCTACTGGCGATCCTCGCTCTCTTGCCCTTATATCTCTCCGAAAGATTTCCTGCATGCTGCATATATCTGCATCTGCAAGATCTGCCCAAGATACAAATAAAAACAAGGCTCTCCAGACTTCACTAGACTAGAAGTATCTTTCCCTATTCAAGCCTCACCTTTCCCTTTATGCAGATTACTAGCCAGCCGCTGTGACCTTAACCTTTTATTGCACATCTGACAAATGTGTAGATGGAGACCTCTCGAGAATTGGTTTGAGTGGAATCCATCCTGTTTTCGCTATCCAGCTTCAACTTGAAGAAGAACGCGTGGTACATCCTCTCTAGTTCATGCTTCTATTTTTATATCTCTGCTCACACTTTCTAGGAGAGATGATTTCAGCACAACGCTAGAGCTCGGTAACAACCTAATTACCGCAAGTTTTCATGTATCTTATTCACGAGCCTTATACACGCTTGCATCGCAGGTAATCAATTTCCTTATGTTTGCATATCTTCATTCCAATGTCTATTTGCACTTCTCCTGACTTCGCACTTTAACTCTGGATCGGATACTTATTCACACATACGATCACTGTAAGCTGCAGGTCCACTGTGTATCCATGGATCCAATCTAATTCTCATATATACATCACACCACAACACAACCCACATCATACATCATACGTCATCTACTCTCCAAACATAACCACTCCGTCGCTTCATCCACCAAAATTGCCATTCATCGAGACAATATAACATTCGTCTCTAAACTCCATACCAATGATGCATTCAGTAAAATCAACCCAACGCCTCTGCTAAACTGCAAAACACTCAGATGCAAACAGTCAGCTATGAACCCAAATCCCCAAACAAAGCATCAATAACTTCATCCAACAGCGTAAATGTAAGATGTGCACTAAATTTATGTGTTAGTCTTGTCTCATCTTATTTCATCTCATTTCGTTCGATTCCATCACCACCATCCCTCAACCCGACTTCCAGAAAACAGGAAAGAATAACACTTACTTGAGTCTCGGGTTGTTGAACGTAGCAAATATCCTCCGACTAGCCGCCTGCGCATTAACCCTCCCAACTACACTCCCCGCCAAATCCGGTATCAGCGTTGCCAACATCAAACTTGCTTCTTTTTTGCTCTTGCTCTTTTCCCCCAGCGTTCTGGTCTTCCCTTCGACCTTCTTTTCTCCCCCAGGCCACATTGAATCTTTAAGTATTGAAATATACTTCACGATCATATCATCATGTATAAACCCTTTCACATTTTCCCTAACTTTTCTTTCTATCGTTCCACCTAAAAGTTGGTGAAGCACAACAACTACAGCACGGCCACGTAACCAATTATTTCCACGATTAAGTTCGAAGACTTCGAGAAAGATGTCGCAGATAGGTTTTACGAAGGGTTCTAATTCTTTATCTTCGAAGGCGTTCAGTTCTGCTTCTGCTTCAGCTGCTGTTAGAGGGTCCTCGCTTATTGTTGAGGGCATGGTGATGAGTTGGTTGGTTGCTGCTGATAAGAGATTTTGTCCTGCGACTGAAAGTTGATCTAGCACTGGAATATTTCCTAGAATATCTTCCATTCCATCTGTTACTGAGTTATAGAATCTTGTCATGATATCCTTCTTATTGTCGATGGCATTTGCGTCTTCTAATTCTGGAGCCAAAGCACTTTGAGAAAGAAATGCGCGCAACTCTCGACTTCGACATACATCTGGCAATAGAAGAATTTCGCGGAGATATTTTTCTAATGCCGCACGTCGCTTTTGAAGAAAGTCACCCTGTAACTTCATAACCATCCTCCTGCGAGGGAAATCAAGATGTCCTACTGATGGATACTTAATTCTCAATCGTTGATGAAGTTCGTGGAATTCGCTATAGCGTCGAGTAACGGTCCAATTTGCAGCTGGCATCTGTTCTCCGGCTTTTCTTTGTACTTCAATAACATAAACAGCATATTCTCGGCCGTCATCCTCTTTTCCAACCACGATTGATTTGATTTTGATTGTGGAACGACCATAAAGACTGTTGTCACTCTCTTGGATAACATATTGCTGCCTCTGAAGCTCTTTACGACGAATCTCTCTTTCCAAACTAGCCTTGGACTTTCGCAAAATTCTAAGCTCGGCTGTATTGTTTGTGAGTTCAGCTTTCCTTGTTAATGAATCAACTACAGCGTCTTGAGCTATAAGTCGATCGATATCAGTAGTGAGAAGAGTGATAGCCTCTGCTAGACCTAAATCACCAGGAGCTGCCTCGTGGACTTGATCTTGGTTATCTTCATCGTCGTCTTTCTCAGGATCGTCATGTTCGTCGGAAAGAAACCTTTCTTCATCCCCAAATAGATCGTTATCTGTAAATACACCAATTCTAGACGATGTATTTACAAGTCCAAGCGATGCTATACTTGGCTTTTCAGTTCGTTCGTGTCTGTCAGCCCCTTTACCATTCTCTAGTCCAAATAGATCCGCTCGCTTATGATCACTTGAACTCCTGTTTGAGATATCGTTCGACGTAGAATTAACGCTTGGAACTGGTGAATTCGGGGTGTCATTAGGGCCGAATAGTGAGCTTCGAATATCATCGATGTTAGGCTTATCCTCCATGATCGTATTCAACGCTGCTTCCATGGCTTGCACAACATTGTTATCTGGAACAATCACGCCAGGCTCTTGATCAAGACTCATGATTGAATTTGCCATTGCATCGCTATCCAAGTCATCATCTTCAAATAGGGGAGTTTCCTCATCCAAAGAGGCTCGAGAATTCGACATAGGATCTGATTGATGGGTGGTTAAATCAGTGAAAGACATGGCAGTCCGACGTAAATCTGACCTCTTTGAAACCAATTTTGATGAACCCCTTGAGAAAGAAGGGGACCGTGTGTTGACTGTCATAGTAGTATTTGATCTAGGAGCTATCGGCGGTTTGCGCGTTGTATTCTCCAAATTAAGTGACGGTGCTGGAGAAGGTTGGCGAACTTTTGAAGCTTCTTGGGATGTGAGACATTTGTAGAAAAGATCTGATCTTTTAAAATGTGGGAAGAATTTATCTTGCATCACTTCCAGTGCAGATGTTTGAGCACGCAAGATAGCTCTTCTAGCCATAAAGTATTGCTTTGAAGTTGCTTTATTACCCGCCCTGAGAAACTCCTGGACAATATGTTTCGAAGTATCCGGGACTTTGAGTTCTGGCTTAGAAAGATACGCATCGCTTATCTGTGCAAGATCCGTTCTGTCGGCATCAGTCCAAGGGGCAATAGTAGTCGGAACTTCTTCGTCTTCTGCACCGTCATCCTCGAGAGGATTTCGAAACCCATCAACTACAATCCAAAATTGTACAAGAGACATGCAATTCTGCCTGTCCATATATTCCATGAAATATGAAAGACCAGAAGGATCGTGTAGGAGATCCACGAGTGAAGCATTTTCAAGCTTTGATGCTTGAACACCATTACGACCTGGTTGTGAGACCTGAGCTCCACGATCACCTGTGGCAGCCAATTGGTTAACCCTTTCGTCCAGTATTCTCTTTCCAATATCAAGCCGTCGCAAGTATACCGGGTCTTGTCCATCCTTCAAAGCATCTCGCTTGAATTGACTAGATACCTCACTTCGAAACCTTCTGGCGTCCGACAAATTGTTCGTCTTCCTAATCGCGCGAATAAATTTTTCGAACCTCCTTTCGTGATCTCCTGGTGACAATCTTGGAAATTGCGCAGCACGGTTCGATTTAGGAGCAGGTGATGCATGCTCATCTAGTGCAGCTCGAAGTTTTCGCACAGTTGATCTATCTTGAAGCATAGAGCGTCCCTATATTGCGTTAGCACAAATCTTGAAATTGATGATAATTTGGGATGTATACATATGCCTCCATTATCTGATTCCACATATCCGGATCAGAAAGCATTTGCATTATGGGGAAAAGAACGGCACAAGCTACCAATTCCCTGATCAGAACTGCCACCGCACGACTCCCGATAGCACTCTCTGGTAGGATTTCCGGCAGCAGTTTTTGAGTCAAGTTCCTTAGATATTCTTGTTGTACCAGCTTTGTATCCGAAAAGGCCAAAGATGCCGCAGAATGTAGTTTCCCATCATTATATTTCGCCGCTATCGCAAGGTCCAACTCATCAGATTCCGTCACACTTCGATTCAAATTCTTGCCTCTGATAGCAACCTCCGCATTGTAGAACTCCTTGAAATGGCCTGTCAGGATAGGTACAAAACGGGTGGTCACAACCTCCACCAAATCTATATCTAGTAATCGATCCCGCAGATTGACAAGAGCCAATCTTATCGTCTTGTCGACCTCATTGGTAAATGTCGGGTTCCTGCTAATACTCCCATACCACGAAGCCACGAAATCGCGAAGTATAAGGTCTAAGAAGTCGTCGAGGGCGCATGATACTATAAAGGAGTCTGGGACCAATGGCTTTCGTACATGCATTTGTCGTGTGCGTAACGCGGCTATTTCCTTCTTCCATTTCGTCGCTGCCAGAAATGCAGGTCCTTTTGGTCGGCGCACAATATGTTCTTCTCCGTATTGGGAACCTCTAGATGTGAGAAGTAGCAAAGCTATGAGCCCCACGATGGGTACAATCAGTCCTGCGACAAATGCATATCCAATCCAGCGCAAGGTTGGGATCCAATGGGTAGCAAATCCCCAAGCAAAAAATACGGCGATACCAGCTAAGATCACATCCCGACGACTCAGGGCCATAATCTGTAGAGGGCGATTGTATTTATGAACAGCATTTTTGGTGGGAACTTTTTTGGAAGCTCTAATAAGGTCTCACAATGGTTGTAGCTTTCGGCTTTCAGGGTCTTCGCGTAATCTTTCCATTTCATTTCACATGCACCATGACCAGTCACGGTCGATGTGCATATTAATCTTTTCACAATGGGAAAATGGACAATTTATGATTTAAAATGTAGATATGATTTCGAATTTTTTGTTCATTTGTTTTCTCTACGTAACCTTTCATAATCGCAAATCTCGTCAGGAGTAGATTAATGGTAGAGTCCCATTGACTGGCTTCTATAGTCATTTTGGTGTAAATGATGTCCCCTCTAGATATTTTGATATCTGCTTCACCCCTGTTTTACCAAGGAGGATCTTCCAAACGCTTGAATAATGCAACAAATTTTGGTCCATTATTCCGCGTCACCTTCTTTCCTTCTTCAGTCTCCGTTCTCATTATGTTGACACATTCATCTGCTTCTTGCTCTTCTTCTGCAACACGCTCAAAAGTAGGATGTGCGTTGAAATGTGTAACCATCCAATTGTGGAGGTCTTCAACATCGGTGATAGTATATATGATTCCACCCGGTCGAACTACATAAGCATACTCAGCGGCTAATGTTGTCGATACAATTCTGGCCTTGTGCTTTCGTGCTTTGAAATGAGGATCTGGAAAGCAAAGAAAAATCTTTGAGAGTTGATGTTTCTTAAAGAAATTTGGCATAAATTTCATGGTATTGGCTCGTATGCATGAAGCATTTTGAAACAGACCAGATTCTTTTTCTTGAACTCTTAGAGCTTTAATTCGTTCTTGTACATATTCTGTGACTTGTGCTCGAATCTCCATACCTGTTATGGAAGATTAGAGTTGTGGGAAGCGATTGTAAGGAGTGATTCGTACCAAGAATTAAAGAATTTGGTAATTTGGGAGCTAAAGCTACTGTCAAACCACCAAATCCACAACCAATATCTGCAACTTCAACATCTTGCTTCATCTTCTTGAGACTGCTAGAGTTTGAACCTGTTGAAGGTTCTTCTGTTCCTTCAGAAGCCGCTGCGGGCTCTGCATAGGCGGGGTAATGCGAAGCCCAATCCATCTGAGCTGGAGAAGCGGGACTAATACCAGTCAATGAACCTTCTTACAATGACAATTGCAAGCGTACGTACTATGCCAGACGATGATCTGAGAATGGATTTGCATGCGCCCTCTGTCTGTAGAACTTCTTCTTTGGCAATTCCTTACTCTCCTCTCCATTTTCTCTCGCAGTTCTATAGTCCTCCCTTTTCTGCTTTTTATTCGGTGGGCCTGCCATTTTGATTGTAGAAATTCTAAAGTTTCTTGACAGTCAATGGGATCTTCTTTGATATAATGGAAAAGTGAGTGTCGGAAAAGATGGGAGGCTGTGGTTGTAGTTCAAACGAGGCTTTAGCATGACGGAAAAGCTCAAGGCTGAACTTTTTTTTCGCATGGAACATCAAATGCACAAGATAAAATGTTAGTGGATGGTGGATTTTTTATTTCTATTTTAGTCCAATTTAGTTAATAAGAGACCGTGAATTTATGGAATTTATGGACTTTTAGTGTTGTTTTTACTAAATTACTAAACCCTTGTGGAGCACTAAAATACAAAGCTACCAGGTAGGTGTGATTGACACAATGATTGATTCCTACCCCTAGTAACCTTAATCGTCATCTTGGGCCACCGCAGCAACCTTATTACTCTGATTGCGATAACAACGTTGTTCATCCCCAGAATATTATTATAATATCTACACACTATGAAGGACGACATCGATTAATTACAACAAGCCTCTGAAATTTCATCAAGGAATGAAGTCGACATTCGTTGCTAGTTCCATTACTTGAATTCAGCTCTTGGCTAGCGGCTGATACAATTGCATACAAGCTCTTTAGGTATGTGCTTGTACCATAAGCATTGAAGGATTTAAGCCATTTCATCCCTCATTCTTCATTTTTCTCAACAGTCTCTCCATTCCTCTAAATTCCCATATATCGATATGTGAAAGGACCGACCATTCACTCTTTACTCCCACATCATTCTGATTCGAGGGGCTCGTACTTGGCGACTAAATCTTTACCAACAACAAGCATTTCCTTACAGCTTCTGGAGAGAAACACGAACTGTGTACGGTTTCTCAACGTCATCGCCCATTCAATCGTTTATCGTCATCGAGGGAGTTTTTGATCTTCGTTCTCTAGGACTCTTTTTATATAACATGCCGTGGTTCTCAATTCTTCCCGAAGGTTTAGCGTTTATCGAAGTGTGGGCTAGAAACACGTTTGTAGGTATCTGGTACTAAGTACTTCGGTCACTGAACTAATATCATACATAGTTTGTATTGGGTATACTGTGCATAGGACCCTGGCTATTAACCCTCCTCTTCGATATTGTTTTCTACCTTTTCCGCTTAATACACCATGAAATGCCTTATTTTGGTGGGCGAGCAAGAGATAGACCACGACCGCGTGCACCGAGCTTGAGCGAACGACCGAATGGCCAAGGACGACCGAGAATCTTGACAATGCCCTCAGTGAACGGGGCAGTCAATATAGCAGAATTGTTAGAGGAAACAGCTGAGGGAATGAAGAAGGGAAAAGAGGAAGCAGCGCAACCACGAAAAGACAGCGGCGCTATAGTAGACGATTGAACAGCAAACAACTTTTATGGTATTATAACATAATTTTAAGACAATCTTTCGAGGACCTTAATAAGATCACCTGTGACGCCCATTGCTGTCACATCTCCTCCAGCACCAGCTCCTTGAATGATTAAAGGATTGGATCCATATCGCTTTGTGTAGAAGCTAATGATGTTATCACTTCCCTTGAGGGCAGCAATTGGGTGAGATTTGTCGAATTTCTCCAAACCCACCTTCACCTCCTTCTTTGCGACATCGATGCTGCCAACGAATCTTACAACCTTGCCCTCCTTCTCAGCGGCAACCTTTGTTTCTTCCATCTGGGAATCAAACTCTGGCAACTTTTGAAGGAATTCCTCTCCACTTGAAACACTCTCCAATTCCTTGGGGATTAAGCTTTGGACTGGGAATGAAGTTGGAGATTCAACCTCGAGACCTGCCAATCTTGCCAAGATTGTCAATTTTCTGGCGACATCCAGACCGTTCAAATCATCTCTTGGATCTGGTTCAGTATAGCCCAACTCCTTTGCTTTAGCAACCTCGGAAGACCATTTCCCTCCTGAACCTTCGGTAGGAGCGAATGAGTTGAACAAGAAGGACATGGTACCGCTGAAGACACCTTCGATTTTGGTGACGGAATCACCTGTGTCAACCAATTCCTTCAAAGTAGAAATAACTGGTAATCCAGCACCAACCGAGCTCTCATGGTACACCTTAGCACCAGATGATGAAGCTGCGGAGAAGATATCCTGCCACAATTTATATGATCCAGAAAATGCCTTCTTGTTGGGAGTGACTATCGAGATCCCTTTGGACAAAACTTGTGGGTATGCATCTGCGACATCTTGCGAACTAGTGTTGTCGACAAGGACGACCTTTGCAGGTGCAGCTGCTAAGTATTCAATGATCTTTGGTAAAGAGAGTGGTTCTTGTGTGGAGTCTGCGAGTGTAGTTGAGAGGTTGGAGTATGAAAGCGGTGTGTATTTTGGACTGTAGAGAACTTTCTTGCTTCTTGAAACGAAGATGAGGGATATCTTGGATGAAGTAAATCGTTGAGATAGAGCTTCAAGTTGAGATAGAAAGCATTTTCCTACACCACCAGCACCTAATCAAGTATTAGCTAATTGGAGCTCATATTAAGCTATTAAGGATTGGAGATTAATACCAATGACTGCAACGTAAATTTCCTTAGCTACCATGTTGACTCGACTTGTGGGTGATTGAGATTGAAGATTGATCAATTGCAGATTGTTTTGTCTTGAATAAGGTTAAATATCTTGCTCGTACTGAAGAATCGAAATGTTATGAATAATGAGCAATCACGGAAAGATTGTAAGTGGTGGGGTTGTTTCCATGCACAATAATCCGATCTCGCACATGTTGATACCCCTCTCTCTGATATCCACTTTACTACTCTCCATTGGTCAATGATAGATGGACGAGGCCGCGATTTTCGAGCTCCCCAGATTCCTTCAGCCTTACGAGAATATACACCAAATCCATGATCTCATTACCTCCATTTCTCCTCCAACCACAACAACAATAATTCCTCCAAAATGTCTAATGACCCTAATAATCTTTACAATTTCAAAAAACCTAAACTTCACTCTTCTTCTGCTAAAGAATTATCCTCTTCCACAAGCCTAGCATTCTCCTCGACTCTCTCATCACTCCTCGCCTCTCAGACACAGGAGTCTTCATCATCATCCACGACCCGCGGTCGGCCTCGTCCTTCCAAAACCAAAGAAGACATTTTCAAAACACATAACAAAGGAACCAAGAAACGCGCCGCGAAAGATCTAGAAGATGATGAGGATGGGAATACATATACCCAGATTCGAAAGACTGGCCAGGGGGAAAGAATAGATGATAGTACACTTCACAGGAGTAAAAAACGACTTGCTGAAAAAGCAAAGCTTTATTCGCGGTTAAAGCGCGGAGATCACGATAGACTTGGAAGCGGAGATGGAGATGAGAATGAAGAAGCAGAAGGACTCGTAGATTTCGATCGCAAATGGGTTGAAGGAGGTGAAAAGGATGAAGACTCCGATAGCGATGATTCTTTTGGCGCCGGCGCCTCAAACGCAGAAGATAACCAACTCGTCGAATATGAAGATGAGTTTGGTCGTCTCCGCCAGGTGACCAGAAAAGAAGCGCAGCGTCTCGAGCGCCAACGCAGAAATGCTCTCCTCGGCGCAGAAGAACTAGAGCGGATGTCCGCTCGTCCTGCCCAACCCTCTCAGCTCATCTACGGCGATACTATTCAATCGTCTGCTTTTACATCGACACTAGATTCTGAAACCGCAGAGAAAATGGAGGAGTTGGCGAAGAAGAGGGATAGGAGTGCGACGCCGCCGGAAATGAAACATTACGAGGCGGACAAGGAGGTGAGGAGTAAAGGACAGGGGTTTTATAGTTTTTCGAAGGATGAGGAGATGAGGAAAGAGGAGATGGAGAATTTGGAGAGGATGAGGAAGGAGACGGAAAGGGGGAGGAGGGAGAGGGAAGGGCTGAAGGAAAAGAGGAAGAGAGAGATTGAGGAGAGGAGAAGGGTGTTGGGAGAGAAGAGGGCGAAAAAACAGGCGGATGCTTTTTTGGAGGGGCTCGGCGATGCACCTACGCCGATGCTGATGGATGAGAAGGAATGAAAGGAGCGAGGTGTGTGTTGATGTTTTATGTCATCACGCATACCTGAGCTATGATGTGTATCTCGTCATTTGGTGAGAAATTTTGGACTCTGAGCATCGAGCGCTGATAGAGAAATACGGAGTCAGGAACATGAAGATTGTAAACATAGAAAGATAGGAACCATGATACCCCAAATTATTGACATTTAATTCACCACAACCCCTCAAGAATACCACACCATCTCTCTAGACAAACCTTTCAGAAGAACCAATACATCAAAAATGCTCATTTTGCACAAAAATCATGGTATACGTATCTCATAAGTTAAAATACAACCCTACATATCAATATTACATCTAGCTCCCAAAATCCCTCCAGCCTGCAAAGGACATCGCTTCTTTTCTTTTGTACCCCGTCCGTCCCACCAAAAGCCCAAAAGGTATATGAATACATCGCCATCCCTAATCGCCAGCAAGAACATTAATTGAAGCTTCAACATCCGCTTCATTAACTAACGCTTCAGCAAATACTTTTTGTCCCACTTGATTTGTTGAGACATAGCAACGTCTAACAACCATTCCACTTTGACAATCCTCGGCTCCATATTTCCCGCCTTAGCCATTTCCTCGAACTTCGAATAGAGAGCTTGTTCAGATCTCTTATCGCTGCTAATTAAGTAAACTGGCTCTGGAGGTCCATCATCATCTTCCGGCCTGGTAGGTTTGATAGTTGGACGTCCTCTAAAAGTACCAAAAGTAGCTCCATTGACTTCTGCAATTTCTTGATAAGTTTCAATGCCATTGTCGATGTCGACGGTACAGTATATTGGAATTGTGTTTAGAAGTCGACCTTTGTTGACTCTCGCACGTTTCAAAGTATCCTTCAGCTTGACATTGTGCTTCTTTTCGTTTTCCGCATCTACCAATGGAAAGTCCTCAACGTCCAGCATTTTTCCGGCTTTAATACATGCCTCAATGTATTTCTCTGATACGACGGTAGGTCCATGTGCGAGACCGACAAGAAATTTCCTAGTCCGAACCATTTTGGGTGCAGCCATAATGTTGACTTTTCCATAACCAGTCCACAGAGAGATACCTAGACTACGTAGTTTTTTCTGATGAATGTCAGTGATGGCCGTGGCATGATAGATGGATCAACTTACAGTGTCTGTATCCTCCTTGGTTGGCGCATCTGGATTGGACCAAGCCTTGTAACCAGTAACAAGCATGCGAACTTGAACTTCTGGTTTTGATGCAGTTTTCGCCTTTTTGGATGGACGAACATCAACTTCCTCACTACTACTATCACTACCCTCATCATCTTCTTGATGTTTTACCACTGGACTCGAATTGCGTTGCAAATCTCGTTCCTTCTCAATTTTATTCGCGGCTCGGTCACCTCCAAATACATGTCCTTTTCTTTTCTTCTCTAATTCGTACTTTGCAATATCAGGGGCCATTTGATGAAGAGCATCGATTGCTTTATTCTTAGCACTTCGGCTACTGGTCGATGAAGGGGTATCATTTTCTTTGCCTAAAGATGTGCGCTTCTTGCCAACCGGGGTAGAAAGAACACTTGTAGAGACTGTAGAGTTTGTGGAAGTCCCCTTGCCTTTGCCTTTAGGTTTCGACGGAGGTACAGTAACTTCAGCTCCCTCATCTTCAGTTTCGCCATCCATATCGTGATCCCCATCTCCATCTACATCCCGATCTCGAATTGTCAAATTTTTCATTTTGGACGGTTTTGGACTATTTGGACCTGGCGTAGGATCTTTGGGAAAGTATTTCTTCTCCAAGGCCTTTTGATCAAATTGAGTTTGGCCAATAACCTCACCAAGATTTGTTCTTGGAGGGAAATGGATATAGCGAGGATTCGTTAATATCTGGACCTCGCACTTGGCATAACTCTCTTCAAGCCAAAGGTGGTTGATCATGTTGATATTCCATTCAGCAGCTGCATTACACTTCTCACTGGCCTTTCGAGCGGTGATCAGATGTGTATTATCTTGCTTCATGCTTTTTGTGAATTCGCCACCAGCAGCATTTACCAAGTTTTCAAGGTAGATGCGTGCCTCCCCACCATAATTCGAGAGAGTTATCTTGTAATTTTCGAAACCCGGTAAACCTCCTTTCGGAATAGGATAGTGAAGAAGTCTTCGGGTGGGATTTGTCCATGTATTATGAGCAATCATATAGTAGAGCCATGAAAGATTACCCACGTGAGTTGAAGGTGATCGAGAGGCAATGACATAATTTCTACCCTCCCGGTAATTACAAACAAACATATCAGCTTGACGTACTGAGTTTGTAATCGTACCTTGCCCATGTTCGACGAGATCCGAAAGTAATCTGGTAAGTCGGCTTCCAAGGTCCAGGTCTTTAGACAACATCACTTTCTTATCCTTGAAAACATCTAGATTACGTTGTATAGGGGAAGCAGTTGGAGTCTCGAGCATATTTGAGTGCGCTGTAGTAGCACCTTCAAGTCTGGAGGAGGAAGGTATTGGCAGACTGTCTTCGGGATTCAAAAGAAATATTTCGGGATTTGGGAGTAAATATGGTCGTTCATCTATGCGTTTTCCTAACTTCAAGCAATCATCAAACCTATATTTGATTAGTTGAGAATACGTGACAAAGTCGAAACACTTACCACTGTGGAAGAACAATTTTACATTTTAGTCCCTTCTCCTTCGCCGCCTGACACTTTGGATGATCCATACTAAGAGCACAAATATGAGTGACCAATTTTGTTAAGCTGTTACTTTCCATTCCACCCATAGCACATGTAGCACCAATTATTGCAACTTTATCGCCCTGTGGAATATCTGCGCATGTAAGATGGACATTGGAAAAGATGTATCGTTCATCTGGTGTGTATGGACGAATTGGTGCTTGTCTGCGTCTGCTTAGAGATTGTGTTACCCATTCAGGTGTAATGACTGGTACAAGCAAGAGACCTGCTTTATCGTAACATGCGAAGTCGGTTGTGGTAGAGATGATATGGGTGACTTCCTCTAAGTTCATGCCATCGTCTGACTTCTTAATTTCTGCTGAAGCACCATTATCCTCAAGAATTTCTCTCAACTGCCAATTTGTGTCAGTGCACACATAAAACATCATGAATGATTATTGTGAGGTATACCTGTCTTGCTTGAGGTATCGGAAGTTCTTCGCTCAAAATGATAGTGATAGCACAGCTATCGAAGAGGGGAAGGGGAACGGCGCCACTTTCTGCTTCAGTCATCTTGAGATACAAATCCTCATGCACGACAGAAAGATGTTATGTCATGTAGCCAGTGCAATAAATTGACGAGGGCCTTGCTAATAAATACTGCTACAATCTTTGCTTGTTGTAATGCTGAAATGTTGAATTTGTGTTTGATCTACAAAATCGACAAACGCGGCCTGATGCGCGTTTCTAGAATCACGTACTTTAAGAAAACACGCTAAAGTGACAAGGGTTAACTGCTTGTTTTTGACAGGTAATCACGTGTGAGCTTGAACCCGCTCACTTCATTCAACCTTCACAAGTCTAGGGGTGTGCTGTTTCATGGCTTTGTTTTCCACAATATTAAATAAAACTTCCTTAATAGGAAACATTTGTTATTTAAAATATATCGAGATGTTTCAACCAACTGATAATTGGTCAATTATACTAAAAACTACCATATAATTCCCGCTTCCCCCTTTCCCGCTAACCTAGTGTTACCGGCTGGGGCCGAGGTTTGTGATGTATCCCGGCTTGGTACTCAAATCTAGGTGTCTTTCACTCTCTGTCGATATGGTCTAATCTTCAGTTCTTTATTGTATATCATTCAATCAACATCAAAGCTTCCAATATACTCCATCTTCTTTGCTGTGCCTTCAAATTACATATATCTCCCTTTCGACCAACCAAATAAGGGTTCATCCCCCACAATTACCCCATCATGCACTCCACAGTCTTTGAGGTAAAGGAACACACTCTCGAATGTCAACACATTCGGGAATACCCTCGTGCCACTTCAAACACTCAAGAGGATGTACTGCATCTAGCAATCAAACAATACATACCTCGAGATAACCCCAATCCACAACCAGGAGATGTGACTATAATTGGTGCTCATGCGAATGGTTACCCGAAAGTATAATTACCTCATGCATTTGGAGAATTCCACTAGCTAAACATGTATAGGAATTGTATGAGCCGTTGTGGGAAGATGTTCATGCACGCGCAAAAGCCAATGGCTTCAAGATACGAAGTATTTGGATAGCAGATTTAGCTCATGAAGGCGCCAGTAGCGTTTTGAATGAGCAATTATTGGGAAATGATCGTACGTGCTATTTCTCTTGGTCGACAAATAAACTGTTTTTGTTCTATTATAACGGTGTCACCTATGATTCAGAAATGTAAGCTTTCGAATCTTACAAGTGTGAATTCTACAAGTGTGAATTCTACAAGTGTGGGCGGAGGGGATTGCAAGTTGCACTCATAAGGATCCGTTTTTGACATAGATTGAAATCCCTACTAGGGTCTTTACATGCAAACTCGAAACACAGTTCATATATATCTTTGACATCAGAGTTCTCTTTCGTTTGCTTAATTTGACTTGATACACGAATCCTCACTATACCCAAGGTTAACTAACACCTTCCAGCATCATGGATAGATCATGCCCGGGATCTCCTCCACATGGTCAATACCTACCGGTCCGAAATGCCTCTCCCCATAATTGGAGTCGGTCACTCCTTCGGCGCCAACATGCTCACCAACCTCTCTCTCATGCACCCTCGTCTTCTAACCACTCTCATAATGCTCGATCCCGTAATCCATCAACATGCATCTACCCCCTCCACTACTACCTCACCCACCCAACTCTCCACCTTCCGTCGCGACCTCTGGCCCTCCCGCGCCGCTGCCGAAGCTTCCTTCCGAAAATCGAAAGCATACTCAAAATGGGATTCCCGCGTCCTAGACCGCTGGTGTCAATATGCTATCCGCTCAACCCCGACTACCATCTACCCCAATGAGCCATCAGGTAGTACAACCCTAACCACAACCAAACATCAAGAATGTTTCTCATTCATGCGTCCAACTTGGGAGGCTTTCTCCGAAGATGGAAAAACTGTTATCCGTCCAGATCTCATCCCGGATTTACACGAGACTAGCCCAGTGAAATATCCTTTCTATCGCCCAGAACCAATTAATACACTTCTACGACTCCCGCAACTCCGTCCTTCGGTTCTTTATATCTATGGTGCTATAAGTGACGTTTGTAATCCTCCTTCTCGCGTTCAAAAAATGTCTCTAACGGGCACTGGACACGGAGGGAGCGGAGGGGCTAAAGAAGGAAAAGTTAAAGAAGTCGTGCTGGAGGGAATAGGTCATTTGGTGGCGCAAGAAGCAACACAAGAATGTGCAGATGCTTTGACCCCCTGGATAGGACAAGAATTAAAGAAGTGGAGAAGAGAACAGGAAGAGTATATAGAATGGACTAAAAAGAGCTTGACTGAGAAACAGACATTTTCCGAAGAGTGGAAGAAAAGAGTAGGGGGACCGCCGAAGAGAGCGGGGGGAAAGAGTGAGGGGAGTAAGTTGTGAGGTGTGAATTAGGAACTTGTGGTGGTGCATTTTTAGAGGTATGAGTATAATTAGATTATCTAGATCGTAAGCGTTACCATAACTACATTCTTTTCTAAACCTTGCAACAGTGATATCGAGAGTTCCACTTTAGACGAGAAGACATTTCTACTCCATAGACAATTACACAATTTCTGTTCACCTAACATCAGTTGTTGATGATAGATATCGCGGTCAAGTATTATCATTTCCCTGAGATAGATAGCTTCAAGCGACTTGTCACTTACTTCTATCCCCCATACACCATACAGTTATTTTATCACTCCAAGCACCTCCCCCCCTCCCTCAAAAAGAAACACCCAAACTCATCAAATATCAACGACAGTCCATTCAAATCTCTTCATTCCTTCACTTACATACCATGTAGGTCAGTACATCACCTGCAACCCTGCAACATACATCCCCCAAACTCAGCATTATACGGCAATTCCGCATGCTGCGAACACGAGACGGAAAAAAGAGAAGCGAGGAAGAGGAAGAGGAATAGGATAGGGAACAAAGTAGTATATCAGGTGAGTGAATCATGAGCTTTTTTTTAAAACATCTTCATAACTAGTTAGAACACATCTATGTTTTAGGTTGCTCACTCCACTCATCAATTACATAGGTGTCTATGTAACGATCATCTTTCCATCCCCTCTCATGACTTCGCTTCACGTCGCCTCATATCGTATCGTATCAAACTCGTCAGTGGTCACATGTGATCGAAAAGTAACCCATGGATTATCAATATGTAAATGTGAAGATTATGCATGCATACCAGCAATGCGATGTGATCTAATGTGATAATATTCCTAATTCACGAAATAACTCCAACCCAATGCGACGCTCATGTAAAAACCACCGAGTTCCTTGATCCTATTCCTATGCAGCATCAGTATATCTCATCTCATCTCTGAATCGGATGAGATGAGATGAGCAATCAAACCCATCGCTAAGTCACCGTTAAATCATCTGTCTACCCCAACACCTATGTAAAATGATCAGAAACTCAAACCGCAAACCCCAACGCAAATTACTGTTCCATCCTCCCCGCCAAGCTCCTCCAAAAATTACACCTCGCAACCAACCCCCCATCAATCTCCTCCATCGCACTCGCATTCGTTTCAATCTTCATCCTCCTCAGCTTTCCCCCGGCCGCACTCACTTCACCCAAATTTTCCCAATGCGGCGCCGCCTCATCCTTCCCACGATTCGGATCTAGTCCCCTCACAAACCCAATCCAATACTTCATCGTGATCCCCACAATCTGTCGATTGTAACTCAGATAGCTGCCTCCGTCCCCGGTCTGCGTATTCCCGGGTCCGAAAATGGCGGGGAGTTCGAAGACGTGCGGGACGCCGAGACCGTTGGAGATGTTGTCGGTGTCTTGGACGTTGTAGCGGTAGAACCAGACTTGGGTTGCGGAGTTGAAGGTGGCGAGGTGGGTGGAGATGAAGAGGGCGGGACAGACGAAGGTTGTTTCGCCGTAGGCTGCGGAGGCGGAGGGGAAATATGCGTTGTGATTTGGGAGGGGCGTGGTGAGGGGGTACTGTGTATTGATGGCGTCGAGATCTGCGGAGTTGAGACCGGGATAGTTGTTCTTGAAGAAGGTTGATGTGTCGTTTGGCGAGGCGGCATTAGGGGCGAAGACTGAACCTTCATTTGTTACGTCTATATGTTAAAATGATCAGGATGTATCTCTATGAGAGCGAGAGAAGATATAACAACAAACCTCCAAACATAATGGGCAAATCAACAAACGATCCCTTTTCAAAAAGAACATAAGGATAATCTGTTATAAAATCCCCATCAATAGTTGGCGTCCAATAGAAAAGCGGACTTGCACTCTGTCCCGGATATGGAGATGCCACATTAGCCGCTTGAAGAACCGCTGTGCTCTGAGTTCTCAAGCACGCAAGTGCATCATCTACTGATCCGCAACCAGCGGAATTTGCATAACGATCAAATTGCCATTCTAATTCTGGTACGAGGGGTTGTGTTGGAAAGAAAGGAGATTCGCCAATGGCACCGACGAAGAGATTATCATTTCTTCCTCCACTTTTAGAGGGTTAGTAAAAGAGTATCTCGGTAGATGTTTAGACTCACTAAGCAGTAAGATGAAGCGCGACAGAACCAGCACCGGCAGAGTCCCCATGAATTACCACATGATCCGGATTACCCCCAAACTATACTTTCGTTAACATCTATCAGTGAATCAGCTATTTACACATACCTGAGCAACATGATCTCGAACCCAATGTAGCAAAAATCGTTGATCAAGAAGTCCGGCATTTAAATCACCATTCTCTCTCACTTTCTCGCTTGTCAAAAATCCAAATGGTCCAACCCTATAGTTAAAATTGACAAAAACAATTTCATTATTCGATGTATTGACTACTGTCGAGCCATTAAAATTGGCATTGGAATTAGAAATATATCCACCTCCTTGTATAAAAACCCATACTGGAAGTTTGGAGGCCGGTGTAGCAGTACTAGGTGCCCACACATTGACGAAAAGACAATCCTCCGATTGTGAAGAGGTGGGACCATTGTTAGTAGCGAGACAAATCGGTCCAAACTATGAGAGAATATTAGTGAATGTCAATTCTAGCATGTGATCCATTGTATACCGTTTGTGCGTTTTGAACCCCATTCAAGCTTTGAGGCGGTTGAGGAGCGCGAAATCTTAAATCACCAATAGGAGGAGACGCATATCGCATTCCTAGGTATTGAGTGATTCCTGAGATTAACAGGGTACCTTGATATTGAGCATATCCAAGATTTACGAGAGATGTTTGATGCTTTATTCTAATTTGGATTGGTGATGAGATGGCGGTTGTAACAAGGTAGCAGACCGTGATTGACAGTCTGAGTAACATCTTGAATACGTGCGGAAACGTAGAATGTTCAGTATGTTCGTCCAAAGAGAACCCAAGCAGAGCGAGATGAAAGGTAGTGAAATTGCTCTAGCGTGCGTGAGATTGGATGGGGATGGAGAAGATGATTGAAGAGAACGTAATATGGTGTATTCAGGGAATTCTTTAGATAGGAAAAGTTGAGGCTCAAGGAGAGAAGTAGCTTGAGTGGATATCACCTGCTAGGTGAGTCTAGACACGTGGGCATGTACGTATGGGTGATATACAATATATGAATAGCGACGATATGAGACTTGTATCGACAATCAGATGAGAGCTATGATAACAAGCCTTGGAACGCTTCATATCTTTACACCGCCACACCCATACAACCGATTGAGAATGGTGATAGTAATTTGGAAAGTCTATACTAGTAAAAATCTCAAACGCTATCCCATCAAGTATATAAGCCACTAGCTATACCGAAATTTCTGCACACACACAAAACGCTTCTCATCATACTGAATAACCAAAGTAGCACTTGCTATAACCGTTGTACTGTGCATGTAGCTATACTCATACATCTACACAATCCATTCGATTTGCGCATTCCACGTAAGAAAAAAACATCAACAAACCTAAACCATCCCATCTCGACGCACATCATTTTAGACACCTGGAACTAAAATTGGCGAACTCGGCAATCATCAAGACTGAGCACAACACGATGGCGGGTGATCATTATCCCATGTCGGGAGCGGGAAAAATCAATATTGAATCATGCCGCATGAACGAACGAAAACCATTTCACCTTATGCTCGCGGGAGCTAACGCGACGGATCTCGAAATTCAGCCAAGCAAACCCCCGGCCAGTCGAAATAAGTCTAGAAAATCCAAAATGGAAGAATGACAACTCAATTGCTATGTGTGTGTATGTATGTGTGTACATAAGCTTTTCTTCTGCAGTACTCATCAGAAGTACATCCTTGTTGTACGGGTAGTGTGGGGTGGGTGGGTGAATTTATGACCTAAAGGATACGATATTGCGGGGTAGCACCTGAATGAATGAATCGTGCTTTAGCCGAAAACACTCGAGCACGCGAATTGAGGGGGTGTCACGGGTGATTAATTTATACGAGGATGAGAGTTACATGTACTTCGTAAAAAAAAGATGAATATAAAAAGAGACGGATGGAAAAAATATGGGATGGGATAAGCAAATACATATATACATATGTAAATGTCAATCTACCCCTCAACTAACAAATCGTTTTAGCTAGCAGTTTATTTATTACACGTGGTCAATCCCCAGTCATGAAGATTCAGACAAACACCGCAGTATTCCTCATACATGTCACAGGACTTCAAACACACACAACATACCGGTACCCCTGAATCAATCCTCTATCCACAAGAAACCACATCCAAATTTCAGCAGCGCGACTTCTCTAGTTCCACTGATCAATCCCGCTATTCATGGGGGCAAGCCCCCAAACCCCCTTTTGCTCGCTGCGCTCGAATATATCATTCTATTTCTTTCTCATTGTTCTATAATAACGGATTTATTCTCCTCTCCTCTCCTCTCGAATCTCAACCCCCCCTTCCCTCCCCAAAGAAAGACTCTACTAATACCCAAATCTCAAATCTCAAATCAAGATTCTTTCCCCATCTACATTTCTACACAATAGTAAACCAAGACTCAAAGACTCGAATAGATATCACATCATATCACATACTCATACTCATACCCATACGTCCTATTTATTCTCTAGCGAAGATATACTTGATACTCAAACAGTGCTATTTTATCCACTTGGCTCTACTCAGGTATTACGCTATTCCATATCTTCTCCCACATTCACACATCACATTGCATCTCATTACACCTACCTACACAAACCCAAATCTCGAGCGCAGCGAGCAAGAGGGGGTTTGGGGGCTTGCCCCCATTAATCGAGTTGATTGTATGTAATATTGATGAACATGTGTTTGGAGTAGGATACCTCGTTCGTTGTAGATATAGAAAATTGAGATGTATTTTCTTACCACGTTTATTTGCTGCTGCATGATGTTTTGTGATGGATATTTCAGAATCAGAGAAACGCAAACGAAATGAAAAAAATAAAAATAAATCAATATTTTATTATCATAATAAATAGACGTTTCACAGCTCCCTCCCTCTCTCCCTCCCTATAAATCTTACACTCCATTCACTCATCCATCCTAGTAATCAATCCACCCCCACTCGAGACAAAGCCAAGATCAAGGAGAAGAATACTTGTACCCATACTGAACCTTAGCCTCCTCGCCCAATTTTTTCAACTTCTCCTCTCCCTCCCTAAACTCCTTATCATCCTCTACCCTCTTCTTATACGCCTCATTAACCAATCTACTCTCACTCGGCACACTAATGCCCTTCTTCACTGCATCCCTCTCACTAATCCTCTTCCACCACCTCTCCAGATTCGCAAATTTCGACAAATCCACTCCCGCGAAATACGCCACGTTGACCCAGCTGAAATTCGCAATATCGGCAATGCTATACTTGCCCTTTCCGGGACCGACAATGTACTCGCGATCGGCGAGGTGGGCGTCGAGGATGCCGTAGAGACGCTCGGTTTCGCCTACGTAGCGTTGGGTTGGGTAGGGAATGCGTTCTTTGGCGAGCCGGTAGAAGTGGTTTGCTTGACCTTGCATGGGGCCTAGACCGCCGTGTCTGCGTTTGGTTAGCTGAGTGTACTTTTCTTCTCTTTCATATCCATATCCATATCCATATCCATAAATTCCTCCATTCTCTCCTTCTTCTTCTTCTTCTTCTTCTCAGAAAAAAAAGAATAGAACAAAGAAAAAAGCAAAAAGAAATAAAGAGAATACAAAAACATTTTGTTAAGTAAGTAAGTAAATAAATAAGTAAATAAATAAAAACTCACTGCCAAGCAACCCACTGCTCAACTCTACTCCTATCATCCTCATCCTCAAAACTAAACCTCCTCTCCACATCATAGTTCCTCGTCAAATACGCCAAAATGGCCGCTCCCTCAAACACCGCAAATCCATTCCGATCATGATCGACAATCGCCGGAATCCTGCCGTTCGGACAGATCTTTGTAAACCATTCTTCTTTCTGGATGTTTTCCATAATGTTGATTCCTTGATACGTGTATTGTTTTCCGTAGGCGGCTTTGAGCTCTTCGAGCAAGATGCTGATTTTGTGCCCGTTGGGGGTTCCCCATGTGAGCAGCTCGATGCCGGATGTGGCGAGGAGACCGCTTGGTCTGGTGGGGGTTGCTGAGGATGTCATGGTGCGTGTGGTGGTATGGAATGGAGTTATAAAATGAGGAGCGGTATATTTTTTACTTGAAGATTGGAAAAGTCGATGTAAAGATGTTTTGAACATGAGGAAAGGAAGGAGGAGGAGGAGAAGAAGGAGAAGAAGAAAAGAAACAAAGGATTGAAAGCCTTTAAATTGACAGCTTTATGTAGGCACTTGATATATTTTCACAATCGGATTATTCCGTTCTATGTCTACGAATGTCTATGTCTATGTCTATGTCTATGTCTGGATGACAAACCAATATGTAGCGATGTGTGACGATAACGATGACGATGATGATGATAAATCCAAGAGGGTCAAAAAGTATCGATTGCTTGGAAATCAACCCCTCGGTCTCCGGGTCTTGACTAATTCTACAAGTAATGGAGCAAAAAGTACCACATTTTAACTTGATCTGTAAGGTGGGTTACCAATTGAGAATATATAATGAATGATATATATACAATTTACACAAACCATCATAAAACGAAATAGCCCGCGGTCGAATCATGACCAGCCCAGCCAGCCAGCCAGCCAGCCAGCAAGTAAGTAAGTAAGTAAGTAATAACCACAACACAGATAAACAAATCCCATAACAAAAAAAAAAACCACATTTATATTTTGTACATCCATCCATCCATCCATCTATCCAACCATCCATTTATTCAAGTCATCATACATACATACTACTTACTCTACATATACATATACATATACATATACATATACATATACATATACATATACATATACATATACATACCTAGCACGTGCCTAAGTAGGAAGCAATAAATAAATCCATAGCTAGCTATCAACCACCCACCCATCCATCATTCATCATCCATCATCCATTGAAGAGCGAACGAACAAACGAATAAATTAATAATATCAATAATATCAATCAACAAGAAAGAGCATTAGAAGAACCAAACCAAACCAAACCAAACCAAACCAAACAAGACATACCTACCTACCTACCTACCTACCTACCTACCTACCTACCGGTACATCCACAACATCCCCAAGATATCGATCGATCGATCAATCGATTGGGAGGAGGGAGGGAGATATGATGATCGAACATGCGGGGTGGTACCCTAGATTGATTTCCCACTGTTTGTTTGTTAGCTGACTGTATGGTAAGTGAAGGTGAAAGTGAAGGTGAAGGTGCCGATGATGGAATTAATTAATCAATAACTTAACTAATGATTGTTGTCAATGATTTATAAAACGACTTTTGTTAATACAAAGAATGTCATGAATTTTATTATGGTATGTGTATATATATAGATTACTAGATGTTTAATGGAATATTTTATCTTCAAATGTATTGATAAAATCGCGTATCAAGTTAATTGTCTACAACCGATTTAAATAATTACAAATGACATCATCATCATCATCATCTTAATTATCATCTTGATTATCATCTTGATTATCATCTCCCCTCTACATACTCTCCATCTACCCTACCCTCTAATTTAAATCTACCCTAAAATTCTCTACTCTCTCCAATATCACAAACATCAAATACTCCCGTCTCAGGCAAGTTCTTCCAACTCAAAGCCTTCTTCAATAATTGAGGTGGTTCCATAACCGCTTCAGGTGTTAAAACCCATGTTCCCCAGTGAATCCCCATAGCACGTTTACATTTGGTATCCAGAAATATATTGACCGAATCGAAAGGGTTAGCATGCATGGGAGAGAAAATATGACGAGGTTCTAGAGGAGGATATTAGTTTCATGATTTGAGGGGACGGAGAGAGAGGCAAAAAAAAAAAAAAAAAAAAAAGTGTAAAGTATAATAGGGGGGAAGATTATCATTATCATACTTTTCACAAAAAGAGGAAAGCAGAGGAGTTAAAACTTAAGAAAATTCAAAAACATACCATAAGCACCAATAGGAATAAGTCCCAAATCAAATGGTCCTCTCAATTCTCCAATCTCTTTAAAAGCAGGACAAACAGGTAAATGTTGATATTCAGGTCCATAATCATCAGTTCCTTTAGGAACTTGTGGAACAGCTCGGTAACCAGTATCTCCACCAAACCAAACGGATTTCGAGTTAGATGTAACAGCAAATGAACACCACAGTGTATGTCCTTTGTCAAAGGCAGTACGTGCAGATGTATGTTGTGAAGGAAGACAACTTATGCGGGCTGTTATAGGAGATATGGATGTGGGAGAAGAAGACGGGGGTGAAGGTGGTGGGGAATTCTTGGAGGATGTTTGAGGGGAGGTGGAAATACGTTTCTCTCCTGTAATAGGAGATAGAGTAACATCAATATCTTCCCACCAATCCATCTCCACACAGTTCTCAATTCCACAGTCCTTAAACCATTTCTTTAATCCTAGCCCCACAATAAATTGAGCATTAGGATGACTTTTATGGATTTCCATAACTGTAGGATGACTTAAATGATCATAATGACTATGACTTATAACCACAAAATCAACAATTGGAATCTCGGATAATTTGCAAGGGATAGGTGTATAACGTTTGGGACCCATAAATGAAAATGGTGAACAACGTTCTTCAAAGACAGGATCAAAGAGTACACGTAGACCAGAGGGATATTCGACATAGTAACAGGCGTGTCCGAGCCAAGTTGCGCGGAGGGAGGTTGTAGTACGGGTAGGTAAAAATGTAGGTTTGATGACGGGAACTGTTGGAGGAGTTGTATCTGGTGTGCCGAATTCGCCTGATAGTTTAGCTCTGCGGGATGGAACAATGTGATTAGCAAGAGATTGTTAAAGTGTTTGGGTAAATAAATAGTTCTTAGATAGTCCTATTGGCTCTCTATGTTATTCATGTACTCGAGGTGACGCTCCGCTGGCCCTCCGGGGGCCACTGCCGTGGAGGCAGAATATCTTTGAAAGAGTCATAAAAAGTAATGGAGATATTGACAAGGAAACTTCCCTCAACATCTCCTGTCCGCCCATTTAAAAACACTGTCATGAAAGAAGGATATATGTGAATAAGATACAACAGGCCCAACAAAACCATTAACACAAATGCCTTCCCACCTCAACTGATCTCCCACGGATCCAATTGAACCCTTACTTTTTCATTCATCCATCGCCTACTCCCCCCTCCAAACAAAACAAAATAACTTACCTAGCCATAGCCATTCCGATCCCCAAGAACCCCATTTCCTTCCACGACTCCCACGGATTCGTGAACCCCGTCCCCTCCCCCTCCTTCAAATGATGTCTCTTCTCCTTCGCATTTTCCGGGATCTTGTCCAGCGCAGCCGGACTGCTCATGCTAGCCGCATAGAGCGTTGCGCCTATAACAGAGCCTGACATGGCTTTGAGGGTGTATTTGGGGTTGGGGGTGGATGGATTGGAATTGGTCGAGGAAGAAGAAGAAGAAGAAGAAGAAGAAGAAGAAGAAGAAGAGGAAGAAAAGGATGATATTTTGCGCGGTCGTGGTATTTGTCGTGGACGATGCCGAAGCTTGAGGAGGTAATGGAGAGGAGAGACGCGCATTTGTCTTTATAGAGAGAAAGAGGAGGAGAAGAACAAAGGGAAGGGAAGATGTAAATGAGTTTTATATGAAATGTAAGAAATAATACTTCCCCATCTGAATCAATCTTACTCTCAATGCCCAGGTAGATGGATAGGCTGACAAGAATTGCGTTGCTAGCTACTGGGTATGTATGGTATGGTATCGTATGGTATTATATTGTATTGTATGTATATTCCACACATACATTCCACTCTACTGTACTTTATGATAACTTACTACTTACTTACGTACATTCAACACACGCAAGGATCACCACAAAATGCGAATGCGAACGGTGGAATAGTCTTATCGCACACATCGTCTTATCTCCGTCCCGTCCAAAGTGTAAAATGGAGTAATACGGTACAGCCACGGTACTTTAGCACATCATGGACATGGACATGGAGATTCTCATCTCCCGAGGCCCGAAGTCGAGAATAATCTCTGAATACCTTCTTTGGATAATTCGATCATGACCTTCAATTTTCGTATGAAAGATGTATACACATATACTCTTCTACGAGAGTCAAGATACCTCCAAAAATGATAATCGTTTTATCTAATTGTGGTTAATTTATTATAATTAAATTAATCGACAAGTTCTAGTAAAGAAAGATTGGATTGGTTAAATCTGGCTTCTACGAATAGCCCATCCCATCTCATCATCTCATGTCGTCTCATTCACTCTATTCCACCCCATACAACTCACTCACCATCCTACTCATCCACCCAACCAATGCTCTGATCTTCGCAAAAGCCATCTACCTAGATACCTAATCAATCTTCGAGGACACCCACCCACCTACCTCCCCAACTCCTCATCTCATCTCATCTCAGCATCAACTTCAAACTTCAAACTTCAAACCCCATAATTCCACAGCTTCCACACAGCATACCACATACAATAGACACCTACCAACCTACCCACCTACCCGCCGTATAGATACTGAGTGAATGCAATATATCAAACACATCTCAGTTGACTGGTTTTCCCTCCCTCCAATATCTACCCCCCTTGTTCTATCCGTTCATTCAATCAACCCTCTTCCTGAGTCCTCTTTGCTTGCAAGCGTCCATTATAGTCTGGATGAACCTTCCTTTCCTCTGCATATTGCATGTATCTTTTCAAGGTGAATCCTGGGTAATAGGCAGGCAGATCTCTTAAATACATCTAACTTGCTAGTTTAACCGTTTACAGGTGTCAATTTCCATCAGCAATGCATACAAAAAGTTAAAATGATCAAGTATACTAGAATTAGAACCTAGAATTGTAAGTCATCAAGTATATGATAGTCACTGAAAATTCAAAAGACACAGACACGTGAAAGTTCGCAAATAAAATAGCCATTGATTTCTAAAATACAGGTCATAGGGGTAGAAATCATAACTCAAGGTTATGTCCACCCCTTGAAAGAAAAAGCATTTCCTCATGTTACAAATGATAAAAGAACGATCCCCGGGTATGCTTTTAAATGAGCAAAGAAAAATAACAAGATTGAATAGAGCCAACTAGCGAAATCCGTGTATTCACATCATAACCTTACGTGAGAAGACCTGAAGACGTTACCTCAAAACGCCCCTTGGCCTGTTCACTATGAATCATCAATAGAAGAACATTTCATATCCCACCCGGTTGTCATTAGAAATCTGTGTTATGTGAGCAGAATCCAAATGGTTACTTTTGCAACCAATTTGGAAAGGATGATTTACCAGTAGCGGCCACGACGGTATCCGTCATCAGCATATCCGGCATCTCTTGGTGGGTAATCTCTTGGAGGAGGACGATCATAAGGTGGTCTACCATGTCCATTGACGTATGGGTCAGCTGGAGGGTAATCACGACGATAAGGATCATCAAAGCCTCCACGACGTGGTGGTGGGTAATCATCAATTGGACCACGAGGTCTAGGTGGTGGAGAACGACCATAACGGCCACGATCATCATCATAATAAGCACGACGAGGTGGGCTTCGATCGCGATAGGCATCACGTCGAGGACTGTAACCTCGGGGTGGACCACGTCGATCATAATCATCAATAGGGTAAGGTCGTCCTCGAGGCATTGGAGATCGAGATCTAGCACGATCGCGAGGGATATCGGGTTGGGTCTATTTAATCTCGTTAGTATCATCAGAAAAAGGTCTTCGATGGCGACCGGTAAGTTGAGATGTGTAAAGTAGGAAATGAAATAAATCTCACATCAGCAGTACAAGTGACTCGAGCACCTTTAAATTCACGGCCGTCGAGCTTTTCAACGGCAGTCTTTAAATCTGCAGCAGTTTCGAATTCGACAAAGCTTCTATTTCGTCAAAAGTTAATAGTTATCCAATCTAAATTGTTCAGAAGTAACTTACCCTTTACCATCACGGTCACGACCAGTTTCCGAATAAACGACATCGAGGCTGGATTGACGAGCGAAGTCTTTAAGATCCTATATCCAGAAATCCACGTAAGTTGTTGTCCTGGACTGCTGAGCTTTTTATAAACGCCAAAGGATGGATGTTGCCCTTGAATTAGTAGCCAGGAATCTCTCCTTAATAAAAGGTAGCGCAGATTCACCTTCCAGAGGTAGACCATCTTTCCAGCGCCACAATGACCATGATCCGGTTATGCAAGGGCAATAGCAAGCAATGATAGCAAAAAGGAAGTCGAGACATGATAAACAGGGCGAATAGCGATTAACGTTTGTATGTGTCCATGAAATCCTAGTCGCCCGCGCAAATGCACTTGCATATTTGTTATGGTATGAAAAGTACAAATTCCATAACAAGCGCGTCGCTGACCAGGATTACAATGGTAACTTGGCCAGTGACGGTATGTATAGAGGGAAGGCGTCCAAAACGATTATGATGTGGTATATAGTCCAAATAGCAATGATTGAGATCCATGAGTCCGGATGAAGGAACGGGGTAAACAGACCTGCCAGCTGGTCTCACCTGGAAGTCCAGAGATTTGCATTCGATGAGGGGTACGTCTGGGACGAGGAGCAGTTCGCTCAGGATTATTGGCAAAAGTGTCTCTGTTACGAGTACCACGAGCGAATTGTACAGTCAAGCGTTCGCCCATAAAGTCGGAACCGTGGAAGGCTGTGAAGAAGAATATGTTATTAATTATGTTCGGGATCGAGATGAGTTGGGTGTGATTGTTGATTTCCTTACCAGGAACGACGTCGCGCGCATCCATTGCATCCTTGTATTCGATGAATCCGAATCCATTCATAAGTTTAATCTCGGTGATTTCGCCAGTGCCATGAGTGTTGAAATGAGCTTCAACATCAGCTTTGGTTGCTGTTTGGAGATGGGAATGGTTAGTGACTGGATTGTCTGGGTGTCGCATATCAATTGAAGATATCGAATCAGCTTACCACTGCGAGGGAGATTTCCCAAATAAAGTCTGGTAGAGGAAACCTCTGTCATTTTCGATGTGAGTGATGTTGATAAGACTTGAAGGCTGATTGTTGATGGCTGTGATAGTTAGGTAGTGTGTGGGTGTGGGTGTTGATCGTTGGAAAACTTTCGACTTCGACTTTTTTTAAAGTTCGGGAAAGCGGGAGCTTAATAAGATTGAGACCAACGCCGTCGTCGCGATCGCAAAACGAGAAGAATATCTCTGTTTTTTTGGCTCTTGGGGATTATGTTCAAATGCAGTTGATCAAACGCGAAGTGTAATTAAATGTAAAGGTCAATGTAAATTGATCAATGCTTGCTGCAGCTACCTTAACCCTCAGGTACTGGGTATGATATGCGCAAGAAAGTGGGGATGATTGGAAAAAGGTGGATGGATGGATGATGAATGAGAAGGCAAAGATTTGAATGAAGTGGCTAATTTGGCTTTAAGGAAAAACGAGTTTAGATTCGGATTGGAGAGAAGGCTTGGAAGGAAGGATTAGCGTGTGGTGGTGGTGGTAGGTGGGAGTGATACCATGTAACATGTAATATGCAATATGGAATATGTAATATATAATATATGCAATCATGTACGAAGCAATGTGTAGGTAGTAATATGTAGTAACATGTAGGAATATGTATAAGTTAGTCAATGTGTAATTAATGTATAATTAATGTGTAATTACCCAGTCGGGACACCAGAGGAGTGCGGTGAGTAATAGCAGCACATCTCCAGAGGGGTGGAGCTAACAAGAAGGGATTTTCTCTCAGATAGCCTTGAGCCCGATAAGAAATCCCAAGAGACCGGCCCGGTTGCTTCAATTACGAATTTTCACATGAAACAAATCAAGGTACATTGTTACCGACACCCCCTGGCGTGTACTATTTCGCACCCGATTACCCCAGCCCGGGAGTAAAGAAAGAAATTGGCCAGGTAACCAGCCAGCCAGCACCAGAAGATTCTCAACGCTTCGACCATTTCCTGACCTAATAAGGTTTATTACCTGCCTCGAGCCTGCCGTGCCCACCTAGTATTTATGTGCCTGTCTCAGCCGGTTTGTTTCTGGATGGATAGATAGATATAAGAACATATATAGTAGTTAGTAAGTAGATCTTCGAGTGTGAATTGATCACAAGTAACCTCGTCTATCATTCACAGGAAGTTCATTATCAACTACGGCTATTACCAACTACCGCTATTATCAACATATCAAGTATCCATTCTTGCCATTCTCTACTCGCTCAAGTGCATACTTATTAACCCTAAGAAAATACTATCAGTAAAAGTCACATGAACAGAAGACAGAGCCCAGTCCCCAAGTACACCTTTCACCGCATCCTATCCCTCCCTTCCTCCCCTTACTTCGCTTACTGCTTCTTACCTCACTTTCTTCCAACTACACCCAACAGATTCCCCGCACGGTTTCCCTTATTGCTGCATACAAAGATTACATTCAATCAATTCATACATTTCTTTTCGTCCCACACCTCTCCCCACTTGTTTTTCTGGCTATAATATCAACCACCGTGAACACCATAGACAAAACTCCTCAGACATTACAAGCCTTTGAATTTAAAACGTTTCTCATAACAGTACCAATGTACCCTCTGTCAACAAGAACTCCAAAGAAAGAGAGCCATGTGATCCCATAACACCTGACTATTTCATCCAAACATAATTGACTCCTTGCTCATCAAACTCCATTCCTTATTCACTAGAGTAGGCACCCATTTGAAATACAAAAGACCCCGTTGGCGTAAGACTCCATCAAAATCGTCAAAGAATAGAGATACAATAAACACCTTCATCCACTCATATCAATATCTTGGGTATCATCTCGGATTTCATCATCACCTCCTAGCTCATGCTCAACCTCATCCACAACGAATCCTTCATAATCTTCAAGATTCTTCTGAATATGAACCTTGAACTTGATGATGTCGTTTAACATCTTCTCGATTTCTGTATGCAATTCCTCACGAAGAGTATTGGCTCGGAGAGTCAATTGTTCATACCTACACCGTGTTAGTATAAGAAGGTATCAAGGTATCTCGGGCTTACTTACTCAATGTTTGTATTCATCTCTCGTTGCTCCATTAATTGCACAGATTCTGTGAGACCAGCTCGCATCTTAGCCAACTCTTTCTCCATCTTCTCAATTTGAGCATCGGAAGCGAGCTTTTGAGTCGTCGTGACCTAACGATACATTAATTACTGTTTGACTCTCGGGAATACTGGGTGTTCTTACCTCTTTCGTCTTTTCATACTCGTCCTCCGCAGCTCTGACACGGTGCGATAAAGCCTCTACCTCACTCCTCTTGTCGTCAATAGCTTCTTTAATGTTGTCGAGTAAGTCATTGTGTTTTTCCATTTCTTCAACAGCTTGAGTCCTTCGTTCGGAGATTTCTTTTCGAAGGCTAATGAAGCTGTTCTTCACATGGCCTCGAAGATCCAGGTTCAAAATATGAGCTGGTTGGTAACCCGTCGTAGGATCGGCAAGAAGTCTATCGCCGTCTCTCGCTCCAGCATGAGAGCTTGCCATTTGTGATGCCGAGAAATTGGGTCCCTCATTAACAACAACCTGGAGCTCGTAGTTCTTTCCTTTGGCGTTAATTGCAGTGGAAGGAATAAGTCCTATCTGGTATCCTAGACTGTTGTACTTTTCCACTGTTCTCTCCAAATCTTCCAATTTGCGACTCGCTTCCAACTCCTTCTCGGCAACCTTCCTTCTCGCTTCCTCTAATCTTTGTTGCGTAGCTTCGTGTCCCTTCTGAAGTCTTTCCATCTCAGAGTTCAAACGATCGATATCTTGCATACTCATTCCTCGACTATCTATTTCCTCCTGCAATCTTGATCGTTCATCAGATGCTTCTTTAAGTTCTTGTAGAACTTTGTCGAGCTCCTCTTGCAGAAATTGTATACGAGACTCATATTTCTCGGACTTTTGATTCATGCGATTGTCAAACTCTTCAAACTTTACTTTATCATCTTCCATAATCTTGAAGTTACGATCCAGAGTGGCAATGTCCGAGCCAGTTTTCTCGAGCTGCTCTATTTCTTTTTGTAATCGTTCATGCTCCCCTTCAAGGACACGCAGTTCGTCGAGGTATTTGGAATTTCCTCTATTGAATTCCTGCGCCATGGCCTGAATGTGTGGAGCAAGAACCTGATCTTGGTCATCGTCTCCGGCATCTTCGTCCATGGAAAGCCAATCTCGGTATGCACTGCTGAGAAAGTTGAAGATGATGCGATCTCCACTAACATCGACACCAGCTTCTGCGCATGCCTCATCATATCGATCGGTGCCGTATCCATCCAGCATTTGAGCAAGCTGCATCATCCAATGTAATAATCCAAGGAAGAGTGGCCAAGAATTTGCGCCTCCAACCGCTGACAATGCAGATTTAGTTATGCTTTTCTGATATGGATAACGTAGTTGAGCCATGATTGGAGGTACCTCTTGATCGATAGCCTTTTGAAATCGATAACTTGGATCAATCCTGTGGTAAAGCCACTGGAACATAAAGACAAAGTCCTTTTGAGTTGGCGATTTCAAAGTGTTGGCCGATACGTTGTGATTCATTTCGATGTCGTAATTGTTATTCGCCATATACTCCAACAACTCTTGACCAATCTTTCCTTGATAAGCTCGGTCTCTCAACGGACGTGGATCTTTTGGTACTCCAGCTGGTTGTGGTCCAGTTTGAAAGAAACTCTGATGTCCCATCGGTCCACTTGTCGAAGTACGGGATCGATAAACACTGCTTCGACGTTCTGTCCCTTCACCAGATGCGCGGCCCATTTGAGAAGGTGCATAACTTTTTCGGCCACCACTTTGTTGAAACGAAGTCCTTTTTACAGATGAAGTTCCTATATCTGCCAAATTTGTGCCCGATGATGATCGTGAGAATAAAGGTTGATTTGGTCGCGAAGGTGCTAGAGACTGTCTGGCTCCAGCACTACGAACATGACTGGCGGTAAATGGTGCATTATTGTAACCACCGATTGAATTCGATCGTTTCATGGCAGATGCTGGTTGTGGTAAACTCGAATTGTAGTTGATACTTCCTAATGTCTACACGGAATGAGCAATGGAACAATCTAAATTAAACATTTGAAGGGGGGTATAAGGATCCTTACCTCTCTCGGTCGGCGCACGGAGAAAGGACCAGTGTCTTGCGACATTTTCAATAATTATCCTCCAGAATGAGGCTTCTCGTTATGAAATATATGTGATAAATTTCTTTCTGTATGGAAGATAATATCGAATATTGTAAAATGTTGTTTATCTGAAGTGTTTTTATTTACATAGCCATGCAGATTTGCGACAACAAAACTTCTGAATTTGGTGTATCGAAGGGCCAACGCTTGGGGAAAGTAAACAATTCAATTCAGTCTAGCTTCGAAATTAGATAAGACGATCACGTGTCATCAAGGGAATCCGTACAAAGGCTCGAGAAAGGGAGCAAAAGTCGCGGTACCTCGGTTCCGGCCATTTATATTTTAGTGTCCAGTTCCCCAGATTTCCCAGCTCGGTATTTGTTTGACGGTGAGAGAAAGTTTGGACTTCCTTTTCTCCTTTTCATCTATACTCAACATGGCGATTCGTGAGGAACTTGTGGTATCTGCTGTAAGTTATTTCCAACTCCCATACAAAACACAATACTGATGCGTCACTAGGTTACATGTGAGAACATTCCAGCTGAGATGGCTTCAACATTTCTAACATTTCAATAGTTCTTCAGGACCCAAGCGTCTCTGCATCACCCCTAGAGAATCGAATCGCGTTTTTGCAATCAAAAAATCTAACACAGGAGGAAGTCGATGCGGCATTAGGAAGAGCCAGCGGCGAACAATCGCCAGCACCACAGAACTATTCGAATTATGCACCACAACAACAAGTCGTAAGACAACCTCAGCCTGGGTATGGGGGTTATCAACAATATCCATGGCAACAGCCTCCCCCGCCCGAAGTACCAAAACGAGACTGGAGAGATTGGTTTATCATGGCCACGGTAACGGGTGGCATAGGATACGGGGCATATTTTCTGGCTAAGGTAAGGGTCCAGCTTATTCGGAAGCGTCGACTTTACTAACCCATACAGCGTTATATCTATCCAGTAATCGCTCCTCCCACGCCTCCTCAACTGGAACAAGATAAGAAGGAGATTGACGATTCTTTCGAAAAAGCATTCTCTCTTCTTGACCAATTAGCTAAAGATACCGAAACTCTCAAGACAACCGAGCAAGAACGAACAGAACGATTAGATATAGCCTTAACCGAAGTAGAGACTGTGATTAACGAACTGAAATCTGCGAGCCGAAGAAGGGATGAAGAATCTCGACGTATGGGCGATGAGGTCAGGGGGCTCAAGGATTTAATACCCAGAGCCATGGAAGGGCAGAAGGAAGTGACAGACAATAGATTGAAAGAGTTGGCTGTGGAAATGAAGAGTTTGAAGACATTGATGGGTCAAAGAATGAACCCAACCCCGGCAATTAACCCACCTTCGAATATGACTCCATACAACAGAGTCCAAAGTTCAGCTGTACCATCGACCCCTTCCCCAATCACTTCAATTACCACTCCTAGCAACTCGACTCCTGCCGCGGATACACCCACTGAAACTAGCACTCCACGACCAGCATCAGTTGGTACCAGCTCAGGTACTGAAGCCGTAGCATCTGTTCAAGGTCGAAATGTCACTCCATTCAATTTCAATACAGGTGCACCGGCAGGAGGAGCAAAGATTCCAGCATGGCAAATGGCAGCTGCCACTAAGAGCACTAGCTCTATTCCAACCACTACCACCACAAATGGAACACCAGAAGCAGGCGGGTCAGCTCAAGCATAATTGCAACATCGGCATATCTGGAGTCAATGAAATTGCATGGGACGGCGCGTTAGGGTGTTAATGATTGGAGACGGAGATCTTGGAATATATTGCGTAGTATGTTTACAATATAATTTAATGAAACACAACTATCTGTATTGAGTCTATTATAAAAACGGAGAGCCTAGATTTTGGTCAATGGCAGGAAATCTGACTTGTTCGGCGCTAGGTTTATCAGTCATCTAAGAACACATTTGACTGTACACAGAAAAGTCTGAGACCAGGAGGAACAATGGTCATTCTCATATTGTCCTATACATTTACCATCAATCTATATTTGATATCAAGTACTTTAGACCAGAACATAAACTAGTTTCTATTCTATTATAAATTTGTATCCGCATAAACTCAAAGTCGTGCCCTATTAGTTCCACCACCATTTACGCTCCCATTCTGCTCATTCATCTTTTCCTCCTCTTCTAAAATCCTCGCCTGCTCCTGCATCCTCTCAACCACAATTTCATCACTCTCGCCCCACAATCTTTCCACATCAATCCTCGTCTCCTTAATCCCCTTAGCATTAGCACTAATCATCACGCCCCTCGTCTCTATCCTTCCATTCTCGATCCCCTTCTCCCCCTCCCCATCTACCTTCATCCTCCCCCCAACCTCCCTACAAAACCTTGCCCACCCCTCAAAACACCTCTTCGTCCCCTTCAAATGCGGCAGCGCCAACGCAAAACAATGCGGCATCCACTCATACTCCTCCCACCTCACCCTGACCCCCCTCCGCGCCAACCTGCACGCAAGTATCTTATTCTCATCGCTCAACAGCTCCGTGCCCACCATGAACAAAATCGGCGGACTCCCCTCCCACGCACTTGCATGCGCCGCCAGCGGCGAAACAAGAGGATGGATAAGCAGCGCATCCTCGCAGTACACATTCGATCGCGGAGATGCAGTAGGCCAGAGTTTGCACCGCGGATAGGGGATTGAATGTGAAGGCGAAAAGAGAGATGGTGGGGGTATGTAGTCGTATTTACTGTTTTTCTCCGTGGAGGGTGAGGAACGCAGGAGATCTGTCCAGGGGGAGTTAAGCGCTAGACCTGCTGGTAATGGAAGATGTCGCGATACACCGTTCCAGAGTATGGGAGTGGATGTTTTGTGTAGATGGAGAAGTAGGAGGAGAAGTGATAGTGAGAGGTTTCCGCCTGCGCTATCACCGGATAGGACGATGTTTTCTGCGGGGACTGCGGTGTGGAACGAGTTTTCTGGTGGGTAGAGGAGGTGTAGATATGCAACTAGACAGTCTAACAAAGCAGCCGGAAAGGGGTTCTGAGGTGCAAGTCGATACCGAAGAGAGAGGACTCGGCCGCCTGTTAATTTGGCTAGTTTCTTGCATGGGCCGCGATAGCTGGCGGGGTCAAGAAGCCAGTGCGCTCCCCCGTGCATATAAAGGATTGTCACAGGAGAAGTAACTTCTTTCATCATCTCGATGTATTGTTGAGCTTCCGAAATTCGAAGTCTTGGGGCATTTTCAGGCGCATAGGCGCGATGGCCGGTCCATTCGCCTTCTACGGGGAGTAAATCTGGTTTTTGGAATCCTCCTTCTTGTGGTGATTGTCCGGGATCCAGTTGGACTTTCATCTCCTCTATGACTTTGAACAACTTCTGACGTATGTCATCTTCAGAGGGGGTTGCCAGCGTGACTTTAGAGATCCAGATTCGGCCTTTGATGCCAGAATCATGCAGTGTAGCAGCTTGGATTTTGGAAATGGGGGATGGAGTGGCGTACAGGAAGGATCGGAGAATGTTAACTGTGAGCTCGGTTTTGAGATCCCAGTGGGTGGAATGGGGGGACATGCCTAGAGTGTGGGACACCAAGGTTTTTCCTATCATGGGCATCTTTGGGAGCATAAGTTTTGCTATGGAGAGGGAAGAATTTGTCTCCATGACTGATGCTAACCTGGATGGCAGATGCTAGGAGGAGATAGGTAACGTATGGCCCAAGGAGGAAAAACGGGTGTGAAACAATAAACAGTATATAAATGGACCAACCGTTGGGCTGGGCTTATTTATTTGTCTTTAGGGTGATGGACTCTTTAGAAGAGATTACTGTGAATTCAACTTGAATCCAGCTCAAATCTTTACGCCAAATCTCTAATCCAACATCAAACACGGGAATACAATTTAAATTGGGGTAAATACATGGTATTGCGAAACGCCACTTGCTTGATCACACTTCATTTTCCACATGCGACGCTAATACGCTTGTATTTAACCTCGGCTGTTTGATGCATCAATTTTCGGATCATGTACGTCGATATTAGTTGTGGATGGTTAAATTGACTGATTGGAACTGGTCGATAGAAAGTTTCGTCTCGCAAGCTTGTGCGTTTGCGTTTAATTTTCGGAATAGGTCTAGAGTCGAGAGGCTGAGAGAAGAGAGGGGGAAGGATTTTGTTGAAGCGAAATGCCCGTTTAGTAGTTAGCTGCAATAAATTGTCATAAATAGGCAAGTGATGAAAATCTCTGAATCAAGATCCAAAATTATCATTCTCATATCTATCATTGTTTGTCTACATCCATGTGTATGTCAAGACCTAAGAAGATTCAAGCAGCATCCACACAATGCTTTAATTTGGCTGTTTGTTCTCCCCAATCTTTCCGTCATCTGTATCAAAAATATTAGAATTCCTATTTCATTGAAATCATCCCAGGCATTGAAATTTCCATCCCCATCCCTTTCCCTCACACCCAGAACCTGTATCTACCACACTCCTGGTCTATCTAGACGTGAAGTATATGCAAGCGAACATCGCGCCTTGTGTAGGGGATAATCGTGAACATGCAATTCGAAGAAAGAAATTATCCATCCCATTCAATCTATGCAAGTCGCAAGCAGAAAGAATCGCTGTCAAATTAAAATTGATTTTGAGAATTTATGCCTTAATTTCATACTCTCTGCGGAACATGTCATCAACGCTCTTGAGGTAGTAGGTACCCTCGACAATGGTATCTGGGCTACCCTTTGGTGTGTATGACTTTTGGAGATGGGCTTCCTTGCGGAGAGCGCAGAACTATTTTGTGTTAGCATTCGAATCAGAGTGAATTTCATAACATATTCTTACCTCCTCGTAAACTTCTGGGGCGACGGTTCTGCGAGCGTCGAGTCTTTCTTGCAAGTTCAAGGCCTTTGAAATGGCCTCGGTGGAGCCGTTGATCTTTAATGAGAACAAACTTGCAGCCAAACCACTTCCGTAACTGAAAACACCGATTCTCTTTCCTTGAAGAGTGGCGCTATCAACATTGCTCAACAAACCAACCAATCCACCATAAACACTGGCAGTGTACATGTTTCCACAGAATGTTGGGACTTGGATACTGGGTTGAACACGCTCGTTGAAACGCTTCTTTGTCAATCCCATGAATGTCTTCTCGACAACCTTGTCGGTCAAAGACTTGGCGTAATCCATATCCCTCAACTCAGCTGGTACATCGGCAAAAGCTGATGCGGTTGGGTTGGCAAGGTAGTCATTGTAGAGCATACGGGCGTATGATTTGGAAACGAGCTTGCAGGTAGGGGCGTGGAAAGACATGTAATCGAAACGATCAATGGGAGTTTTTGTTGATTCCTCAGTGACGGCACCATTGGTATGTCCGTTGGCGAGAGGCTTAAGAGTTTGTTCTCTTTTGTTGTATGCCTTGTAGCAAGCATCAACTGCTTCGGTGTAGCACCTCAAAGAGAAGTGACCGTCAACGATTGGGTATTCACTTGTAAGATCTGGCTTGTAGAAATCGTAGGCATGTTGCATGTAGGTACCACGAAGACCTGGCTCGACAACAACTGGAGCATTTGGTCCAATCAACATGGCAACAGCTCCGGCACCTCCAGTTGGGCGTGCAGCACCCTTGGCATATAGAGCAATATCTCCAGCAACGACAATGGCATCTCTCCCATCCCATGCAGATGATTCTACCCAGTTGACAGCGTTGAAAACGGCGTTGGTACCACCGTAGCATGCATTAATAGTGTCAATTCCCTCAATATTCGAGTTATCTCCAAACAATTGCATAAGAACTGATTTTACGGATTTCGATTTGTCGAGAAGAGTCTCTGTACCGACCTCAAGACGTCCAATGGTTTTGGTATCAATGTTGTACTTGCTGAGAAGACGCGAGGTAACGGTCAAGGCAAAAGAGTAAATATCTGCAAGATGCCACGCATGAGTAAAAAAAAACCAGACACATTTTGCGGATATACAGATTCTTACCTTCTCTATCGTCGCAGAAGCTCATCTTGGTTTGACCAAGACCAATTGTGTATTTTCCTGCACTGACGCCATCGAATTTCTCGAGTTCTTCTTGAGCAACGCACTGTTACAAGTTAGTTTTCCAAATAAACAATTGGGGGTTTGCAGTAGAGTAGGGAAAGGGAGATCTGGTTAATTACCTGACTTGGGAAGTAGATTTCAATGGCCTTGATGCCGATGTTTTGAGGACGAGCAGACATGATTGCGAGGGGCGGTGTGTACTTCTAAAGATTGATTTGAAGATATAAGACAAAAAGGGATCTAAAGAGGAAGAAGCTCTTGGATGTTGTATGTACAGTCGGGAAAATTGACGAGACTGAAGACAAAGATGGATATTAGTATTGTTCGAAATTAACAGTAACGCAAGTGAATTAGAAAGAAGAGATTGTTCTCTGCGAAGATAGAAATAGAAGTTGGATTTCAAAGGGGAAATAGGGGGAAAATCTGATAAAGAATTATTATCTTTATATAGATTTTTTTTTTTTGGATTATCAGTACGAATATCAACAAAACAGTTCCAATTTCCCACTAGATCACCGCCAACGCAGCCCGATAATCGGTAGACGGCCTAGAGAGGAAACAATCCCATGTCCACTCACCACCCTTCACGCCATTCGTGATAAGGTTTCCCCTCAACAGTTTGACTAACGAAATTAAGAAAGACAACAGTGGAGATTTTGACTGACCGATAGATGTGATATGTACTCGAGTACGTACGATGTGCTGGTGGGGTGGTGTGATATAAAGAGAGAGAATCGGACTGCCTGAAGATGCAAAGATTCAACGATTCGACTTTGGTGTTCAAACGATATACACAGTAGATGTATATATATATGTATGTATGAGTGTGTGTATATACGAAGAATTTCAATACCCTTTTCAATGCTTGATGCCACCAATTCCTCTCTCACCGCCAAGGGAGGATGTCTATCCAGTTTATACTTTGTCTATCTCCCTCACCTGCTGAAAAGAGAAGGGCATAAAGTATATTTCGTAGTGTTACGCGCACACAGTTGACAACGGATATGCTTAAGAAAATTGAACCCTTCTAACTAATGCAGACCCCTGAATTTACATGACAGGATTCTTCATCTCTACTCCATCAGAGTCCATCTTCACCACCTGAGATCCTTGAAAAGCATACAACGACATCGGCCTCGGGAAGAGAAAGCTTGATATCATCAACTGCATTACCCGATGGGGTGGGATAAAATGAGCGAATGTGGCGGTTGACTCTAACAGTTTCAGGTACAGGTGCAGCTCTTGTGTTGTAACTTGTGCGAGTACTGGTGAGTAGGGGTCAAATGAGGTTGTGATATTGGCTAGCTCATGCAGGAACGTTCGGAACATATATAAGGTCAAGCCAAACTCGTGAAAGCTCAAGCTTACTATTCGAGAAGTGGCTGGCAGATCAGCAACTTTTCTTCACACGTTATGTTAACTCGGGTCTACTTCTAGTTCCCGGATGCGTTCTTTTGCATTTCTACTATAACTATGAGGCAAACAAACGACATGCAGCATCTACAGCCTTCACTGAACTTCTTTCCCCCTTCATGGTTGAGCTTGCTCGCATGATATCAGAAAGGGCCCAAAACGGTAGAAACTTCTTTGATGTAAGACTGTCGCACAATGCTGGAAATCACAACATTCTCACGAGTACAGTCACAACTTTACGGAGGACATTCAAGTACGAAAGAGTGAAAAGTTTCCTTGGCTAGGTGGATAGTTTCCATGGATTTCTGTATAGTAGCTCGCCTCGGACCCGGAGATCTTTCTTTATCTTGATTATCTTTTTGATCAGATAAGATTAAAAATTTGATCTTAGATATTCTCCATCGAGAGTGTCCACAGTCTCTCCACTTCAGACAGGATCTTTATATATTATGTGTCATGATATCGAAATCTTGGAAAATATTCTTCAAAATGGTGTCAAAATGGTGTCAAAATGGATCTGAGAACCTTGAAGACGAGCTCAAGATTCATATAAATTACCTCACGGTGCGGGATATCTTCCGATATACAGCCTCATCACTATCTTCGCATGATCTATTGATCTTGTAAGGCAAGTCGAGAGTCAAGAATACATATCTGTTTTCATTCAAGGCAAGTCGACACTTGGACACTACAAGCTGATCAAACCGGATAGCTTCTATATATATGCATCACGCCACACTTACTCACTCAAACAAATCTGCTTCGTTTGTAAATTCTACGATATAGGATATGACCGGTGTATGATGTTAGCTCTCAAGGAGCTCAGGCGCCGAGTTTCCTTTCTTTTTATACTAAAGCAGGATGATCTTCAAACGATCCAGGAGAGGTTACTATCTAGCAATCACGGTATCGAGCGCTCAGAAATCAGGAACAGAAACCCTAACAAAGTTTACGAATCATGATCCGGCGCGGGAACGTGGGAATGTGTCTTCCCGTGTTTAAGTAAGTTTAGTATCGGATTCGCATTGGTGGTGGGAAATAGATGGCGTGTTGCGGATCCACCCGAAGATATAATTGCCAAGAGTTTGAGTAGGTAAGATAAAATTTCGCAATAACAAAATCTTCATTCACGAGATTTCTTTGGAAATTAGGATGAATCATATCAGGTTTTTGTATCTTTAAATTTCAAGGAAACGTTTATCCTACAGGCAGCCGGCTGGAAGAGGAAAGGAATGCGAAAGGAGGGTTAAGGGAAAACTTTGATCTTTTCCGGTACTCTTATGAAGCATTGCTTCTCTCAAGCCAAGGAGATCATTTCCACATTAGGTATTTTTGGGTAATATCCCCATCGGCAAGAGAATTTTTCGACAAAAAAGACATCAGTTGGTGTGTCGAGGAGAAATACATGAGCCCTTGTGACATGATTCAGTATCGGCTCTCGTTTCCGTCAAGCACAAAGCTTTACCTACATGTTTGACGGAAAGCTTTTAGAGCTTCCATCACCATCAAAATTAAGCATGAAATCATAGATTTCAGATGGTTTTGGTCTATCTACAAGTACAGATAGTCTCAAGCTTTCCGGTCATACTGAAGCTTTAGAAATATTTGGATTGAAGGGAGACGAGACGAGTGCCAAGAGCCAAGTTATCACTCTTGAGTTCTGACAACTATCCGTTGGACAAAACGGCGAGATAAAGTTTTGCTACTGAATCACTCGTTCTTGCTCCTCGTAAACTCGCATTTTAGAAGCGCCATGACATTTTCTGGAATGTCGAATTTCCTTCCTACTACCATGATAGTTTCTCCCTAGCAAAGATCATTGGCAGATGATGCAAATGCACTGTAGTGGAACTGTATCGTGTGCTTCGGCTGTGTCGGTGATATCCAAGCCATGTATGTATGTACCATGTAGGTATCTTACGGTAGTTGGTTCGCACGGTTCGATGCAAGATGCGTAGGGGTGTGCAAAAGATTTATCCCAATTGTATCCCATGTTCAACTTGCGGGGCTCTGGTGTGCTTGGTGTAGTATCAGACACAGTCACACAGGGCATCGATACCGAAGAGGCAACAGGTTAATAGATAAAGAAATGAATGATTGAATGAGATGCACGGTACGATAACTTTTTAGACTTTGAGGGTTTCGACTGGTCTGTTATTTGGGCATCAATGGATGAGAAATGAGAAGATGGGGGGTAAAGATACATGAATGTCCTCTTTTCGTTTTGATACAACAAAACATGTGGGAGGATATACCCCACGAGCCCACCACCTCAGCCCCTTCATCGCCTCGCCTCGCTACGAGAAAACTTGTCTAATTCAATAAACTGTTGCTTACCATTCCTACTACAATGAAGGTGCAGATACATATCTTTATGTAGCGTTTCGCCTTGTGAAGTCAGCAAATTTATATTAATGGATTTTAGAAACACTATCCATGGATTTCATACCCGCAACACCTTCTTTGCTATTCCTTGTAAAGCTCAGTCGGTCTCACAATTTGAAAAAATGTTCAAAGTTCTATTTTCATCCCCACAGATTTCCCGGTATCTAACGATGATATTCCGAGGTAAGACTTTCATTAAAAATTATCAAAGCACAAGTGCAAGTACAAGTGGACTTTGAATTTACTCGAACTTTCATTACCATCAATTTGCTTTCTTGATTTTCGCAACTGTCATCGGCTGGCGGACGCGATGGATTGAGTTCAAATCTGTCTAATCTGTCTACTAGACTGATACAAACCTTGTGCATACAGTATGTTGTTATGCTGACGACGGACTTTTCTCCTAAGCCAGCCAACTTCGATAATGATTATATCGTCATCGGACATTTTTGTATTTAAGGTTGTTAACTTTTTAAGTTTTATTCGAAGCCCTGAAAACGTTCCAAAGACCCAGTTTCTATCCACACTTTTAATACCTCTCTTCGGCGATATGTGCTGGCTGGCAATGGGATTATGGGGGTTCTTTGAGCTGGGGTAAGGAAGTGAACAATCGGTAGAATGTATATAACCTTTTCATTTTCTATAATACTTAGAGGCACAACACATGGTTGGATCCTTCACCTCTGGAAGGGTAATAGATTTCAAGAATCAAGATTAGATGTTTTTTTGTCCATCCCAATTAGACAGTATAAATAAGTCCGACCGAATAAAAGGCAGTAACTGTATACCGGAATTTTAACGATGAGATCTTCCATGTCTTTTGCTGTACCTGAGTACCTAGTTGCAGTTTTTTTTTGGGTATATCGCCACTCATTTTCCTTTTTAGCCCGAGTCTGCATTCCAATCCAATCACGTTTTACTCTCGTGTTTATATTTTTCCGTATCGGATTTTCCTATTGGTTTTCATAAAATGTGCTAAATAGGCAGGTTAATTCCGAGCACAAGAGGCACACCATACATAACAGGCACAAGTAGTCTAGATTTTGACACAAACAAGCACTTGGGGATTTCAAGCACATCCTTCTAGTTTCCTACAACCTTATCTTATTTTGGAAAAGTGCTCCATAGATAAAGTGGCTATTTACTGGACAGAAGCCAATGATTATCAATACGAAAACCAGGAACCGTTCTAAGCCATACATAGCAAGAAACACTAAGCCTCTAGATGCTTAGTGTTATATTTACAAGACTCATTACAAGCATATTTCATCCTTAAACCACTATCAACTGGTCCTTTGATTGGATATCAATCCCCATTAAGCGAGTAAATACAATCCACTTATATCGTCTCGGATTTGGAACTTGGCGTACTTGGCGATCTTCTTCTCACTGGTCTAAGCAGCTTCCCTCAAACAACTCTCTCCTGGAAAATACCCCCAAACCTCAATTTCTACTTACTGTACGCCCAAAATACCAAGGAAAATCATTTCTTTACGACCCATTCACTCATTTTATACTTCACACTTCACATTTTACACCTCACACCTCACACCTATCAACTTCAATCAATAATAACACATCACATCATATCATATCATTTTGATCATCATTGGATATTAACGCGAATAACGACTACGACAATTGATATTTCTACCGTTTCGATCCCCTTCTGGAACCCTTTTGATGAATAAACGACCGATTATATATAACGTCACTTGCTGCGAGGGAGAGAATACCATTTAAAGTTGTACTTACGGACTTTTAATTGAGGCGTGCTGTGCGTGTGTGTGCGTGTGTGTGTGAGTGTGTGTTGTGAGAGTGTTGAACACTCGGGAGTACGGACATCCGTGGTCATATAGGCGCTCACTCGATCGTAAAACATGGGCGAATCTAATCATTCTTCACACATCGACCATAATAGAAGAGAGTCTCAGAGGTCGACGCGATTATCGATGCAAATGCAGGACGAAGATGAAGAAGATTATGCTTTGGCAGCCATGGGAATATCGAATGGTGGTGGTTACAGGCCCTCGGACTCATCTCAACATACTTACACTCCACCACCACCACAACAACAGCCAATACATGAACAACCTCAAACCCCATTATCACCCATAGAAAGACGAAGAGCATCAACACCACCGCCACGACCTTCGAGTACAACAAAGCCAAGAGGAATTGATTCGTTCGCATTGCGAAATGATGGTGGAAATGGTCAGATGTCAAGGGGTCCAACATTCGCGTACTCGGGGGAGAATGGAAGTGGAAGTGGTTATGGATTAACAAGGACATCTACTGCAACAAGTATATCGAGCATATCGAGCGAATCAATTATGATGAGACCGGAAAGCCCGTATAGAGGACCTACAGGACCATCGCATCCATATAATATGTATAATCAAGACTCACGATTAGCGAGAACAGCGAGTATCGCGACGACTTCAACAATGCCGGCACCACCACAGGAAATGTCGTACACAGGGCCAAGCGGACCAACACATCCTTACGGTATGTACCCGCAGAGTACAGTGTCAAGTGATTCCGATCAGTTGCCGATTGCACCTATTCCTGTCGGTTTCCCAGGTCTTAATAATGACTATCAACGAAGATTAGGTCCGGAAGGTGAGGAGGCCGCGGATCTTATTGGGCCTGATGGACACACGGAACAACTACCACCTTATACTCAATATCCGGATGAGGCTTTTGCTAGAAAATTACGACCTACGTCTATACCAATACCCGTACCTGTACCTACCATTCAAATGCCAGCTCCTATTGTTCCTATATCTGGTGCTGGTGGCATGGGACTAGCGACCCGAAATCCCGAATTTGCCTCTAATGAAGACCTTCGTTCATCTCAATCACGCCAATCATCGAGGAGTATAATGTCGGATCGAAGTTCACATCAAAGCAATCACGCGGACATGGAATATTCTGAAAAGCCTCCACTGAAGAGATGGCAAGTTGCTGCCAAAAGAAAGTTATGTGGTATCGTTCCTGTATGGGTTGTTGTTTTAATAGTATTGGTCTTTGTACTCTTTGGAATTATACTTGGAACCGTCTTTGCCATTTTGAGGCCGAAACATGGTGGTGACCCTAATAAATCTGGCAAGCATCATAATGACGAGTTAGTTTTCATTATCCAATACCGAAGACCAGTATACTAATTTCTTTATAGATCAAGCCAAACGACAGTATATGCGACCATGACCACCACATTCGATGCAACTCCTCTGTCTACTGTACCTGCTTCTCTTCCATCGCTTCCAACTGGAACGTACAATATGCCCCTCACCGTTCCTTCAACTGCTCAGAGTAGTTGTATCATGAACACTGTCGAAAACTCGGCTTGGAGTTGCTCCATAGCAATGACACCACTTGAAATGTCTATTATAGACATTCCGGGTGGTGACGAACTCTCCAATAAGGAAATCTCGATGAATTATGGCAACGCCTCCCTAAATTTCTACCCATACGGCGCCCAACCACCGATTTTGTCGTCTGCTCAGGTGCTATCTCTCGTCAATGATTCGGAATATCCTAGTCGAGGTCCAGCCTGGTTTTTCCAAGTGCCATACAATAAGGTAGTTGTATTACCACAGAAGGCTCTCTCAACAAACATGAAGCGTGATCAACCTGCCTCGGGTTTCATGAATCGTAAAGGAGTAGCTCAAGCTGGAGACCAACCTTGGTTTTGTTACTGGAATGGAACCTTATTAGAGGCTTTCATTTATGTCAATGAAACTAGTAGCGCGGGCTCTTCCGCCACAGTCACTTCTGGTGGTTCATCCCCAACCAATACCGGTAATGCATATGGCACGAGCACTCACTCATCAGATGTACCTTCGTCTACAAATGGAGGTCAATCACAACAATCTTCTTCATCTGGATCTTCTGGATCTTCTCAAAATGGCCCTCAGTTCTTACCTCAATACCCTAAAGTTTACAAAATCGCCGAACGTCGTATCCCTCGAGGTGGTCAAACTGTTCCAGCTTACTGTGTAGCTCACCAAATCTTATCAAATGGTGATGCTCAACCATTAATGAATTCAACTGGACAACCTATTACCATCTATTTAAATGAGACGGAACCTACAAGCGTCTCACCACTGTCGTCTCGAAGTCTTGTCTCTGATTTCTTTGAACGAGATTTGGTGGAACGAGATGGGGATGAGAGTTGCGGTTGTGTGTGGCTGGAATCTTGAGCTTTGATTTCACTTGGACGCGAGACGAGACTTGATATACAATAATTTATGGGCGTATTTAATGAGGATTGGCGGGATTTTTGGGGTCTTCAAATAGGAAGGATATCTATTGTACATTGGACCCGGTTGGGATAATGGCGTTTGGAATACGGAATGGATATGCATAGCAAGAGCAAGCCTACTTGATCTTTTGCAGTATTGTTATTTGGAGCAAAGGAATCTCGGATATGTAGGATTTGGGTCTTGGTTTTTAGGTTATATTATATGTTGTGGCTGTCTATTTCTACATTATTCTGGACATGTTAAAATTGAGAGAATGGGGCATTTTATAAGGAATTGGTTATGGAAGAGGAGGATGTATGGCTAGATGGATGAATATCAAGATTTGAATAAAGAAGGGGTTTATGAAGATTGGAGTGGGGAAAGAGAGAGTCGATGGGAATGTGAAAGGGAATGTGGATGTCACTTTTTTCTATAGCAATTAACAATGACAATGGTAATTGGTTGATACGAATGATTGTAATGTGAGGGTGTCATATTAGGGAGCTTCGGGTGTATTAAAATAGGAGACGAATGACTTTCGTGAATCTTACCAATTTGTCCTAGGATAGCATCATGATATCCAGGTATCTTTAGGGTCTACGAGCCCTCTGTATCTCACATTCTCCTCCGCTTGTTGTCATTGCTCCCTGGCCCTCTAATTTGAGAGGTCTTTCGCATTTACTTATATGTTTTTGGAGAAGGTGCTTTATGTGTATTGTTCGTTTAGTACTTTTCTCATTAATTTAGTTTACGGAGGTTGGCGGATCTGTATACCTTTTTCTTCTTTCTTATTCATTGTGCTAAGGAGATCACACTACTCTACTATCTTACAGGGTGTCCAATAGTCCGAACTGCAGTCCAACGATGAAGATTATCAAATCTCCAAACCAATTGGAACATTCAAATCATTTGAGATATTGAATTTGATTGGAACATTTACCATTTCTCATTGCTTTTGGACATTCAAAATCTTATAATGTTGGACTGCAGTCCGGACTATTGGATACCCTGAAAGTCTCTATAAATGTTCCATATGAGAAAGATTTCATTAAGAGATAAAGCAGTTTAGTTTGCATACATAATTACAACGAATCCGTGAGCGTCTGAATCTATTCCCATGCCAATATCCAAACCCCCTCATATATCCACACCTCCCACTCAAAAGATATTGAGAAGCGAAGAGATCTCCCCTACAATTCCCGTGGCGGCAGCCGTCTCAGAAGTAGCCGGTGCACTAGCAATACTCGAAACATCCGTGGTAGCAACACTACTTACACTTTCCTTCGTCGTGCCACTTGCAAGACTACTCGGGGCACTCGATGCACTCGATGAACCCGAATCGCTTTGCACGCCCGAGGCACTCCCAGTGGCAGAAGCCATCGTGGTCATCCCGCTTGTTCTCGTCGAAGCCGCGCTGTAAACGCTCAACTGGCTTGAGTATCCCACCACGCCGGCTTTGTAGAAAGCGGCATTTTTGGCTTCGGCGCTCATGATGGGATCTCCATAGCCGGTTGGAATGACGATTTTACTGATGGATGCGGAAGAGGAGATGGTGGATGTGGCAGTTTTGGCGCTGAGGGAACACCCGATGGTTCTGACGGCGGTGGAAGAGATGGTGGAAAGCTTGGTTACGGAACCGAGGGTGTTGGTGGCGGGTGAAACAAAATAGGTTATGTCCGTTACGGTGTTGGAGACGGAGCAGGAGATGGAACCGCTGGAGGAGGAGATGCGGGAGGAGGAAGTTATGGTTCCACTTCCTGAGATCGAACTCGAACTAATTCCTGATGGTATGATTCCACTGGGAGTGATAGAGCCAGTTCCTGATGATACTGGCCCAGTGCTGGTGAGAGATCCACTTGTTATGGAACCGGTTCCTATTGACGCTGATCCAGTACTGGTGAGAGATCCACTTGTTTTTGAATCTATTCCAGAAGAAATAGGTCCACCAGTCGAAGTAGAGACAGTTGCGGACGATAAAGAGCCAGTGCTGGTAATGGATCCGGAGACTCCACTAACACTGGACAATGAACTAGTTGTAGAAGTTGATATTTGAGAAGACGTAGCTATAGAAGTTGAACTTTTACTGGATACCAAAGAGCTAGATGTTGACGAGCTAGAGAGCGGAGATACAGTGGAAGGTGAGACTTGAGATGTCTGAATTAAAGCCACCGAAGTAGAAATTGAGCTGGTGCTTAAAATCGAGGATTTGGAGATAGTACTTGTGCTACTTGGTGCCACAACCGAAGTCGAACTAGTTGAAGTAGATGTAGGTTTGGTGGATATAGATGACGTAGTCGGTATGGAAGTAGTCTTAATTGAAGTGGTAGTAGGTATCTCAGTGGTTTTCACCGAGGTAGTCGTGGGTGTAGTTACCACGGCTGTAGTCTTTTGCGTTGTTGCTGGAGCTGTAGTTTTCTGGGTTGTTGGTGCGGCCTCTGTTGTTTTAGCAGTAGTTTTGGCAGTAGTTTTTGCTGTTGTCTTCTTCGCGGCTCTTGCGAAAAATTTGAACAACCCTACATTGTCAAGAAGCCTATCTGAAGGTGGAGGTGTCTCTAAAACAAGTGCAGATGTCGCTGTAGCTAGGATATCAACAACAGGATCTGCTTGAACTCCTGGATATGCTTGAACGGCAGAGACCAAGAGTACGGAAGCAATGAGAGAATGAGAAGAAAAATACATTTTGAAATGAAAGAATGAAGAAACAAAAGGACTGTAAGGACTGTGATAACAGAAAAGACTGCGTGGAATGTTCAGGTAAAGTTTGAATTGAAGATTCTTAGTTGGAGTACTACATCTTATATGATAGAGGTAACATTCGGGAACATTGATTAAGATTTTTGATGATCGTCACAATCGTGTCATCGGTGGTACAAAGGATCAGGATCGTATCTATTAATGTTATCATTTGGTTTCAATCATGAGATAAATGATTAGGGGTCAGAAACGAAATGAAAACATAAGCAGGTTTCCACAAAATAAGCGTAGCTGTTGATTATGTCAGGCAAGTCGTAAGTATTATGGATGATATGCTGATGAACTGCGCCTCAAGCGATTTAACCTTAAGATCCTACAGTATGATAAACTTAAGGTTTCTCTCGGCATTTTGTATTGTACTTCTAGAAGAAGGATGAAATAGGATCAAATTGAAGCCATGTAGAAATGCCTTGGCATAGGCTTTTTTTGGCTGTGGGGAAATTGTACAGTGAGTAAAACGAGCCATACAGATATAGCATGTTATGATACGACGCCTTTCACATCGTTGAATACTGTATATATTCTCTACTCCCAAGTAATTGAAGAAAATAAAATTCATTAACACACAATTCTCTTATCTTTGCTTCTATAGCAATTGTCTGTCCTTACCTTGAAGTATTAAAATTCGTTTAGCATTTTTTGGTTTTCGTTTCTCATTCTTATTTTTCTACTCTCTCAAAGGGCCTTCAAACAACAAAATGCAGCTACTCCCATATCTTTTGACTACAGGCCTGATTGGCCAGGCTGTGGCCGTGAGCATGAGCAGTCGCTTCACTGTTTCATCTACTTGCTCAACCTCCAAGGTAGATGACATGTTGACTGAAACAATCGATATGGTAGATACTGCTATTAAAGGAATTGATACACTTCTCAACGCTGGAGTTAAACTCAACCCAAAAATTGCATCCGCTGCCATGAAATCTCTCACGAAAGCTGCCACCACCGCTTGGGGAGTCACAGAGCCTAGTTGGTGGTCATATTCATTAAGTGCAGCTGATACTGCTCAACTAAAAGCAGCTCAAGGTATGCACCAAAGCTCAGTCTGTATCCGCAACTAAAACCCCAAATCTAATGAATATGTAGCAAACTATCAGAAGCTTTACTCAGCTTTGAATTCCGGAACTGGAATGACTGCAAGCGACAATACATTATTCTGCGATGATTCAACATTAAAATGGACTACTGTATGCTTTGATCAGCACTTGAAGAGACAATCAATCTAATAACGTCCGTAGAAAGCAATTGATATTTTCCCAGACGGAGGTACCATGACTACTGAACAGTATTGTGAGTATTCAATGAACTGTATCATGTAGCACTAGCTAATGAAGCATCGCAGTCAAAGCACAAGGTTACACCGATACCAGTGTTGTCAAAGGACTATGGAAAGATCCAGACCACAAACGTGGTAAAAATTTCAATTTCATCATTGACGAATATAACGGAGGTCAAATGTGTGGAACAAAATCTGCCGAAGCTATCACATACTGGCAAACCGGAAACATGTTCATGTGCCCCAACGCATTCAACAGTGCAAACTACAAGACTAGTTTGAAAAGCATGAGGTCTTCGACAGCTCAAGTTGAATGGAATGATGTTCGATCACTTCCTGGAACATTCCTGCACGAAATGATGCACTTCCTCGATCTGAAACCACATGGTAAGTTTTTCTTGTCCTGTGAGTTAGTTGGGATCCTGCTAACAAAGAAACAGTTGTTGATCAAAAAGTTACTGGCGATGCTGGAGGACAAGTCGCAGCTTATGGCTTGATTGCAGTCTGGATATTGGGTGGTAAAGCTGGAGAGGAAACTGTAGACAGGTCAAAGGCTTTGACAAACGCTGATTCTTACAATGTCTTCGCAACGATGGCATATCTCCAGTCGGCAGAATTTATTGGCTAAATAGAATGATTGAGAAAAGGAATGGGAGAATGTGTAGATAGAAGGAAACCTTTTAATATTATCAGTTTGTTGGTCCCGTTTTGCTAAGGACGTTCTGCTTGCTGTGCCGTGGAGGCGGTGGTACAATCAGATATGTAGGTTGGATGGTGCGCGTGTCTTGTTCGAGCAGAAACTCGTAGAGGACCAGCGTGCGCACTACTAATGTCTCGAAGCTCTTATATAGAATTCCCACCAATTCGTAACTTCTAATATTCGATAATATTCTACCACCGGTTCCAAGAAATTGATACACAAGACGTGCAAGCATACACTTTGAAAGCTGTGGAATACCTCAACCTAAAATTATCGAGCAGAAGCAAATTGATCATGCCTGGCGGTCTTAAGAAACGTACCAATACTCGAGTGAGAGATCCTGTCACTGGCAGATTTTGTTCTGCACCCAAGCCGAAAGCTACCCCTTTGCCAGAAGCTCAGCCTAAAACTCCACCGCCAGATCCGGCAACGGCCGCCAATTCCGTATCCGAAAAACGGTACAATGTACTGCTTGATAAAATTGTATGTTCAAACTTCCCAGACTGAATACACAAATGTATCTATCAGATCTCTAACGATTAGTTTCTAGCATCGTGATAAAGAAGGGTACCAGGAGGAGTTGAAAAGAGAGAAATCCAAATTTGCACAGAAAGAAAAGGAAGTCGAAGAACATAAACGAGAAATTGCAAGTTTGACTGAAAGCATCAAAGATATTGACAGGCAGAGGCAGGTGCTTGAAGATAAGTTAGAATCTTTCAAAAAGGTCGAGCAGCAAAATCGAGAAGGGAGGAGAGGAACACATTCGCGGGAACTGGTTCGAGAACATGGTCTGGAGGAAAATTGCGGCATTGCATGGGACGACAGTTTCAAAGAAAAATTGAAGAAGGCGTTTCCAGATCGACGCCTGAAATGTTACACTAGTGTGAAGGTATTGATTGCTCAATGGGCTTCGGATGACTTGGGTGTTTCCAAAGAGGTCGACAACCTGATGAGCGTATTCAAACATTCATACAGCTTCAACGTGGCAAAATTCTCCATACCTGATCTTGAATCCGCCAATGCATTGTCGAGCCGAGTCCGAGAGTTCATAGGAGATGATTCTCCGGATACCCTTCTCATCTTTGCATACAAGGGACACGGCAGCATTGAAAATAATAGCCATAACGCTATCTGGTCTGGGTAAGTTTACGGCGTGCCACTATTGCTCTCTTTGCCTAATAAAACATAGAAGAAGACAAGGTCCTCGTATGCCTTGTAATGGTATCCAGACCCTCCTTGAGGATTCCGAATCAGACACTCTTCTGCTGTATGACACGTGTAATTCTGCAAATATTGCTATATCACTTAACCCTCCAGCGGGAAGTGTAACGGAGTTAATCGCGGCATGTGGATATGAAACAATTACCCGAATGGGCAACAACTCTTTCATGTCCGTACTCACACAGGAGTTATCTTCTGCTGCAACACAAGGAGCTGTGTCGGTTTCTAGACTGTATAATCGAGTACTTGCTCGTCTGAGGAATACCCAGAAGCGCACAACAAACGCGACACCGGTTCGTTGTACGTTGGTATCTGATGATGATCGAACATCTATCATGCTCGAACCTTTATTGCCACCCCTAGTCACCGCATCTCACCAATATTCAGAATGTTCGAATGAAGTGAATGCAGTGTACAATATTGGAATTGTGAAAAGAGGATTGGAGATGGGTGACACTTCGGTCTTTTTAAAATGGTTGTTGCGGGCTCCATCTAACGTTATCGACATCCAACTACACCGCATCAGCGTTCAGAAGCAAACCTCATCAAATGGCGGTCTTGAATACGAGAATGATGGTCATGAACCTTAATATAGAGTTCTTCGACTCCAGAAACAACGATAAGATACGATGCCATCAAGCTAGATCGACATATGGTCTTTAACTTGGACACCAATAGTGTCAGGCTTGAGGTTCAAGTTTAGTTTTGATTTTGTCTCTGCACTTGCAATTGGTAGCGCACTGATTATCCAGATATCGAAAACATCACAAGTCCTCTCTTATCAACTTCTGGTGTCTGTTTTGGTGACATTCTATAATTGGATGTGGTATGTTGTTAGGAGTTTGAGCGACTCTTTAGAGTAATTACCAATGATACAGTATTGTATTGGAGCCTCGGCTATTTTTGCAGTGCAGTGCAGTATTGAGGATTTTGTAATTCCAAGGCCATCCTATTGCATCTTCCTTTAAACACAAAAAGCATGACAGACTGAATACTATTAACATAACCAAATCAAATTTCCAATATTCAAAAGTATCTGTCAAATATTTCTTGTATTCACGTGATTGATATATTTGGGCTCCTTCTCTGCCGTTACAGCACAACCTAAACCCAGGCTCTAACAACAACAAAAGTCACTACATCATTAACTATGGCGGATAGCACACGACCAGACCGCGATCACGGTCGGAGAAGAGATTCACGTTCCAGGTCACCCAGGCGACATCATTCGCATTCTCATCGGAGACGATCACCGCATAGTAATCATCATCGAAGCAAACGACCGACCGAAGCAGCACCAGAACTCCCATATAATTGTAGGCCGATCACGAAAAATGATTACGAGACATTCAAACCAATGTTTGCATCGTATTTGGATATTCAGAAAGGCATATTTCTGGATGAGTTAGGGGAAACAGAAGTTAAAGGGAGATGGAAGAGTTTCCTTGGAAAATGGTAATCACGAATTTTGGCTTCGGCCCAAGAAGGTTATGGAATACCGGCTAACATGTGTGAGGAACCGTGGAGAACTTTCAGAGGGTTGGTATGATCCATCAACATTGCGAAAAGCCCAAGAATCGGCAAGGGAATACGAGGAAGAGATAGCTCGGGAGTCAAACCCGGTCCAGTCAAATGAACCTTTATTAAGTTTGGATCAGCGCGATCTCGAACAGAAAGATCCCAATGGAGCAGAAGATGACGGAGATGATAGTGATGATTCGATGGGTCCCACATTGCCAGGGGAGATTAATAAATCTAGAAAGAATAGGCCAGGGCCTAGCATACCAAATATGGAAGATTTAGAGCTTAAGAGAGGTATCTACACACGCCCGTGATAATTAGAAGTATCACAAAATCTAACTGTTTTGCAGAAATGGCCCTTGAAGATGGACTGGCTCGCCGCGACGGCATAAGGTTCGAGCGGAAGATTGATCGCAAACAACAGAAGGAGGCACTAGATGAATTGGTTCCGCGAGCTGAAGCTGGCACACGAGAACGTCAATTAGAAAAGAAGAAAGAGGTGAACGAAAAGATGCGGTCATTCAGAGAAAAATCTCCTGATGCAGCAGAAGTTCCAGATACTGAGTTGATGGGCGGCGATGATGGAATTGAAGGATTTAAGAAAAAGAAAGAAGAATTCCAGCGCAAGAAGAATGAGAGAGAATTGAGAAAGGAAGAAATAATGAGAGCTAGACAAGCTGAAAGAGATGAGAGGCTACAAGAGTATAAACAGAAGGAGGATGGGACTATGGCTATGCTTAAGGCTTTGGCTAAGCAGAATTTTGGATGAGCGCATCCAATATGGTGAACAGGACAGAAGCAATATATGCGGCTTTGGGAAATCAAGTCTTTACGATTCTCTATTAACTAAATTGTATTAATATCTGCCTTTTCATAAGAATCCACGGACATGCTTGAGAGAATCTCATTCAGCCTTGTGCTGCACAGCCTTGTGAATGCCGAGTCGGATAAAATAAATCTATCACTTCACTTGCATCTCAACACAACACAACCAATTCAACTTACATCAATGCGACATATCTTCAAAGAGTTTGAATTGCTGAGCTGTAGGATTGTTTGATATTACAATTATATCAGAAGAAGTTAACCTATCACCATACCTGACTTAAAAATCAAGTATTGCCAGTGGCGAGGCTGTCATCATGGAAATCATCAGGAAGAGGATGATACACACTGGACTGAGGGTTAATAGCTTGCGTTGTTTAAATGAAATCAATCGTAGCTCTAATCTATTTCGCCTCTCAATAAGCACAACGGCAGTTCGAACTGCGAAACAAAAACCTCAAGTGCCTAAAAAGCCCTCGAGATCTCAACAGCCATACAAGTAGAGCTTCCACACAAACATACCATGCGAGATTTCCTGCTAACCCCCCTGCAGAACTCCAAGTCCAAGACAAGTTTTGAACCCTACTCCGCCACCTCCTCCCCCTCCATCAGCGAAACAACATCCACTTCGAGGAAGGAAATTTGCCTTGATAGGAAGTAGTATCGCTGCTTTGATATTTGCTGGTTATTCTTCCTATTTATTCGTTCTACTCAACAAAGAACCTACCGAATCTTCTTCTTCTAAAGTTCAAGCTGATGTCTCATCCCGCTATGATACCATTGCGTCTACATTTGATTCGGAAGTTGACTGGACGGAATGGAGTATGGGAATCACGAAGATGCGTAAAAAATTGGCGCAGGAAGCACATGGAGATGTACTCGAAGTATCTATTGGTACAGGTAGGAATTTAGAGTATTATGACTGGGATTTTAAAGGGTTTAATGGTGTTGGGAAAATTCAAAAAGTGGGTGGTATCAAGAAGGGGAAAGTTAAGAGTTTTACGGCTGTTGATAAGAGTGGTGAGATGTTGGAAGTTGCCCATGAAAAGTTCTCGACAATGTTTCCAGGGGTCTTGGGTGTGAGATGGATAGTTCAAGACGCTTCCGAGAAAATACCAGGTCCCCCTCGAAATGCAAACGAAACAAGCGGGAATAAAGACGCGAAATATGATACGGTGATTCAGACCATGGGATTGTGCTCCGTTGCCGATCCGGTAGGACTATTGAAGAACCTGGGAGAGTGCGTGAAAGAAGAGGAAGGGCGCATATTATTGTTGGAGCATGGAAGGGCAAAATGGGATTGGTTAAACAGAGCCTTGGACAATAGTGCAGAAGGGCATGCAAAGCTTTTCGGATGTTGGTGGAATAGAGATCTGGGAAAAATTGTCGAAGAGAGTGGGCTTGAAGTTGTGAATATTAAAAGACGACATGGCGGAACGACCTGGAGGATTGAGTTGAAGAAGCCCAAAGCCACGCCAAAAGACAGTGGCGTGAAAGTTGCGACAGAAGAAAAGACACAGGAGGCAAGCAAAAAGGGATGGTGGTAAATATCAACCGAGCTCGCCTTTCTTTGCACTCCTCTCACTGTACCAACATATCAACGAATTGCAAATATATGCGCTGGAGTTGTCGTATTCTCGGAAGGCGATGTGATAGCAATCGTCTGATATTTTGTTGGATTTGTACCCATGCTGCAGTAGCTATGTCCATGCTCAGTGGTCACCAATCGCCCTTCCTCCAACCGGCCACCCTGCCCAGTCAAAACAACTGAAGTAAAATAACAACCGAAGGAGGCCAGATTTCTGGACGAGAATGGTGAGTACGGAATTAATTTCAGAAGTCTAGACGATTCTGCTTCTCCTTGATTTCCCTCAAAACTCGACATAATTCAGGACCTTGGGCTATTCACATACTTAGCAAGATCAGCAGAATGTCAATTGACGTCCCTGTCCACACGCCGCAGACGTTATGCATTATCCCCTGTACGGAGATCCCGCTGATGACGTCCGTGTTTTCTGGAAAACTATGTTTACAATTACATGAACTCAGGTTTTTTGGGGATGTTTGCCCGGTAAGATGACCATAATTTCAATCGCCACGTTAATGAGTTGGGATGTCATGCAACGTTCAAGTTTCATACCCATTTGCTTTACCCTTATCTTCATTCGCATGATTACGACTTACAAAATGATATATTCTCATATCTAGCCATCACGTGCCAGGGGTCTAGATAGGGCGTTCCCCGGCCGGAGAGTAAGTTACAGTATAGTGGATCTTTACTAGTCAGTTAACCCTTCACGGCCCCGTGTCAGTGTGTTAATGTGGAAACCCAAATCAGTTAAACAAAATCTTTTTACATAACAACTTTCTTTACTTGTTACAAACATGCATGTTGATCATCCAAAGGCGCTTGACTATTTCCTTCTTGTCATTCTCTTATCATTTTGCGGGGTCGATAACCTTGTACGTACGCGGTGGGTAAAGTATTACCTTCTAGGTATTACTCGTATCTCTTCAAACTTAGATAGTGAGAAATATGTAGATACTTCTCTGTCGCTTTTCCTGTTTCTTTCTTCCTGCATATCTTCACCTCTCCTCTTATTTTCCTCTTTCATATTCGGTAGTCATGCCTCAACATCATGATGCCGACGCTGATGCGGCTCAATTGGCCGCTCATGGTCACAAACAAGAGCTGGAACGCAATTTCTCTTTGCTTTCTATGTTAGGTCTTGCATTTGCCATTCTTAATTCTTGGACTGCTCTAGCTGCGAGTTTAAGTGTTGCATTACCAAGTGGTGGACCAACTTCAGTGCTCTGGGGATTGATTAGTAAGTTTATTCTCAATTTTGTATTCAATCTATGGATTTGATGCTGATTATGATTTCAACAGCCGCTGGAGTATGTAACTTATGCCTTGCCGTCTCTCTTTCCGAATTTCTTTCCGCCTACCCAACAGCAGGTGGTCAATATCATTGGGTTGCAGTCATAAGTTGGAAGAAATATGTTCCTATTCTCAGTTGGATCACTGGATGGATCAATGTTTCCGGCTGGATTGCACTCGTCGCTTCAGGTGGTCTTTTAGGCTCTCAATTGATAGTAGGAGTTATTTCACTCATGCACCCAAATTATGAACCACAACGCTGGCATCAATTCCTCCTCTACGTCGCATACAACATCATCGCTTTTATTGTCAACGCATTCATGACATCGCTATTACCTCTCATCACGAAATCGGCATTCATCTGGTCGATTGTCGGATTCGTCGTGATTTGTATTACCGTTTTAGCGACAGCTTCTCCAGATTACAACGACGCATCCTTCGTCTTCACCGACTTCATAAATAGTACAGGATGGCCTGATGGAGTTGCGTGGCTTCTTGGTTTGCTCCAAGCTGGTCTTGGGTTGACTGGTTTCGATGCTGTTGCTCACATGATCGAAGAGATTCCAAATCCAGGAGTTCAAGGTCCAAAAATTATGATTGGATGTGTTTTGATCGGTGTCTTTACAGGATTCATATTCCTTATGGTCTTGCTCTTTGTAGGAGGTAATGTCAATGATGTTATTGAAAGTGCTGCGGGCCCATTACTTCAAACTTTCTACCATGCAACTGGCAGCAAGGCCGGAGCTATCTGTCTCCTCATTTTCCCACTCGTCTGCCTTCTATTCGCGACCATCTCCATCGCTACAACCTCTACGCGTATGACATATGCGTTTGCTCGCGATCACGGTCTTCCTTTCTCAAGAGTCTTTTCTAGAGTTCATCCAAAGCTGGCTCTTCCGCTGAATGCATTGTACCTTACAATGGCATGTGTATTCCTCTTTGGACTCATTTTCTTGGGTAGTTCATCGGCTTTCAATGCAATTGTTAGCGCTAGTGTTGTGGCTTTGGGTGTTAGTTATGCGATACCTGTCGCAATAAATTGTTTGAGAGGGAGAAAGTGTTTACCGGAGACGAGAGCATTCAAGTTGTCGGGACCAGTAGGTTGGGCTTGCAACCTGGTGAGTTCTCCCTCATTTACTACGATCATAATTTGGGGAAAAATATGCTAATGAGATGAATAGGTCGGCATTGCATATGTGATGGTCACGACAGTTCTGTTCCTCTTCCCACCTGAATTGCCAGTGACAGGAAGCAACATGAGTATGTTCCCTTCCTATCTCTCATCTCAATTTCTACAGTACTAACACATCACCCAGATTACTGCGTAGTAGCCTTCTTCCTCGTCTTCGTCATCGCAGTGGTGCAATGGTACGTCGACGGCAAGCAAAACTTTACAGGTCCAAGGATCGATATGGATGCTATGCAACACGGAGAAGTTGTAGGGATAGTGGTTGGTGATGAAACCAGTGGAACTCCTAGTGCAGATTTTGGGGATGTAAAGGAAGTCAAATGAACTCACGCTTTACGATGAAAACGCTTGCATATGTATTATGGATATATCAAGTCATAGATGTACAATATTTAGACCAAAAAAATATTAAATTATGAAAAAACTTTAAACGAATCGCGAACATAAAAGACGCGTTTGCTGATCTTGTGCCGTGACTCCGAATATGAATTTTTTTTATCAATTCATCATTCCTCAGAAGTCGAAACTCACAGCCAAGCCGAGGATAAACGGCAGTGCCCGAAAATGGGGGTTTCCCAGCCTGGGAGTTCCAGTACTTCAGGCCTTGGTAGCAGTAAAGACTGGGTATGTGGGGCCGGATAGATGGAGTTTGTGGGGTAATATTCGGAAGGACAGAACCTTAAGTCTGGAGGCTTGGTGGCTTACAGGCTTGAGTCTTGGGGGCAAGAGTACCGAGTCATGAGCCGTGGGAGGCGTGAAGCAGGAAGTGATAGGGCTGCTGGGTGAGTGGGATGAGAAAATTTTTGCTTTGGAGATGTTGTGAAGGGTTTCTGGAGAGAGTGTGGGGGAAGGGATGATTTGGTACATGGGATGGAGATTCGTAAGTAGGATACGGAGTCTTGGTATAAGAATCGTGGGGGAGTTTTGGACAAGTTGGGGGGACGTGGTTGAGGATTAGATGGTGCGGAGTCGCGAGTGATTCTCTTCAGGAAAGCAAGTGGATGAAGGATGATTCTGTTACGTCACTTGCTTGTACACTGAGGATTGAAGTTAGAAGAACCCAATTGTTAACGTGATCATTAGCCAAGTAATTGATGCTGTTTTCATCTGGTCACTGGTATAAATGTGACAACGTGTTCCGGGAGCGTTACCTGGATATCTCTCCACATTCTCGTTTATACCGTCTACGCCGTTTCAATAATGACTAGGTTAGTGAAGAATATGTAATATTACAAATGATTAACATAAGTTAGATTGTCTGGTCAACTGTCTGGTCGAACTTCCACCATAATTCACCAATGAGGAAGAATCAGCAATGCAGATACAGTCATGAAAATATGGACCAGAACTCGGTTCTAGACACAGAAACGAGGATGCTTAAATGTGAAGATGGCGGCGATATCATGAAGAGCTGATCGGGACGTAAATTAACCTTTGTTATTTGTGGGGATGGTGTGATAGTGGTACGGAGAAATGAAGGAATATTAACAAATTCTTGGAGACTACCATCTGTGATTGATGCGCCGGAGATCAAGAATGCCTTCCACAAGTCTGTGGCTGGGAATTTGCAACACGATATTTCGAGGTAGTGTAGGCTGGGCTCTCACCGTAGCCCTCAATTCTTCGTGTGTCCGTCAGAGGAATGTGGAGCGTGGGAAGCTTGCAGTGAGTACGCCTTCGTTGGAATTGGTGGACCCATCTAGATGTGCGGTGAATGTGGGCTTGCGCCATTGGGCAAGTATTCCGCGTGGACAGGATAATAAATATCCGGGTTGCCAATTGTAGTAATACCACGCCCTTCGGAGCATCTAAGAATAGCAATCCTAATAGAGCCTGAGGAGTGGCTCCAATGTGCCTTTTAGATGCTCTGGCAAACTAGAAGGCTTAGCTATGAAAGGAAACAAGAGGAAGGGTCATGTTAACTGAGGAAAGTTATATTAACAGCATTGTGTTTACAAAAATACGATGGCTATTAGTGGATTATTTAACCACATGCCCTTAAAGTGCTTTGTCCAATACTTTCGAGGACTTAAGCGATGCCCCCTTCTTTTGAGCAGAAAAATGGCGAGATTGTGTTACACTCGAACGAAAAATGGACTAGTCACACTTCGTGAAGTGGATTTTGATACACAGCAGCATTCCGAGACATGATGACTATTGAGAAATTGAAGCTTTTGTCTCCAGGGCTCATATTTGAATCTCTAGGGAAGTCAAATCTGCACTCGCAGCTTCTAGCCAATCTTAGAATGTATCAAGAGACGAAAGTCAGAGCCGAATAAAAAAAAGCTACTCAGAACACTTATGGACTGATGAAGCAGTGGACAATGACGACTTTCCAAATCATGCTATCAACGTAAGCCAGTTTCATCAAGAGATACATGTGCAAACTCCAAACGTGTACATGATTGGAGGAGCAACCATCTCTTTGTCGGACTCTGTGCTATGAATCTGCTCGTGGATATTAGGTTATGTGCTTGGTATAGCCCATGAGGACATATATTAGAAATAGGCGCAAGCGACGGCGCAATGGTATTGACAGAGAGCCTATTCTCGGTCTAAAGACAATGCCAAAATCACCTCATAAAACACATTGGTATTATTTAAGATCGTTCGCGCTTGTTTATAATAACAGTTTACTTGAAGGTAATTTTGATAAGAAGCTGTTGCATTGGTATTGGTTAAAAGGACAATTTCTTACATGAAATCATGATGTCGTTGTGCAGCGTGAGCTGTATTTTAACCTCAAGCGTACAGTATTTACACCTGTAAAATAAGCGTTCGCTAGCCTAAGACAGTGAATAACAGGCTTCCTTCCTTAGCACCTCAAATATTTATACAACATTCAACCACGGCAACCTCCTAATTAACAACAATCACGTTCACAATGGACGACGATGATGATTTCGGCGCAGATTCAGATTTCCTAACAGCTCTCGCACAAACCCCTGTTGCAGCTCCATCCACGAACCGCGTTCAACAACCTACCCCGCAACGCGTCCAACAGCCTACTCCACAGCGTCTTGATCGAGCACCACCAACAAATAATGCTTCCACAGGCCCCAAGGTTGTTCAGCCAGTTCCACAAGCTATTGCATCGCGTTCTTCTGGCTCAACAATTCAAGTGTCTCTGCGGCAGAAAGGCAATCCAATACTGACGAATCTCAAATCCTTTCCATGGGAGTACTCAGATATCCTAGCCGATTATGTGCTTGGTACAACAACATGCGCACTCTTCCTATCACTCAAATACCACCGATTACATCCCGAATATATATACAATCGAATAAAAGGTTTACAGGGTAAATACAACCTACGAGTACTTCTCACAATGGTTGATATTGGAAATCATGAAGAGAGTCTAAAGGAATTATCCAAGACAAGTTTGGTGAATAATGTCACCGTCATATTATGCTGGTCAGCTCCTGAGGCTGCAAGATACCTTGAGTTATACAAAAGCTACGAGCACGCAAATGCTAGTGCTATAAAAGGTGTTGAAAGTAAGAGTTATGGAGATAAAATGGTAGATTTCATTACCGTTCCTAGGAGTATCAATAAACGAGACGCCGTGGCATTGGTTGATGCATTTGGAAGTATCAGAGGTGCTATCAATGCAAGACCTGAGGAAATTGCTGTTGTTGACAGTTGGGGGGAGAAAAAGGTTAGAAAGTGGTGCGGGGTTGTTGATGAACCATTTAGAGCACGAAAAGCAGCTCGTAGGGGTCTCAGCAGGAAGGAAATAGCAGACGATGGGATGGAGCGGTCAGAAGGAGTTTTAGATCGTGCTATACCTCTGAGTCGTGTTCCATTGAGAGAAATGAATTCCTTAGGAGGAAAATCGATTGAGTCCACACACCGAAGTCAAAATCTCACCGAGGAATCACAAGATGAACGTATACCAGGTGATGACGACGAAGAGGCTGCAATCTCGGCCGCTCAGCAAGAAGAAGAAAAGGCAGCGCGAGAGGAGAAGAAAGAATCGGCGAGGAGAGATGAAGAGCTCAGTGGAGGGGTCGCTGCAGCTTTGGCAAAATTACGAGAGAAACACTAAAATATTTGAAAGCCAACATATTATATCTTTACATGCTTATCTGCATTGAGCATCTCTGACCCGCAAATGGCATTTTATACTGAATTTGAACGCGGAAGTTGGCCGCGGAAGGTTGATTGCCCCGAATAACGTTACAGTTGGCTAGTCTACCAATTCACTACTGCCTCAAATTTGCGTCTGATGACTTTCATGCTTCCAATTATCTCTGTTCTATGTGCGCACCTAGGTCTTACATATTGGTAGAGATAGAGCAGAGATCAAATCAATCAATTTCTTTATACTATTTTTTTATTTTTACATTTAACGCAGGCCTTTCGTGCCACTGGGTCTCCACCTTTCTCTACCTCTTCCTCTGAGCTTAGGAGGAGTAGGTTCATATCGCTCCTATTCTGCCAACTCTACGTTTCGTTTGCCGTATTCTCTTGACCAGGGGGGCCTTTGCGCCTTTTAGCTAGCATCTTCCTTTATCAACCGTCTCATCTGGACCAAGTTTTCCCATTCATAGATTGGAAGAGAACGTCTTGTATCGTGCCAATCAATTTCACAAGGTATGGTGTTGCAGAAATGTTTGTCCATTCAGCACTCGAATTCACGACGATTGGGTATAAATCTATCCGGACTTTTCACCTCAAATTTCAATAGAGACCTGCATACAACTTCTTCCTCAGCAGAGTTTCTAATACTGCTATCGGGCTGAGTATAACGGTTTCCGATTATCATTAGTGAGAGCATATAGATTGGCTTGGCCAGCAATAGAAAGTTGGTGGCCAACCGTATAGATTCTGCATATGTGACCGGTCTTCTCCAGAGTTCTCAGTAAGGTTCTTTATGGAGTCGTATTTCTTGCTAATGGATTTTTTGGCATAAACTTCGACATTCCTCCCGTGTGCATTTTTGTTACTTGTAATCTTGGCCCCGTTCTTAGATCTGCGCTTCTGAGATTATCTCCAAACTCAATGCTTCAGTTTATACCACCTCTATAGCTAACTCATACAAGCATGATAGATACGTTCACAAACATCTCATTCTTTTGCACTTTCTCAGCTGATTAACAAGTTTTAGGTCAATCTACGTAAGTTTTGCCAATGCATTTTGTAAGTGGGTAGATGGTTCTTTGTCTCATTCAAAGCAGACTTGATGAGATTAAATTTTCTTTTTGTTTACATGTGTTCATTATGAAATATTCACAGGCAAAATTGAACTCTTTGTTCCTATCGAGAACCATTTTTGAATCTCTTAGTAGACATCAATTGCTTAACGTCGTTGCTGCATTTCCAGAACCTCACCATCTAGCAGAATCTCGCAAACTTAAAAATTAATCAATCATGCAAAAATTTGGATATGTTTTTCAACAATGACGCAAATCGTGCCAACGCACTCCTCCCACCCCTCCCACCACTTCCGCCCGTCTTTGGACTGGATGGTCTCGATATCGAAATTCCGGAAATTCTGGACACAGTATCGGGAGCAGCAGGATGGTATTGGTTTGGTTGGGGGTCAAACAATAATGCTGCCGTTTCAAAGAGTATTGCTGTTTTACAGAATAGAAATGCACATCTCCGAAGAGAAAATAGACGATTGCGAAATCTAGACGAATCATGGCAAAGGGAAATTGGACGACTGCAAATGCAAAATCAAAATGTCAGATTGTGCAGGCGGGAAGATCGACAAAGTCAGATTATTGAAGAACTGCGTAACCAATTAGCCGAATTGGAGAGACGAGATGATCAACGAATGCGAACTATTCAAGGGCTCAGGCGAGAGGTCGAAAGATTGAGCGAAAAGGATCAGATAATTGAGGGATTACGCATTCAAGCATCGGAGTTAAGTAGGGGAGATGCTATACACGTACAAACTATTCAAGAGCTCAGGAACCAGATAGCCAAAGCAGGTGAAAAAGATCAGACAATCGAAGAACTACTCATCCAAGTATTCAAAGCCAAGAGCGAGAACGACGCACATGCACAAACGATCCAAGAACTCAAGGAAAAGGTAACCCAGCTACAAAACCACCCATCCATCGACAAACTCCGCCTTCAAACAACCACCACCCTATCAGAAACCATCCTTCAAAAAGACCAAGTTATCGAAATCCTCCACGGTAAAATAAACACCCTATCCGAACAGCACGACAAACAAGTCACCGAGCTCCGCGAACGCATCGCCAGCCTCTCGAAAGAAAACGACGAGCGCGTCAACATCGTCTCAGAACTCCGCGTCAAGCTCACGGAAGAAAATGAAAAAGGCCTGAGCCAAGAACGGACCATCTCCTCCCTCCGCGACAAGCTGGCGCGCGATGCTGAAACATGCAAAGTTCATCGACTCTGGGTGGAGAGACAACACCAGAAGGAGATGGAAGAGGCGCAATACAAGATTGGCGAAGCGCGAGTCCAGAACGCGAGTCTGATACAGCGCTTGAAGAGTTCCCTGAAGGATGCGGAGAGAGAGCGGGATGCGGCAGTGCAGGCGGAGCAGAAGATGAACGCGTATCTTGATGAGGTTGTGCAGAGGAGCAGAGCCCTGGAAGCGACGAATGAATCTCTAGAGGCAAGATTGATTATATGCAAGAGGAGAGAAACGGAGACGTCGGCAGAGAATGCGAAACAGGAAGAAGTGTATGAGTCGGATATTAGGGCTTTGAAGGAGGAGTTGAGGATTGCGAAGCTGGCTGTAGCTCAACCGCTTTCGGAAGGGAAGTGATTTTGAGTCTGAGTATATAGTCTGGAGATTCGACGGCAGGGCATAAATGAGTCTGGCTGTATAGATAGGTTGGATTGGGGACTACATGGTTGGTACAAGAACATTTCGAACTTTGTAGTTTGCTACAACGACAGCGCACTCTTAAGTGGAGGAATCGAAGTTATGGTTTTTCGTGTTTTCACTCATCACATCTCTGCTTCTCAACACTCTCGACTCTGGTCATGTATTCATTGTATTTGAACGTTATCTCCCACTGCATTCATTACAGTACTACATACAAAATGAACCAGCCCCTTGCTTTCTCCACGAACATCTATAATCTCCAGTCCCATTCATCGTCCCTCTACCACCTAGTAACAAGCATGCATGTACTTCCCATATCAAAGGCGTACGCCCAAACCACCCCCATCCATCTCCCTATCCCCCCATTTCACCCATGAAATTCAAACCCTAATTCCCATCTACCCCGAAGTGATATGGCCATGCCCCATACCCCCCCAATCAATATAAACGAAGACAAACACCATGCTACCGAGTCAATACTTCCGAATCAATACAGCATCAATCCATTTCCATTCATTCATTCCCTCCCATTCGTCCCATCCTTTATGTCGATTGACATTCAAATCTTAAATCCAGCGCCCAAACCTAAAAACGCCATAATCTCAACCTAAAGAACCCCAACCTGGTCAAGTCATCAATCCTGGACCATCCATGGTATGACGTTGGTGCACCTAAAACAAAGGATATCGCTCAAAAACTCCATACAATGCAACCTTTCCCTTTCCACTTTTCAAATACACTCATTCGCTTTCACCCACCCCCAATAATTACTTTCCATCACTTCTTGTCGTTTATAAAAAGCATCGCACCGCACTGCATCGCACCGCAAAGCATCCATTCAACGGTGCTCGAACAACTTTTCCTGCACGAGACAAAAAGTCATCGCATCGATTTTCGTAACCCGCAGGTAAATAACTCCTCTCATGGACCTCTCAATCCGAGATTGATCCTGTATCCACAACCTCTAATCCATCCACCGCATTACCTCCCGTCCTTCCTGGCTCCCAGCCTTCCATTTCATCCCTTCCATCCTCCTTAATCAAGTCCAATAGCACCATACTATTCTTCTTAATCCTCTCAGGCCTATCCACAATTCCTCTTTCAAGAATCAAGGCTTCAGCTGTTTTGGCCCATAATTCGTGTAAATCAGGCACACCTTCCACCAGTAACCCAAGTACTTCTCTTCCTAATGGACGCATGGGTGGACCTGCTGAAAGACTTGTTCCCCATACCAAACTACCATCCGATACATTCCGTCTGGAGGCTATGCAATTAGACTTGTCACAAAACCATTCATTGCATCCCGAAGAATCATGACCTGAAGTATCAGACGGAGAATTAGCGATAGGTTGGGGTGCCTTCTTTCTTCCTAGATGAGTGAATTTTGACATCTTGGATTTCGGCGCAGCGGTGCTAGGTTCGACAATTGGCAACCGACAGCTTTGTAGAGAGCCATACCATTGGTCAACGGCGGCTCTCCTCGCGTTGTACCCCTTTGTTTGCCAGAACTTTTCAGCTTGTTGAAGCCCGCCTATTGACAGGATTGCAGAATACACTTCATCAGGTGGTCGATCCTTCAAATAACCTCTGATTGATCTTTCTACTCTTCCAACATATGAAGGAGGCCTCAATCGACGAGAAAAGGATGACATGAACAAAGGAAATACCTGATGAACATGCAATAAAGTTCTGTCATCATACATGTTCATGGCAAATGTCTCGAATGGATTAAGTGTGTATGGCAATCGAGTCAAAGGCGCCCCGCGTCTTTCAAGATGATGAGCATATGCATTTCGATAAGTTTCGAAAAAATGAAAGATTGTAAAGACGAGTGGTATTAATCTTTGACGCATCCTTTCATATTGAGGTTGGAATTCCAACACTTGAGCTTCAGTCGTCCGTAAGAATATCTCCTTTCGGGCTTGTATAGAAATCAGGGTAGACAATTTTGATGCAACATGCAATCGATGCCATATTCCACATAGATAGTGTAAGTCCAATTTCTCCGGGTCTGGCAAAGGAAATAATCGTATGGTATAGCCAGGTAGTGTATGTGTTGCGTGATATCTCGCGATTGGTGCTTCGTTTAATGTAATCAAAGTGTGAAATGATCGTGAAACTTGTCGCAAGTCAAGAATCGTATGGATGGGTAAAGGTGAGAGAATTTGAGCTTGTAATTCGGCTGGAAGAGTGAGGAAGAGGTCGGAGAGAGAAACACTATGTAGGTTAGCAATTTATCCGAGAATTCACCAGGGAAAGAGTTTACCTTTGTCTTTCAATTCTTTCTTGGATCCTGTCTGGGTGTGTCTCGATGATTGATGGAGCTCGATGGGTAATGTTCACTTTGGATCTTAGAGCGCCTAATGAACCACTAAAGCTTGGTCGACGTTGTGTTCGTAGAGTAGTGAGGTCGTGTCCGAGTGAACGTTTTCTTTGATCGCTAGGTCGGAAAGCCAAACTCTCATGATTGACGCTTCTCTGTCTCGAAGGTAAATTGAATGTAGCTGCTTCTAATGGCGAAGGTTCATGATTAATTAGAGGAATCGACAACGAGCCAATCTGTGAATTTTGTGTTGTTCCAGTTGTAGTCCCAGTCGGAGTTGAAGTCGCAGCAGCAATAGATCCAGACCCAGACCCTGATCCATTCTCAGCATGCCCATGTCCATGTCCATTCCTATCATTTTGTCGTAATTTATCGAAATATCGCTCCGAAGCGAATTCAGTAAAATGAAGTGGTTCCATTTCTTCCCCTACGCTTGGTCTTTAGTACCAATAGGTCGTAGAGTTGAAGTTCTTAGTGATTGTTAAATCATATCAAGATTTATGGACGACGCTCTTGGAGAGGGAGGGCCGCCCAAATTGCGCCGAGTTGAAATAAAGTTGAGGAAACGACGTCGCACGATTGAACTTCATGCATTATTGAAAACACCAGTCGAAGGATTAAGAAGCCAACAATATCAATTCAAGTTATTTGAAGAAAGGCAGTGAAAGTTTTTTTTTTTTAATGTAAATCGAGAAGTTTGGTAATCAAATGGGTTGGTTGTTAGAGAGGAGTGAGAGGATAATATGAGAGTGGAAAGTCGAAAGTCGAAAGTTGAAGGGTCGAAGGGTCGAAGGGTCAAACAATAAGGGATTGATTGGGGTTGAGATCGGAGTCAAATGGAAGAAAGTACCGAGATAACAAGTCTTGTTTGTACCTTGGTAGGTATAATCGATATGTCCAAAATCCAGACGAATGTATATTCTGATGAGAATAAATGATCTCTTCTTTCTTCTCTTCCAGTTGGGGGCCAAAGAAAAACGAAAGTGTGATTCTTTCGATTGGAATTAGAATTGATCTGATTATTATTGCTGAGACGACCTTTTCGAGTGAGTGTGACTTTGAACCGGTGTATGTCAAGAGAAGAGACAAGTACACTATCTGTGTTATTCCAACCACCACAAACTTAAGTAGATGAATTTATGCTGCTGGTTTAATGTTGTCAGGTGTTGAAGTGCTAAGATACTTCCTCTATCAATCCTAGTTCTCTCTTCGTTTGGTGTGTGGCGTCTAGATTTTTCCGTTGTCGCTGTGTTGTCTGTGTTGTTGTTGTTGTTGTCGGAGTGTTGGATTCAAGTCAAGTAACCATATGTCGGGCTTTTCGTTTGTAGATCGATCCAGAGAGACAAATAGAAAACGAGACGAGAATGTGGAAGAGGAGGTGGAAGTGGAAATGGGAGAAGGAGAAGGAGAAAGGGAAAGGATAAACAACGAACGACTAACGAACGATGGAAAATCTGGAACCTTTCTCTCACATACACACACACACTCTCTCTCTCTCTCTCTCTTCGAATGAGTAAGTGTGGAAAGTGTGGCGGCTGAGATGGATTGGATTGATGGGATAGACGGATGAGATACGTTTCTAGTCTCGTTCTCGTCTCTTCCCAGAAATAAAGGGACTAAAAAAGGAATTCGGTATATCGGGGGAACTAATGAAGAAAATAGATGGGGATTATGGGATAATGGGATTGTGGGATCTCAAGGGATAGACACGTTTTCCCCTTGACGTTTTATGATTTTTCTTAATTTCTTAATTTATTTAGGTACAAGACTTGTAGTAGTAGTAGTATTAGTGTTTGGGCAGTAGCACTTGTTATGTATGGAGTAACTTGGTAAAAGCAGCTAATAGTAATACCGATATGGTAGATTGAGAAATGCTACCTAACCACCATAATGAAGCCGAGCTGTGTGTGAATGGTAGGTAGGGAGGTAGGATGGTAGGGGGAGGAGGAGGAGGAGGAGGAGGAGGAGGGGGAGGAGGAAGTTCTGGATATCTTATATGTATAATGTATATAAAATTAACTGCAAGTATCAAGAATTTTTTGGTTAATTGAAGTGAAGATTGAGTGAAGATCCAGTTGTTGATTGAGTTCTAGATTAAAGTAAAAGTCTCTCTCTCTCTCTGTTCTCTATAAGTTTAATTCTTTATTTCTTTCCTTTCTCTTGATATGCTTGTATACAGCTAGTAGTACTTGTTCCTCTTCTCTATTCTTATTCTTCCCTCTCCTCTCATTATTTCCTATTCATACTACCTACATACACATCTCATTTTCTTCTCTATCGGCCCAATTATTCAATCCCTTCTCCCCCATTCGCCCAACGGGCATCTCTCCAAAATCTTATTTTCCCAATCCCGATCCAAATCCAAATCTATACCCACTTGGGGTTTAGCATCAAAGGAACATTCGGTCGGCGTCTTTATGGAGACTCCACACTCCACTGATTGGAAATGTGGAACCTCCAGGACCCAGGCACATTGAAATCCGGATAAAGTAAGACGAGAAATGTAGGTCCTGGGTAATATGACTGATGAATTGACGAGAAATGAGGAAAACATGACTGATGGAATTGATGCGATGGGGATGGGGATTCGGGTGTGACTATGAAGAGGGATTGAGAGTGGGGAGATGATGATGATGATGAGGAGGAGGAGGAGGAGGAAGAGATTTTGATATTGGGATATGTACCTACTACTACCTAGGTAAAGTATAATACTTGAATTGAAGATACAAAAACTAGTCCTGTCTGTTGCGCTTGGAAGTTGTGAAGTTGTGAACTCGTGATTGAATCGTGGTTGAAGATCATAGGAGAACGTTTACGGTAAGATATGGCATCAAGTAGATCTGAATCACGATATGCCTCCCTAGTAGATAGCTACAAATTATATATAGATGTGAGACGACAATATCAACAACTAGTACTTCTTAGAGATAGGTATGTGCTTCGTAGACACTTCATATGTGCAGATTAGACAGCCAGTAAGTAATAGGTATCAATTAACTCGGTATTTCTTCATTCCCAAAGATCTTACTTAGTAGATAGACTCGAGACAGATAACATTTCTCCTCTCTTCTCTTCTCTATCCTATCCCATCCTCTCCTTCATACGAAACAACCAGAAAGACCCTTTTTACTGGGCAAGGTTTTCCTTATCCTATCCGTCCATCAGTGCCACCCACGGCTGTACCGAAAATAGCACCTTTCGAATTCTTCCGTGATTTTCCCCGAATCCAATAAGATCATCAGTATTCTTACTTAATATTGCCCCAGATATTGACCATCCGTTTTGAAGAAGGAGAAAAAAAAAAAGATGGAAAAAGGATATTTGGCCGAGAAAGATGATGAGATCTTATGAGTATGAGTTAATGAGCCAAGCCGTATTAAATACGATGGATGGATGGAAAGCTTGTAGGTGTGCACAGTACAGACTATGGTACGAAATCAATTTATGGTCACTTGAAAAGTCGAATCGTACTACCAGTAAAGTAAGTATTGAAGTATTCAAGCATCCAATTCATTCCCTTTTGGCATTGTACTCCTGTCTCGAGACTGTATTGTATTTTGGTACATCGATCTAATCATCACATATGTCGGTACTTGAAAAAGGCTCATTCATATGTTACCAATTACTAAAGTACTTGATATCCCTTGTTTTTCATCCAACTAAATTCTGCAGTGTTTTGATTAGCAACCCGTTCCCATCCATCCATACATCCGTCATCCACCTACCTAATACATTTCCCACATCCCCATTCCCTTGCCTTTTCAATGCTTTCCCCAAACCCCAAGCTATCGGCAGACTATACAACTAACTACTGTACTGTACTGCACCTAACGCTGTCCATTACAAATCTAGACCCTCCCACCCAGTCTTCCTAACAAATTTCCTATCAACACTTCAAATTACCTCAAGTAACGCCGCTCCATAGCCGCACCAATGCTCCATATCAAAACGTCCTTCAAATGGTGGAGAAAAAGACAAAGGGACATCATTATGGAGAACCCAAACCCACTCTTTCCCACACACATGACATTCTTAAAATTTTCTACGCAAAACGGGATCTGGGGCAAAAAAGTATGGATTTTCCCCATTGCCCCATAATGATGTGAAGCCGAGGATGTTTTTTTTCTTTCCCTTTCGAATCTTTGATGCTATGTATGTAATATCTTACATCCTACTAAATCCTAGTACATGTCGCTATATGACCGAGAAGCTACGATGAGCATCATGAGCTAACTATCTTGTTAGAGGAAAATCAAGGTAGAAGGTTTTCCGAGCGGAAGATCTTTTCGGAAAGAATGAAGAATCCAAGTTCTGCAGTACGTATGCTTGTTTTGATGATCGAACTTGGATGAAACTCAATGATGCATAGTATAGTTCGTTCATGCGATATGCCGTGAAAGAAGGGAACGATAGATAGCTAGACATATACTCAATCATCAGCTATATCCATTTATGGATAGCTGCACGAACAGATACTATAATTGTAACGTCCATTAGATGAATTATGATCAAGTATTGTCCAAATTAGACAAGTACATCTGTACAGATACTATGTATGTAAACCAATCTTTCTCAAAAAAAATAACCAAAAAAGGGATGTATGCCCCCAATCCAACCTTTCAAACTCACACTACCATCAACTTCATCCAACATACTATTGGAGTAAATCCCAATCCCAATCCCAATCCCAATCAATCCCCAGTCTCCCTCGGCATTTCATTTCCATTTCATTTCCAATTCATCTTTGGTTGTCCGCATCTAACTTCTAAGAGAATCAATTCCAATCAAAAAAATGTAACAACAAATCAGACAATTGGATCCAAAAAGAAAACTCATTCGGCCCTATTCTCAAACCTTCATCCGGAAAACAAAAAACGCAACTGAGCGGCTGATTTCCCTTTTTCTTTTTCCCTTTTCCCTGTATAAAGATACTTTAGGTAAGATCTTTAAAATATATAAGGAAAGATAACGGAAGATCTTTATTAATATGGGAGTTTTGAAACGAAACGAAAAGAGACGCGACTTGGTGTCTTTTTTGAGGGGGGGTGAAGGGGGGGAAAACGAGATATCAGGGAAAAGATCTTTAGAGATTCAACTTCCTCAGCTAGTTATAATACCTAGCTAGGTATGATGATGAATGATGAATGATAAATGATTTGGCACCAAAATCGGCCCCATTTCCTTGTAGAGATAAGTAGGCATGTTGCCAATGCTTTAGGGGGAAAGGCATTGTCAGCAATTGATGAATTTCATACGTACAAACAAATTTGAGTTTGGTTGAAACAGTACTACAGTACTCTACTGCGGTGCTCTACTAATCAGTGTATGTTATCATATATTTTGATAGTCGTACAAGATTCTTGATGAGAGGAATGTCTTTCTTTCCTGCCTTCAGGTACGCTTTTCGATCAGTCGAAATTTGTCCGCTGAATGACCGGAGGCTTGCCAGGCTATGTTGTTGATTTGATAGCCAGTCAAGACTATACACCTACTCATGCAGATGACGCTCCGCTGGCCCTCCGGAGGCCACTGCCGTGGAGGCAGACCATTTGGATGAGTAATTATATTGTAGAGAACAAACTTTCGAGCGCAGCGAGCTATGGGGGTTTGGAGGCTTGCCGCCCATGAATACTCTCTACAGGCAAGATATGAAAGTGGTCGGACTTTATTATTTACTAGGTGTGAGCTTAGAACACATTTTCAAGGCTGACCACTTGAAGTTCGAGTCAAGATGCCAACAAATGGCTATACACACCCATTGTTTTAAAGGCATTCCTAGATATCCATACGCAGTGCACGTGAAATTATGGAGACCTATCAAACAAATCGTGGGGTTGAAGCTTAATGTGATGATGCATCACAATTCACAAGCTTTTATCCATCTTGCAATATAACATCCGCATCCACATCAACAACCACGTTCCTTACACTAAGTCTTAAACTTTCGACGTCTGACTTACCCATACATCAAAATACACAGTCAAATACATCAAATTAAAGTGGCACATGATATACAAGCCAAATTCAATCTTCCAAATATCGGGCAATTTGAATATCAACCCTCAATAATGTCTTCCTCGCCATCTCCATATCCTACTTCAAGCTACACCCCTCACCGAAACTCTCAATCCTACTCTGGTATAGATCCAAATGCACCACCACCACCGCCGCCTAAACCAAATTCCCGAGATGTGAGTCGTCAAGGTACACCTGCGGGAACTGGAAATCAATCATTTCCTAGACCTGGAGAATCATCAGTGCAATACGAAGGAAGACAAGAAACCGTTTCACGAGAACCACAACAGATACAAGACCCGGGGGATCAATGGCTTCCGAAAATACTGATAGATAAATCGTACGTCTTACCTTGCCATATGCAGTTGAACACTTTCTTCTGCAAGTTTTTCTTATCCTACCTGTCATGGTTCTCATAATGTCTCTATTTAATCTTATGTATTCTACCTTTGGTGTACAGCAGGACTATTGAGTTTGGCAAAAGGAGGATAGCAATATCGTATTATTTAGTGAACACTGTTAACATTATCCAGGAAACAAGACCTCGCATCCGCATTATCCAACCCTGCCCTTCTAGCCGCCCTCACACATTCAACATCTACCGCACACCCATCCATCTCCACATCACAAGAACCATTAAAGTCTGCATTGGATGATAATATCGCGCTAGCAACCCATCTATTGGAGCTTGAGTCTCGACTTGATCATCTGCGCTCCTCAACACAAGCTCAATTATTATCTACACATGCATTGGAACGTCAATGGAAACAAAAACAATCCGAAATGGATAGAACTTTAGCTCCCTTCTCGCCGAGCTCATTATATCAAAGATTAGGACAAGGTGTTCAGGAACAAGAAATGATATGTAGAGCAATGGAAGAGAGCTTTCTAGAGGGTGATGGGGTTGCTACGGAAAGGGAGGCTAGCGATTGGGTCAGAAAGTACAGGGAATCGAAGAAACTTTATTATTCTAGGAGAGAAAGGAAAGATAGATGGGATGAAGGAAGAGTTGGGGGTTGGAGGTGATGTGGAGGTTGGAGATGCATCATTCACTCGGAACCTTGAGCGATGAGCATTTACTTACCACTTGCGACGAAACGACTATCTGGATATACAACACGTCCTCCATAACAGTCAAAAATCTTTGGAGTACCATAATGTAGGCCACAGGCTGTCACTGGTAAAATAATTCAAAAACATAGTACTGCGTCGGTGATAAAAGGCATGGAGACGTCGGGTGTGGTATAAGAGGCTGAAAATGAAAGGACAGTATATTTCCCGGCGAGAAACTACGGATGTTAAAACAGGGAATACGAGACGATAAATAAATACCGGCATACAAGAACGTCATGGTTTGGTAACGTTTATGTACGTATTCTCGGTTGGCTTCCACGCATTCTTACAGGTGACGAACTATCAAACATGGTTTGTGCTACATCTGGAATGAAGGCGATAGAGAAGAAGTATGATATATCGATACATCGTGCACAGGATAGAAATCGTGGGGACGTAGGGATTTAGAGATGGACGTGGAGAAATGGAGGGGAACGGGGAAATAGACTTAGCCGGTCCTGGATGAAAAACATTAATGAATCCAAAAACGCAATATCGGCAATCATCCACACTTCCCCGGCTCCTTAAAGAATCAAAGTTTATTACCTTTAGTTTTGTACGACTGATTGGAGAGCTTGATAAGAGCCAAGAAAATTCAAATATTGGTAAAGGTCCGAATAGATGTGGTTGATAACCAATTAAAGACAAGGAATGCAACTACCGGGAGAGGGGAAAGATTGGTGAGATGGTATCTTGTGTTACATGTTTGGGATAAAGATGGATGCGGCGAAACTCTATCTCTCTTGAAGGTAGTTCGTGGTATGATTTGTGGTATGAAAAGTAGCAGAGACGCAGTACGAGGGTAGATTATGCAGTGTAAACGTGTGAATCGGACGGGTATTTCCGTTCACACTAGACATTTTGCCTGAATGCTTAGCGAGCTGTCGGTGTTTTCTTCAAGATTTGCCAAAGTGGTTATTGTGTTACGTTTTGGGGGGGAGGGGGTGTTCTAATGCAGTTGGAGTTGATTGGGGAAACACAACAGTAGATAGATTAGATTGCTTCCTGGAGAGATCCCGAGGTATTGTAACGTTAACCACAGCTGCAAGCACGCGATTAATAGAGTGAGGTATTTGATGATTGGGGAAATTATGTTTTGGCGAGTTGACTTGACTCGGTAGGATAGTGTGCTGTGCTGCGTTGTATGTATGGTATGGTATGGTAGGGTAGGGTAGGGTAGATAGGTGGATAGATGAATACGAGGATTGAAGCGGTCATTTAGGTACCGGATCGCATGAGATGGTCTGCATTGATTGATCACGGTGTGTATGTGTGTATGTTGATTGATACGAGGTGGAGAGTTATTTGCGTTGCTTATTGCATGGGCATGGGCATGGGCATGGGCATGTGCATGTGCATGGCAGGTTTGTGATTGTTTGATTTCTGTCTTCCTCTTCTTCTTTTGGGGAGGGGGTAGGAGGGAAGGGGAATGAGGTGGGATGGGATGGGATGGGATGAGTTGAGTCGAGTTTGAGGGTGAGTGAGTCTATGTATGTATAATCGATAGTGCGGAATCAGAATAAATGATTTTTAAGTGTGTCGTCTCATGGGTTACTTATGTGTCACGAGGAGGTGGAATATTTTGGGGGGGGGGGGGGGGGGGGGGGAGTTCCGGGTTTCTCGCTTTTCTGCTTGGGGGAATGTTTGGTGGGAGTCTTGAGATTGGCTGTGTGGTGTGTGGTATGAGTTGCTCTGGGTTGGTGTTTGGTGTTGATGTGTTTTTTTCTCTCTCGATAATATTGGTTAGGAAATGAGATAGATTGAATTGAGTTGAATTGAGTTGAATTGAGTGGAGTAGATGTTTCGAGAAGTGTGGAATGATAAATTGTGCTTGTATTCTGTGTTGGGATGGAGAAGGAAGGAAATGGAGAATAGAGAAGGGGGAAGGAGGAAGGAGGAAAGATTACGGCTTCGTATTTACTATCACTTAGGTATTTAAAAATCCAAAAATTGGAAAGGATGTGAGGCTTAAGTGGATGATTGGATAAATGGTGGTTTGTGATATTGTAGTATTGTACATGTATAATAGTGTATTGTGTGATGTTGTCCTGCTTGTTGGTGATGAATGAGATGGCTCGATGCCTTTTTCATTCTATCTTATATCAGCTTCTCTAATTTCAGTTAATTCTGGATTTTATGGCTGGCTTGCTTGAGTGAAATGCATTCCTTCTCCTCTTGCCTTGCATTGCAAGATTGAAGTTTAAAGTATTCGGGTTCTGGCACCTTTTGAAAGTTCCCGTTTCGCATTCTTGCTATTATTTGTAGATCTTACACTCTTTTCTTATTTGCTCTTTGCTCACTTGATGATAGCGCTACGTTGTTCTCTCCTCGGTGCAGACTGGAGTCTCTAGAGTATGGAACTGTGTGTTGAATCTTATCTCATCTCCGCATCTCGGCCTGTCAGATCACTTTTCTATTAATTTGCTCCTCTACGTTCTGAGATTGAGATAACTCGAGAGGAGGTTATTGATGGATTGGATGATTGAATGCGGAGAGATGGATATAGACTGAGTGTGAGTGTGAAGGAATAGGAAAGAGAGTAATGGAAGTAGGATTGAAGGGCTAGTGGTGATGGTTGGGATTGTGATCAGACCGGGATGAGAATCGACGGATAGCTGGGATTGGGATTTATAGGGATCGATTTTGTTTAATGGGAAGTGGTATCATGATAGGGAGAGAGAGTGAGATTGGGAAAGGGGTAAGGGGGAAGAGGTTCAATGAGTGGTGAGTAGGGTTCCTCATATTCTTCTTGAATGCAAAATGTGAGTCTAAGTGACGGATGGTAAAGTCCTACAGGAGATAGAGATAGATTGTAGAAGGGTAAGAAACGAGAAATTAGATAGCACGCCAGGAACTAAAGATCGAATCCTATCAGTGAATGATACGTCGAACTGGTAGGTAGGATCAGACACAAAATATCTGAATTTTTCCCAATTTCTATCCAGATATTTGAGGCATTCATATGAAGACAGAAATCAAATAACAGTTCAGAATTAAATCGGAACTTCAAGAGTTTAAGTTACGAGCGACTTTCATGTTTGTGTATGTTTGTCGGGTTGATTGCTATTTTTAATGGCATAAGAAAACGAGAGGGGGCTAGCGGGAGGGGACACCTGAGCAAAGTTAAAGGGATGTATAGAGAAGATAACCAAAATAGACTTAATGTACGACTTGAGGGCATTATTATGATTTACTTCGTAGATGAGACAGTTGTAGAAAGAAGCGGAAGTGAAAGGCCAGAAGAAGATGGATAATGAGGACTTGAGAGATGAAAATGATTTAAGGGGAAAATGATAATAAGCGAAAATAGACTATTGAAGGGATAAGAAATGGAGTCAAATATTCATTTCTCTCAATCCTATGAATCCTGGGTTTGCGAAGGAAAGCGAATCAAACTCTAGAATCTCTGAATGAGCAGCCATCATTTCTTTAATGGTAATGCAATGATATTTGATGTCTCATTTGTCATACCCAGTCACTTGTGGGCTTCTCCTGGTTCCTTTCCCTTGCTTGGGATACTTTCCTTTCTCACTGCACTAATGTAGCAAATCAAACACTCACATACCTACTCAAAGTGAATCTAGACTCTTATTCAACCCAACGATTCAACCTTAAACTCTTCCAAGCCAACTTCTTCGGATCTCTAATCCTAAGAACAAGAGATATCCCGCTAACTTTCTTTCGACAATTTCGCTCTAAGAAAATTACACACCTGGCTCACGCCCGGTCTCACTCTCCTCCCATTTTCCACGTGAACCTCAAAATTGCTTCTTCTCCTTCAAATCTCAGATCAAAAAGAAAGTTGAAACCCGATCAAGGATTCGAACCTTGGATCTCATCATTTTTGTATTCATCGATACGCTAAGATCCATTAATTAGCTCAATATTCATACTTATATCTGTTGGCAATGGTTGGTACTTACAGTGATGCGCGTTAACCACTACGCTAAACGGGCTGTTTGTTTTTATGAAAAATGGTGCGATTCGAGTATCTATATGGGGTTATGGTATTTTGGAAAGGTGAATAGAGGAGTGGGGAGGGGGAGGGAGAGGGAGGAGTGTTGAATTGGGATATTACTGGGGTTCTTATGATTATGCCATTCGTCTTCAAGGCATCTGTCTACCGAAATACAGGCTGGTATTACTTGGACACTCGTTGTTCGCACCTTCAGATGGATGGCCGAATTCTCTTCTCAAAAGCTCGAGAATATACGGAGAAATGAAGTAAAAGGTGAATCAACATATTTAAGAGCTAAAACAATGAATGGGAACCAGCTGTTGATCTCTTTCTTTCTGCAATATTATCTTAACAACATTCAGCTCAATCATGTGTCTGAACTCCCAATTTCCACAACCAATGTACTCCAAGACAGATCTGAAATCTAAAGAACCAAAGACATGAAGACTTCCGATAATATATATATTCTCAGCATTACTCAAAAACTCAACAACTCCATTTCATACCTAATGCCATATCCCACAACCCCCTCAAGTCTAAAGACTGGGCCTAAACCTACCACTACCCCCAGCATCTCTCCGAGTAGAAGCAGCGCCAGGTGAATCCAAGGCATATTCTTCAATCATCTTCTCGGCTGCTGTTTCGCCTACTAGGTATGCTGTTGATTGTGTGTGATTACTATTTTTCACATTTGCATTAGCCCCAAAACATGCATCTGTTCATTCAGACGCCCCTTTCTTCCTTCCTCATTTTTTCTACTTCATGTACGTGATGAGAGATAGAGGAGATAAGAGACGAGGTAGCCAAATTCTCTATGCATCAATCTACCTCCCACAATAGACTCTGTTGTCTTGGACGGTCTTCCCGGAAGCAGTCAAATAAAGAGGGAATGTGAGAACCTGGAACAAGTCACGAATAAAAGGAAAGAACAAGACTTACTTTGGCAAAAGCGGAATTACACTCAAATCCACCACTCTCAATCCTTCCACACCCAACACTCTAAAATTCGTATCTACACATGCTATAGTCTCATCTTTATCTTTACCCATGCGGACTGTACTGCACATGTGCCAACTACTGAAGAGGTTGTTGCGGCAGTGTTCCTACAATACTTTGTCAGTTTTCTTTTTGTAGAAGATGCGAGATACAGGAGAAATTTGTAAAAACATAAGAGTGAAAACTAACCCAAATACTTTCATCACTTGCTCCAACACCACCTTCAGGCGCTCCAATCATCTTTACAGTCTTCTCTTTAAAAACAGGCGTGTCTAAAAACTCCATTGTTTTTCTTACTGCTTCAATAAGAACTCGTCGATCATATGGATGGTTAATTAGGTTCGCGTCGATTTTTGGTGGTACAGAGGGGTCCGCTGAAGAAAGTGTGACGCTGCCTGTTGCTTGGGGGTTCATGACGAAGGAGGAACAGGTCAGGTAGGAATCTGTTGGTGAGAGAACGTGGGAGCCCGTGAAAAGAGGAGGTATATGCTAGAGGACGGATGTTAGTTCAAGGTTTAGGGGAAACGAAGCGAAAAAGCCTCCAAGGCAATGAATAGCGGAGCGGCAACAAGAATAAAAATAAAAACGAACTCATACCGTAGCAATTTCAAAAGTGGGAACGTTCTTCTGTCTCATGAAAGCCTTTGTATCCTCCGGCAAATCAGTAAATTCTTTTGATTCCAAAACTTTCTCGTTTTTGAACCATCCCATCGGAACACCGCAGTATAATTCCGCCAACTTTCCACTCTTATCTTTAATCCAACCTTCTTTTGCAGTTTTCTTCATCTTTTCATTCATCTCGAATTCCATGCGATCATTTGATCCTTCTTTCAGCAACAGAGTTGTGGTAGAAAAGCAATGATCTTGAAGATTCTTTCCTACTTGTGGAAGATCTTTGATGATTGGTATATTGTGTTTCTTAAGTTCGGAAGCAGGACCGATTCCAGAAAGGAGGAGAAGTTGAGGACTGTTCAATGCACCAGCTGATAAAATGACGTCTTTACGAGAATAGTATTCTCGACCATCAGTTGTTCTAATACCTATCGTTTTATTCCCATCAAATAGGACTTTCGCGACGGGGGCGTTGAGGATAGTTTCAAATCTCGGACCCATTAATGGTAAATAAGACGAGGCGGTTGTTCTCAACCCGTCATGCATACAAGAAGAGCCCATACCCATTCCAATCGGATTCCCAGAATTAATATCTGTATTTAATGGCAGTCCAGCTTGTTTCGCAGCTATAAAGACATCCGCCAAACCCTTTTCCCAGACGGGAGCGTAAGAAAGATGAAGAGGCCCCTCGGTTCCATGATCTTCTGGCTTTGGATTCACAAATTCGCGATATTGGTCTGGAACTTCATCATGGTAATGTTCGATTTTTTTGAGCCGCTCTTTAACATGCGTCCATGACCATGCATCATCATCGACCTTTTCAGCCCAAGCGTTGAAATCTTCCGCTCCCCCGATTACCCAACAGGAAAAATTAATAGCGGTGCTACCACCAATTCCTTTTCCTCGGGAATAATCTATTTGTTGACCTCCTAGATGAGAACAGGGCTCTGTCTTGTATCCCCAATTCAAGGAGGGTTGAGTGCCAAATAGAGTAAAGCGGTCAGCGGGAACGAGATACTCTTGGTCATTGTTGGGGCCTCCTGCTTCGATGAGGAGGACGGATGGATGAGAAGGGGCTGATGAGAGGCGTGCTGCGAGGGATAATCCGGCTGGGCCAGCTCCTACAATTATGAAATCGTAATCATTGTGTGGTGTAGATGTCATTTTGAGGTACTACTTGTTGAATTGAGATATATTCTTCCAGGGTAGAAACACGAGAAGGTCTATAAATCAAATGATTTTAAATTGAGAAGCATCTACTTGCTATTGATATCAAGTCTAAAGGACAAAGAGCCCAAAGATTTTGTTAATAATCAATATTTCAAAATGTGCCACGCAATCAGTACCTAAATCAGAAACATCAGTCCAAAAAGCAACAAAAATGCAAGGAGCTTGCTGATCACTCACCGATTATGTCTATGTTTTTGTTTGTGTAATGATCTATAACTTTATGTTATGTAGTATCAACGAAGTCCAACTCTTACAATCTGTGTAAGAAAAGAACACTCTTATTCTTGATATTTAGATGCAGTTCGAATACCAAATATTTGCAACACATACCCCAGATAAATAATAAAGGTACAATAAAGTACATCGAGGATCTACCAGTATGCAAGGATATCTAAACATAAGTTCCCGTCCCCGGATGACGGAATTGACCCGTTTGTCCGCTTGGCTTCTCCTTTCTTCAATGATTGGGTCTTGTGTTGATAGCTGTGGATTAAGATGTGGTGGGGTAACTCGAGAGTAATACACTAAATAAAATAAATGTAACATTGGCGTCGCCTTAGTTGTATCGGAAAAGACTTCGGTATATTTTTGGGATGGCAGACAGTCAAAGGGTCGGGGTTTTCAGGGAGCTAAGCTCAAGCAGATCCAATGAAATTCGGTTCATTAGTTAGCTGAAATGAGGGTTGACTGCGGGGTAAATGAGGGCTGAGAATTGGAAGTGGGGATTGTCAAGTCGAAGCCAACTCAAATCATGGTCCGGTAGTTTATGCGGGATATGGTCATATGTATTGTGATGCTAATTCCTGAAAGACGGACGTCACAGCTAGTTCTTGACGTTTTGCTGTTTTCACACATAAAGAAATTGGAGATGATTGACAACTATTAGCCCTTTATTTCTCCCATCAAAAGTCAACCTTCGAATCCGACGATGAGATTCTGGTGAAATCCTCATGAAACATCAATCTAAGCCATGCATTTATTATAGCCATGTTTTATAGCTGCATCGGAAAGTGGGAATTCGTCATTTATCGCCGAATATCTTTGTGGCATTGTATAGGTAGTGCATACACGAAGCTTCTATTGTAGGATGATTCGTGGATTTAGCATGTTACTGAACAAGGAGAAGTACGTTACGCCATGGACAAAGTCTTTAGGGTTGCTCCATCTCAGCAATCAATGTACAAACTTTGCTTGGACGTCTTGACATACCTCACACATTATTTGAGGTCTGGGTGATCGAAGCCATGTATGCCCGACATTGTTTTCATGTAAATTGTACTCTCTTATGATATGCCACCTGAGTCAAAGTAACTGATCATTTGTCCGTCAAGATATGGCAAAATTTGCCCTCTTCAAAAGTTGTTTCGGAGAATGGAGGGATGTAGAACTCTAGCTTGGGCTCAAACTCACCTAGCATGAGAAGTTGAATATCGTATCAAAGAAGGACAAACAAGAAGTCCAACCTCACCGACCTCATGCCAGAATCAAAGCATAACCATACAGAAGGTGTGCTTTCAACGATGAAATTGAGATATCTATAGCCCGGGTGCAAAGGAACAGGAAAGCGGAAGATTTCCTACAGGCAAAGCATCCTATTCAGATCACAGAGTGGCCATAGGGTCTCTAACAATATTCAATCACAGCTTAGCTCAATTAATAAATCACCGACCAATAGTAAGTCGTTATTACCTCGTCAATAGCTGATGAAAATCTTCATAGGCAGAATCAAACACTCCGTTTTCAATTTTGGTTTTATCCGTATAACATTTATCAAGCGCCTACCGACTCCGATTGACAACTCTTTATATTCAGGAAACGAACGACAACCTCGTTCATTACAGGCAACCACCCAAAGTGATGCCTAAATATGAAGGATTTTCATTTTTGATTTCGTCAAACACGTGTATGAGGATTGAGGAGAGAATAGAGTTTGAAGATGTAGCGGTGAAGATGTTGTCCTAAAGATAAGCATGTGGTCTGCAGTCATCAATAAGCCTTGACAGCTGAGAATCATTTCCTGCAGTGGAAAACAAATCTTATACCCTGGGAATCAATATATCCTTCATTGAAGGAGACTGTAGCGAATTAGACCGGTGCCTTGAAGACGACCGGCAGTGAGACCGAGAAAAAAAAACCTTAGTGTTGTATTGAAATGACTGTGATAATTATTCCTTCAACCTGGATTTGGCCCACATAAAACGAATTCTAGAACCTCAGTTGCGGTTGAAATCAATTACTGCACTTCAGGAACTATCGATATCAAAATAGTCAAATGAAGCAATTCCGATCAGCGGCGCAGTTCATAGGCCAGAGCATACTGATGCCTAGGAAGTGTGACGAGATAAGATGAGATTCAAGGCACAGATATGACACTCTAGTACAGAAACTTGTTCAAATCATGTAGTGAGATACAATTCAAGACCATTTCGGGGTTGAGTGCTTGAGGACTGAATGTAATAAGCTCGTGATAATTGTCCCTGGATCTCACTTAGATAACCACGTGTATATCAGCGGGTTTGACTTGAGATATGCAAGATATCGACATTTGGATCACACTAATGATCTTGACGCCTCGGAATTGTTCCCGGCCAATTAATAAAAATAAGAGGAAGATTAAACGCATTGTATTGATCGCTTGTAACCTAAAGACGGGTGAAAGGAATATAATTTGCAAAGATGCTGGGAAAACAATGTTATATTTGATTTCTGATGGAAGCACATGACTTTCATCAATCGGAACTGAGATAAACCTATTTCAAGTGAGGTGTGTACAAGAAGTGATTTGAAGTCCTCCCAAGAATACCTGTTTGCATCTAGAGAGGCGTTGTGTTCATCACGGAACGGTGCGAACAGTGAATCCATGGTAACATTGACCTTAGATAATCTTCTACCCCGCTTCACCAACATCTATGATTGGGATAAATCCTTGATCCCCCTTGGGTTCGAGAAACTTCCGCTTATGTATATTGTACATAAGCTATACGACAAAGCATTGGAGATAAAGGCTTGTTCATGTAGTGATACAACAGTAGGTGCGCATTGAGGGGGGTGTTTCCCTCAAGATGGACAATACTTCCAGAAATAGAAATAGCTTTCGGGCTTTTGAAGGAAGTTTCATTCAGCCGTTTTGCTTTCTTGATAAGGTGCTATCAGGAATCAGACGTGGAGACTAGAATCTCTAACGACCATGCTGCAACATGTGTAGAATAAGATACGTACACGATCTCTTTGATGTATTGCTGTGGGTAGGTGTAGGTGTAGCTGTAGGTGTAGCTGGTCGAGGGACTAGGATTAGAAATCCGAATTGAAGAACTCATACCAACCAGTACATGAAATGAATACTCTCCGCCATTTGTTAGCTGACCCAGAGAGTTGACAGTGTGGTGCCATTTGGTTGCATCGGTTGAGTTTGGCGTGGTTGGTAAGATAAAAGAAAGTTTGCTTCGGTGGTAAATGCATTGTATGGCTACAACATGACTACAACATGCTATTCTTCATTTAGAGGTTCCGACCGAATGGCTGACCCAGTTTGAGACCCAAAGAATCGAACCAAAATTGATTAGCATTATGCATCTCGACGGTAATACACATGATTTTATGTATACTACCCACCAAAAATGCGGACTATTATTAGAATCCTTCACAAACTTGATATCTAGTCTCGGCCAGCAACCAACGAAAGGCAACAAAAGTAATAACTTACCACGGGACTTCGATCAATTTGCAAATTTTCCCTGTAAATTTCACCAGCTTTCGGTCCCTTGGCCCATAAGGAGGCCTGATACGATGAAATGAATCAACATATATATATATTGGCTCGGAGAGTTTGATACCTACCTAGGCACTCTTGGCTGAATCTGGAGATTTAAGACGAGAACTCCAAAGTGGTTCTTGAGAATATTTCCGTGTTATTCTTATTGGCTATCTATGAAGCATCGGTGATCAGTGATATTCAGATTCAACAACTTATAGATATCATTACTCCGTACATTCCCAAGAGGTCGAAGGGAAAGAAAAGGTCTAGCATCTGGAACATCAAAAAGAGAAGCTCTAAGAAGGGAAGGTACTAGGAGACAAACCACCACCAACACAGTAAAGGTATTGTAAATCAACTATCTAACCCTCTTCCTTTCTATTCTTCTCTATTTCTCCATTTCCTATTGCTACCCCTTCTGTCAACTTTCACCAGTTCCGAAATCATATCCTCCCTCCCCACCTTATCCAACCCCTCTTTATGAAGTTGTTCAATTTACCTTTTACTGCGCCTCATTAAAATACTACTGTCACTGTTCCCTCTACACCTTACCCATGAACACTTGCGATCAATAATATCTCCACCTTTGATATCCCAAATAGAGATAGGAGCCGCGTGTGTTTTCTTGGCTAAACTCTGGAAAGCAGACAGTTACATTGTTTTTTCTGTTTTGCGATTTCATCCGATCTTCAATCTGAATGGATTAACCCGCGACAAACCCCATACGACTTCAGACGAAGCTTCCCCAAAGCACCCCCAGAGCTCGTTCCGATTGTCAAGGACCATCACACAAAATGGCAGTCTCGACTTCTTCACCGCGATTGCACTTCGAACCTGATAGTGTACCTTTACCTACTTCATCTGATAATGCAGAACCAGCTTCTCCTGCTTTATCGTCGTCGACAGCTCTCGCACGGTTTGAATTCGAATCTGGTCGAGGAAATGAAGGGACAAAAATATTGATGGTAGAATGGGAAGATGAATCTACTGAAGGATCCATCAAAAATATGGGAGATTGGGAGGTATCATGGGAAGGAAAAAGTACCGTTCTATCTGCACGAGATGGAGCAGAAGGGAAACTTCATCGACTTTACTTTCTCCTGGCCCCGGGAGCCAGCATACCAAGAATAATAAAATTGTCACAAGTGGGAGGGAAGACAATTCAAACAAACCCATTACCGGCGATATTCCCACCCGAATTGGGCTTGACTGCACGACAAGCTGGACGAAAAGGTGTATTACATACAATATGGGCGAAGAAAAGAATATCCGTCTTACAAAGGGAAATTGATGAGGAAATGAAAACAAATGGGGAGGGAATAGGTTTAGAGATGGCCATGCAGGAAAAACAATGGATTGAGGAAAACTTTGGTGTTGGGCCAAGAATCACACAGCCAGATTTACAACAGAATGCTACTCCAACTAGTCCAAAAACACCCGGTGGTGGTAGGTTATCCGAGAAGCTTAAGGGGTTGAAGTTAGGAACTAGTGCCCACGACTTAAGTAATGTTTCAGGTATGTGTAAAGTTAAATTTCGAAGAATGAAGATGATGACATTAACAAGTCCTAGAACTCAAATTCGAAAGTCAGCAAAATCCATTATCCCCTGAACAGGGCGATGTCGCTGTATCGTCGTTCTCCTTGTTTCATGGAGGAACCTCGCGTCATCAACCACCACGTCTTGTCGCTCAACTTCCACCTAATCATTCCTCTCAATATGGAATGAATTCTCTAAACGCTGTCGCAATCGGTGATGTGTTACAAAGAACATCAGAAGAAGATCAAACGGAAGATGAATTATTCGCCATCAAGATGAGTCCAAGAAGTCCGGAGATGACCAAAAGTCCTTTTAGTTTCGCAACTAAGGATGTAGCTTTGAGTATGGCTCAAAAGGATTAGGATGCTCTATCGCCATATCTTTGGAAGAAAGTCGAGAAATTTAATTACGATGATATGACTGATGAATCAAACGAATTGATTTGAACGAATTGATTTGACAAAGTATTCACAACACTGGGAGGTTAGATTTTCAAAAGCTACGAAAACTTTCGCTTTATACCCACTACTTTGGTCGTCGAAAATTTGGATTTGGATAAAGTCTCAGCGTCCTATTTTAGATAGTTATTTGGCCACCAATTTTTTGTTCCCCAGACTGAATTATTTGAGGGTTTTTGGATTTAGGTCTGTTACCGTGTTTTACCAAGGTTCTAAATACACATCTAATTCACTACCGGACCGAAATACACCTCCGGAATCCGAAGCCACTTTAATTGTCCCAGCCGTCTTTATAAATCCCTCTTTTGTATTTGTATACATTGTTGATATACATAAGTCACAATTGGTCCGTTGAACTAACTGCTAAGTACCAACTACAAGTCTGTCTAACAATGCTCAGTCTAGGAATGTTTCCGTAAGTTTTGGCTAGAACATTAATTTATACTTTCTTTAGCTTTCCCCACGCGTGGGAATATCCCGTCCCGCTCCTCGTGGCATCTCGCGACTATAATAAAGTGCGAAAATATTAGTTGTCAGCTACCAACTGATCATTTCTGATGTGTTTACAATTTGAATCGCCTCAAGTACCTACCTAGGTAACTGGCATTCTACGTTCGTTGAGTGAACAACCTCATGGCTCGTGCCCACTGCTCTGATAATACGTAGGTGGTAGGTTGAATGTCGGACCATCATTGCCCGACCCAATGAATGATATTGATGTCTCGTTGCCCCTCATCCTGGTCCTATCAAGTTCAATAAGACCTGCTACTATGACACGACGACTTACAAGAGTGAACCTTGTTTCGGATCTACCTATGACCGAGGTCTTGCAACTTTCGCTCGTTTCAAACAACAGTTGGGGAGAGGGGGTTTTGAGGGGTATTTCAGACATCCCTTACAATAGCTTCATAAATTCGTTTTGCATTTGTTGTTTAACGATCCTCTCTGGCCTAAGTGACAGCTGCATTGCCGACTAGTTGGACGGACATTCTTCTTTCATCCGATTGCGAATTGTCAAAGCACGACGCTGGATGAATTTTTATCAATGGGAAAAGATCTGACAAAGTGTGGGTCATAATTAATCCATGATAACGTCAACGTGGTCGTCTTATTTTATCTGAGGACCTCCCACGCTTGTCATTTTATTTCTTGTAGTCGGAAGTCTTCAACTCTTTATTATACTCAATTAGTTATTGAGTTATCGCTGCAGTCAATCTTGAATTGATGGGGAGCTAGTTTGTTTCCTCGTTTATCGAACAAAGGGATAGAAATTCTCCGCGACAGTGATCTCATATTTATGTCAACATCTCAACTATCAACTCAAAGTTTACACCTCTTTACTTCGCACCTCTGACATCTCTTACCATGCCTACAAACACCACAATACCACTGGTGCCCCTATCGTCTACCTCTCTCCCATTTGTGGGAACTCCCTCTAAAACCACCATGCTCCTCATCATTTCAACATATCTCATCATAGTTCACTTCCTTCGCTTTTCGAGACAAGACTATATGATCAAAAAATTCGGATACAAAACCCGAGAATCATTGAAGAACATGACGAATACGGATGCGCAAGCAATTATCGGTCACATAGGTGAATTAGAATTCCCCCGTTTCTACGTTACCAGTCTTCAATTCGCCCTGTTCAAAACTTACGGTGTCCCTACAATCTCTAAACTCCTCGTCGATACAAAACAATTCAGTTCCAAGGAAACAGCGAGTAAACGTTACGAAGATACAACTGTATTAATTGCAGAATTCTCTTCTCATCACCCTCTTCATCCGAGAGTTTTGAAAGCGATTTCAAGAATGAATTATTTGCATTCGGGATATCAGAAAGCGGGGAAGATTTCAAATGATGATTTGCTTTACACATTGAGTGTTTTTATTACGGAACCAATTAGTTGGATTAGGGAGTGGGAGTGGAGAACACTGAATGAGATGGAGATTTGTGCAATTGCTACGTTCTGGAAGGGGATTGGTGATGCGATGGGTATTTCTTATCATAATCTTCGTCGTTTCAATGAATGGAGAGACGGAATTGAATTTTTCGAGGATATCAAGAAGTGGGCAGAAGATTATGAGAAGAAATTCATGGTTCCGAATGAGTATAACAAGAAAACTGCGGATGAATTGGTTCCACTTCTTTTGTTCCTGGTTCCAAAGGCACTACTACCCTTTGCGAGGGATGCGGTTGGGGTTCTTATGGGTCCTCTTCTTCGCTCCGCAATGATTTATCCGAAACCCTCGCGCCTCAATGAATTACTCACTATCTCTATACTACGTACTCGTCAATTAGTACTCCGCTACCTATCACTCCCAAGACCAGAATGGATGAGAGTTAGACAAATCTCGATGTCGGATGATAAGGGGGTAGATGGGAGATATCACAGTACGAACTATCTCGTGCATCCGTACTATCAACTCCCGGGTTTTTGGAATCGGTGGGGGCCGATGGCTTTAGTCACAAGGGTAATGGGAGGATTTGTACCGGATAAGAAGAGGAGGGATTGGTTAACGGAGGGGTATAGATTTGAAGATGTGGGGCCGGACAGAAGAAGAGGAGAGGGTGGGAAAGAGATGAGGGATACGGAAGAGAAATTGGAGAAGGAGAGAACTCCAGGGTGTCCTTTTGCTTTTGGGAGGTAGTTAAAAAGGACTGTGAGTGTTGCGAGGGTATGTTTTGTGAGGTCTGGATAGAAAGCCATAAGGAGAGGATTGATGATCTCGCTGGATACAACTTATGATACATGCGATAGGGAATCTGAAGTATGCACATACATGGGATTGGGTAAGGGATCGTAAATGGGAATGATTGTTTTGGATAAGCAATCTGGTTATTGATATTGTTTATGAATATACCCACTCCGCCTTCATCATGTCACTGCATCTCAAGAGAATTTAATTTCACAATGACAAGAGAACGAAATGCAAAGAAAATGTCGCGGAAGTCTACAATTAAACCACGATTTCTGACTGTTTACTATTTAAATAAATGGGTATCTTGAGACTAAAACAAAAACTCCAAAAGAAATGGGGATCCTAAAATCATAAACTCCGTGAAAAACTTGTGCATTTCAATTTCAAACTAAAATCATGCCATACTTCATATCTCTCAATCCCCTCTCATGCAGAATTTATCTAAGCCCCGTGCCGTGCCATGCCATACCACAATATCCCAGAAGATGTCAGATCCATAACCCTCAACAATCATGCAATCCCACCCAGACCAAATGCCCTACGCCAATGCCGTTCCCAAGATATACCGATAAGCCAAATACTGTAGTGTCATGCGATACGAAATGTGAAAGGAGGCACCGTTTGTCAATATGTTATGGATGTGATAGAGAAGGCGAGGAAGAAGAAGAGGTGGTAGAGTATACCAGGAGAAAGACTCAAGACTTATTGTAAGTCACTATGCCATGGCGAAAGGAGCAGCGCCAGAGATATTGAAGATATATAGACAACTTAGAACGTTGACTTATTTTCATCAAAGGCAGAAAGATTATTTTCACCGAGAAAAAGAGAAGCGTCTGTGACGTCCAGATCTGTGACACACTCCGCGACGAATTCTGGCTTCCAGAGATCATTGACTTGGCCAGGCAGATAAAATTCCGTCTCGGTAGTCATCTTCTTGGGACCTTGCGGTTTCTCAGCAAATGCTAGCTTTGCAAAAGTTGCACCGCTAGCCCAGAGCTTGTTCTCGGCGTCTTTGATCCACAAAGCCAATCCTTGCGGCATGCTCTCACAGACCCCCCCACCATCTCGTTCTCCTTCCTTCAAGAAAAATCTGCAAGTTGGACCATCGGGATCATATTGGTATTCCCTGTTCATCCACCTGTTGATAAGCTCATCTCTCGCGAGGTCAATCTGTCGGAACATGTTGGAGGAGTGCACCATGTTGGCATCTTTTTGCAGGATTGGGAGGGGCTCACTATTCATGAAAGCGTCTGGGCTATCGTTAAACCCCAGAAGATGTGTTTCAGCGTGGTATCCAATCCTATGGCCCGTGAGTTCTTGGACGGCTAGAGTTAGTCCAGAGACAGTGGGTCTGGCCTGGATAGGAATGCGACTGAATTGATATTTTGGCTCGGCATTCTCAACATTCTTATCTAAGTCCTGAGCTGTGGACTCGGGGACATTGTCTTTTTTCTTTGATCCCGGAGCTTTAGTGTCAAGAGCGTCATCATTTTCGTTTGACTCTCGAGATTCAGTGCCGGACTCAATGTCGTTGCCATTATTGTCAGGATACTCTAAATTGGACCCAGCGGCATCACTTCCATCCTCGGTAGCTTGATCCCACGAAGCTTTTCCCTGTGCGTAAACCTTCGCGTTGAGCTCTTTTTGAGCTTGCGAGCGTCCTCTAATCGGGCTTGCATCGCTATCCTCAAGAGTTTCCCATCCAGAATCAGGAGCATTGGCATAGAAGTCAAAATCCCTGACAATTTCAATGACGGCAAGATTCTCTTCTTCCAATCCCTCTCTGATGGTCTGTGTCACACAGTGCACCTCGCGCTCATCGGTCGGCCATCCATTTACGTAGAAGCTTTCCAGAAGCTCGGCTCCTTCTGGAAATTCCTCGAATTCGACATCTCCGGGAGCGTACTCAACCTTGATGAGTACCCATGGCTCCCTATCAAGCATCTCACTTGGTTCTTCGTGAGATGATTCAATGGGGAACCCAACTTGTCCAACCACAAAGGCTAAATCTGCAGGGGGTCCTTTCATTGTATCTTCGACAATGTATTCACCGATGTTTTCGACATTATCATCAATTAAAAATCCTTGGTCATCGTACAATCGCAAACTGTCTTGATGTCTTGAAGCAAGGGAGCCACCCATAAAATTCTCTGGGGCTGGAACTGAAGACAATTGAACAGGTGCAGTAGGAGCTGGAGATGGTCCTCTTAGTGGCGAAGCACTATACAGATCACCTTCGTCTACCTCGTTTGGGCCATAGATTTCCGAGAGAGTGCTTTTCTCGGGATTGAAGTTTAACTTCTGCGGTGGCTCAATACTGGTATTGCGTGTGGACAAATCACCACTATTACTACCATTGATAGAGTCGAGGATTTCCTTGGAATCTTCACTATCTGATGTTAGGGCCGGGGCAGTTCTTTGCCCAGTCAATGCTTGTGCTTCAAAGAGCGCGGCCAATCGAGACTTCTTTGGCGAAACAGATATCTCAATCATCTGTAGGCCAAAGTAAGCCTGTGGAGCAGGGATTTTAGGAGTCTCCTCTTCAACCGAGTCTTGTGTTCCTTGCCCAGATGTAGGTTGCGCAATGAAGAATTTTGCAAAACGAGATTCTTTTGGCTGGGCAGGGGAATCAACCATCGCCAAGCCAGAGTTGCTAACTGGAGCAATATTTTCAGAGGCATTTGAAACTACATCCTGTGATACCTCTACCTTAGCGCAACCAGTCTCCTGTTGTGCTTTGAACAATTCAGTCCATCGAGATTGTTTTGGTTCGATTGACGTCTTGACCAACGCGAGACCAAAGTGAGCATTGGGAAGTTGTGGAGGTCTTGATTCCCCATATTGAGCTGCTTCTTGTTCTCGAGCTTGTTGAACATGGGCTTCTTGATCACGAAGCGCTGCCTGCTCAAGAGTATTTGCATCAGTTGAAGGCTCACGAGAAGCGTGGCTAATAAACTGTTCATTGTCAAGTAACAATTGCTCATCCCGAAGCTTCTTCCACGTACGGTAGTAGGAATTGAGGTCAAAGAAGTATAGACGTCCGTCGACTCGAGGATGTTTACACTGTTTGGCCTGGCATCCATACCACCCGCAGAAATTGTTAAACGCGTACAATTTATCCTCGGGATTTCCCTCAAGATGGACTACTGCTTTGAAGGTCACGCCTAGCCAGTATAATTTTGTCTGGTACAGAGTCTCCAACTGAACCCAGCGCTTCTGAATCCTGTTTAGTTGGTGGTACTCATCTGGATTAGTCCATGGTTTTGGGAGCCAAGGATCGCTACCTCTGAAATCATCTATTCTGGTTGGAATCGGGTTGTGGGGACCCCAAGGAACGGTGAGACCAGGAGGAGGAAAGACTGATCTGAGTTGGCTGTAGCGTGGAATTCTGTACGTGCGTACAAGTTCTTCTGCATGAGTCTCCCACGGTTCTTTGACTCTCTGAGGCACAATCACTTCCTCAGCTTTTTCATTGACGACATTGAAACTATCCTGCTCGACAGGGAAAGTGTTTCGAAGCTCTGATAGATAGGCTTCTTGGTTCGCAAGCTGCACTGACATTTGCTTACTAAGCTCCAACATGAAGACTCCTTGTTCCACCGAGTCCGGTCCGTTTCGTGATTGTGATTCAGACGCAACCTCCAAGGTTCCAATTGTAGTAGGGGAGTAAACAATATCTGTTGCCGAATTCGGAATAGAAGTCTTTCCCGCAAGAATACCAATTGGTGCAGTGACCATCGGAACAGTAAACTCTGCAAGAACAGAATGATGTAAATTGAGTCGAGGCTCAATGTACATGTCAGATTCATCATGAACAATGTAATTGTTGGGATCATTGAAAATTGCCTCATTCTCCGCATCAGAAGGAGTTAGACTGGCACGTCTTCCAGTTGGATAATGCGAATTTGGCGAAACTAGATTCCCAGGTGCCGAGTTGCGTCGTTGACGGACCATATATTCAGTATCTTCATGCCGAATGGTAGAAGCATCGTTGTCACTGGTGGGCTTCTCAGATGATTGAATTCCATCATCAACAATCTGTGAAAGTTCGGCCGTGGACGCCTGAATCGAATCAGGAGCAGAATCGAAGTATCCGATTGGTTCGCTTGCCGTTACCACCACTTGTACAGCTTCTGCTACCTCGGATGATTGATCGTTAACATCATCCAAATCGCCATCAAAAGCTGATTCGATGACAGACGCGGGTACTAATGAAAGCGCAGCAATATCTGCAATCTCTACATCTTCAATAGACTGGTTACCATCAGCGACTGCCATCAAAATTGGCAATGCAGTCTGAACAAATGAAGGACCCGTAAGTCCATCGTCGATGTGATAGCTAGTCGTGTTGTCTGCGCTAGCATGCTCTGGGACTTTTACAAGTGTCTCGACTGTGTGACTACCTGTCGAAGGATTTGAAGAGCCAACAAGTGTTGTCGATTCGGGTGCTGATTCTAGTGAGTTAATGTCAGTGCATAGTTTCATGGGCGGATTCTTAGATATCACGGATTTGCTTACCTGCGGAATGTCTTCTCGATCTGCTACCGGTCAAGAAGTCAACGAGATTCTTGACTCTATTCTTAGTCGAGTTGGCAGTCTTGCTGGGATATTGGCTCTTGATGAGCTTCTTGGACTTTGTGGTATTTTGTTGGTTCTCGATCTTCTTGTGCTTGGCGGAGAAAACGCGAGTCACCGAGCGGAAGACCTTTCTGAAACCCATTGTTGTGGTAGGCACAATGAGAAAGGTTGAACTGATGTGTATTAAACGAGGTGGATATTCCGTGTTATTGGATGTGATGAACAGATACTAGCAACTGGATGATGCTAGAAGAAGATGATCAGGTAGTAAATTAGAAGTTGATGATAAATAGAAAATATCAATTGTATCGAGAAATATAAACTGCGTGAAAGTAGAAGTTGTAATTTGCTTTGTAGTTACTTTGCTTTCGTGAAGTGCCATGTCAAGAAAAAGTAAAGGGGATTAAGATGAAGCAGAGGAAGTCTTAAGTAGTAGGATAGAATAACTGTTCCAAGTCTCCAAAGACGCTAACATGTATATGTTTGGTATAATACTGTACTGGCTGTTTATGGCTGAATGAACGACTCTGTTGAAGGGTATAGATGGTTGTCATAAGAAAGATGCTGCCGTAGCTATCTTATGGGAACCAAAAATGTTCGGTGCGGCCCTGTCAGTACAGCATTGGTTCAGCAAATTGATTGGTGTCGTATAAACACGTTATGTATTTTTATTCCGGCTCCAAATTTACTAGTTACGATGATTTTCAAAAGTTGTGAGGAATTATCAACCCTATCTAGTTGCATGTTGACCACTGCCGCTCATAATTTGAACTTTACTCCTACCCCATAAAATGAAAGTGAGATAATACATAACGTACAGTATAATCTATCGCACTTAACTTCAAGCTAGTCATATAGTTGTACTCTAGATTGGATTTGAAGTTCGGGATGGCTGTTGTATAGGTTGACTTGAACTAGAAGTTTCTCAATGGCTCAACTACTTAGAATGTGCTCCCCTCCATCCCACGCATCTGAATCCTATTTTCTTCCGTCAACTAACCAGGATCTATTGACAAGCTCCGATAGTAATTCAAGTCACTTCAAGAAAAGAAGTACAGTCATAGCCATTATTATTCTCATCGAGCAACGACGATAACGGCATGGCCGACACGTTCTTCAAGATGTTTTTGATTTTCAGACAGGTGAAGCTAATTTTCGCGATAGTTGGACTATCATTTTGACGTTCCCCTGCAACATGTATCATCCTCTTAGTGGGATTTTCCCGTTTCTTTTCGCAGCCCTCTCAATCATAGTTACAATGTTTATTAACACTATTTGGTGAGCTTGTGGAACCTTTTACGTACGATACATGTCGATTCAAATAACAGCTTATCTGCCACGATATCCACGGTTGATCTGCAAAGCACTGGCAGCTATACTGACCACGCGTAGCAAAGCAAATGTTCGGTAATCTCGCCCTCATGCAGGTGCTTTTGAGATGCTTTCGAGCATCTTAGCGGTGCATTATTGAAGATATAGCGGCCTCGGGTGAACTATCGAAAGTGAACGCCCGATACGAAAGGCAAACGGTTGGGGAATTACTATATTATCATTCGCAAATGAGAAAGAACAAGAAGAATAAGTGGAGAGCACATCTTATCATACACACTGAACATTATAAGGGTTGCGCCTTTATTGTAAAACGATGTTCGACTAACAATGATGACGATGAGCTATGAAAGCTCGAATTATGTAGGGAAATCTAGATGCCACTGCATACTAGGTAACAAAGAGTTGATGCACTGCATCTTTTATTGTTGGTCTGCTTCAATTCCATTATGCCGAACTATCAGTATCAAAAGTATTATGAAGCAAATGAAAGTTGTATCGAAGGATGATGAATCAATACACCCATCATGCTTCATGAATTGCCATAGTTTAGCAGCAAGCTTGGGTTTCTTCCTATTCAACAATGCAAAGGGAACGGCACAGGGACGTGGTGGCCACGATGTAGAAGCCTCAATCATTTGAAGCTGTCCTGAAGTGGGTACATCAATGCAGAAGGCTACGTTTTCAGAGCTCAAGCCCGAGCTACTGTCAAGCTCTCTTAAGCTGCCAGCATAGCAAAGGGGAGAAGGGGAGCCGTCAAAAAATGGTTGATGCACACTCATTCTAGGATAATGCTTCTCTCCATCACGGTGAGAACTCAAGCTTCAAGTAGAAAGCAAGTTGCTTAACTTTTATGATATTGTTGTAAAGGAATCGCCGGCAAGTATCAAAAAAGAAGAAAATGTGGCATATAACCTTACAATGTCTTGCGAGATTTGCCATATAGCTCGCGCCGTACCCATTCGCTTTGCTTGCTTGAAAGCATTATCTCGAAACATACAACTTGAGAAGTGAAAACAGGGAAGGCTTGGGAGGGAAGTGAATTTCAAAATGCATTGACAACTTTCAGAGATATGGCTAAGAAGCGCAGGCAGTAATGTTATCTATTAGATCAAATAACACCAGCTAACAGTGTTGAATTAAACATTCGCAGCGAGTGACTTTTGGCGAGTGAAGCATGTGGTTTTGGTGGTGAGATGAGAATGAGGTTGTTCGCAGCTCCCTAGTTTATCGTGCACGGCCCTTCTTCAATATCACAGCAAGCTCGAAGCTCCCAAATCCCCAGCACAAAGAGCATCTTACAACAATCCAAGAAATTCCAGCGACGAGGTAATCCATTCGAGTTATTCAGCTGGAGCGCAACTGGGTTTCTCTTGATCCCACTTTCTCTAATAGTACCTACCACTTCTATCGACTAGCAATCCCTCAGAAGTTCCAACTATGTCTGTTCCTACGAAATACCTATTGGTATCTTTACCAACATCTATCTCTCAATCCAGTGATAAAGAGGAAGCCTTAACAGCTCTCCGGTCTACAATCTCCACCGATAACGGGACTACGATACCATTCAAGATTCCTGAATTCAAAATCGGTACACTAGATGCATTGGTTGGGCAAGCAGATGATCTCGCAAAGTTGGAAAGCGCTTGTCAAGGTGTTGTAGCAAAAGTTGGGGAATCTCTTCGCAATTTATTGGAAGGAGATGAGAGCAAGATTGAACAACAGAAGACTGTGAATGACAGTGAGTCTGGTGATCTGCGAGCTTGTGTTTGCGATTATGGGCTAATAGTTTGATTATAGAACCCGCGGATCAATACCTACGTACTTTCTCATGGAACAAAGTCAAATATCGTGCCGATAAACCACTCGCAGAGTTGATCGATTCGTTACAAAAGGTTGGTATTCTTTTATAGGGAGAGTTAAAGCATTGCTGATCAAAGATAGGAACTTGTTAGTATCGATAACGATGTTAAGGGTAAAATGAATCAATATAACCAAGTCAAGACGAATCTTACAACATTACAACGGAAACAAACGTAAGAACTTTGAATCCGAAAATATGGCAAAAAGCTAACTATGTGAAGTGGAAATCTCTCTACGAAATCCCTGACTCCGGTTGTCGATCCCAAATTACTGGTACAAGATTCCGAATATCTCGAAACTCACCTCGTCGTTGTTCCAACAAATGTCAAGAAGGATTTCCTCAAGACCTATGAAACCATATCGCCAATGGTTGTTCCAAGATCCTCCGTGGAAGTTACCCATGATGACGAATTCACATTATTTGCGGTTACAACGTTCAAAAAACACAGCGCAGATTTCCAGCACAAATGCAGAGAGAATAAATGGACACCTCGTGATTACAAATACGTAGAGGGTGGAAAGGAGGTGGAAAGAAAAGAGGCCGAGAAAGTTGAGAAGGACGAGCGCAAGGTATGGGGCGAAGCTCTAAGACTTGGTAGAACTGGTTGGAGTGAAGCTGTCATGATATGGATACATGTCTTAACTTTGAGGGTATTCGTTGAGACAGTCCTGAGATATGGATTACCCCTGGATTTCGTGTGTGGTTTGGTTAAGGTATGCGTATTGAGCCCAAGTTTTGTCAAGTTTTACTAATTCTTTCCAGTCAAACCCCAAAGGGGCCAAGAAAGCGAAAGCGGCACTCGATTCGACATATGGTTACCTCGGAGGTAATGCCTTCGGTCGAGACAAGAAAGGAAAGGCTTTGAAAGATGATTCAGCATTATCTTCAGAAATAGCTGCAGCGGGAGTTGGCGGAGGAGAAGGCAACGAGTACACGGCCTATGTCTATTACGAATTCGAAATCATATAGATAGTATAGTGTTGGGGGAATTATGTGGATATGGCGATTGAAAGTCGGCGCATGGCAATGGGAACATATTTGTTGAAGCATGCATTTGTATTATTGTATCGTAGTAAGAGATATCAACAAAGCAATTGTTTTCAAATCGATCAATGTTTTTTATTCATTGAATTCTATAATATCTAGCATTTTTGATGAAATAATCCTTTTCAATCGCTCGAAATGTCTTGCCCAAGGTATCTAAATTTACAACTTCAACAACTTCTCCTTCTCCAAATACTCCACAATCTTCTGCACGCACTCCTCTACACTCAACTTATCCGTCCTCAAATGAATCTCTGCCTTCTCGGGCTCCTCATATGGCGCACTGATACCAGTGAAATCCTTAATCTCACCAGCTCTAGCCTTCTTATACAATCCCTTTGGATCTCTCTTCTCTGCCTCCTCAACAGGAATATCGATGAAAACCTCAATAAATGGAATAGCCTCGTCCCCATTAGCGGCTTTTTCATGCAATTCCCTCGCAACAGCTCGATCTGCCTTGTAGGGAGAGATGAATGATGTTAAAGCGATGGTACAACTATCCGCGAACAACTTTGCGACTTCGGCAATACGGCGAATGTTCTCGTTGCGGGACTTCTCGTCGAATCCGAGATCCTTGTTGAGTCCAAAGCGGACGTTGTCGCCGTCGAGACGATATGCGGCGTGTCCGAGATGGAGCAGATGTTGTTCGAGAGCGGTGGCAATGGTGGATTTTCCAGAGGCAGAAAGTCCGGTAAACCAGATTGTGAAGCCGCGTTGTTTGCGGAGGGTGGTGCGCTCGGCGCGGGTGAGGGAGGGGTGCCAAGTGATATTTCTGAGGGGGTGGTTAGTATTGTTTATCTTTGATTATTTTGCTTTCCATTGAAAACTCAGGACGAAGATAGAATTCAAAGTTTACACGCAAAGAGGGAGGACATACGTAGACATTTTAAAGATTTGTATGAGAAAACTGTGAGTATTTTTTTTCGAAAAAAGTTGTGAAGATTAAAGAAATAGAGAGAGAAGAGCAATCACGCAATCACGCAATCGAAATTCAATGGATGGCCGTCGCTACCAAGCCGAATGTCTCCCCTTATTAACCCGCTACTGATGCACCATAAAAATCTGCCCCGCACTACACATAAAGTTGGCAAACGCGTAATATGTTTCTGAATGGTGGGGAATTTATGATCACGTGGAAGTTGTTTTGCGAGCATCATTCAGGGGGAAGTAATCTATCTCCTGCATTGTTACATTGTGGTACGGCTGGCCGCTAGGACGATGAACAGTTTTGTCCAAGATTTAGAAGTTTGGAGATTGGAAGTTGGTACTGATATAAAATAAGGCCATGAGTCTAATGTCTTTCTATGGAAGCAAGGTTACTAGGTAATTCTACCAGTAAAATCTAGACCTCACGCTTCTTGTCTAATCATATATGCGTCTAGAACGCTGAATGCGCACCATTTGTCTATACTTGAGAACTTTGATCCCCTGTAACCTTCAACTGAGGAGACGTCCCCTACAACATTCTATGAGACCGGGTATATTCTAGCCATCATCTGAAGATTAATTAGCATCAATTATAATATCATCCTAGCTTTCAAAACTCACCTTAGCCTGTCTAGGTTCAATAAATAATGCATTTGCCTCACATAAGACTTTCGGTTTCTCTCCCTCTCCAACTAGAGTCTCAATTCTTCCTTCAACCCAAGCCTTTCTGCCCTCAACTTTCGTAGTCTCCGCTCTCAAGACTACAAAAGTTCCTGCAGGTGTAGGTGCTTTATAATTGACTGTCAAAGTAGCGGTCATACCAATCTTATTCGGTAATGCACCAAAGCAACATCGTGCTAGTCCCTCGTCTAACATCGTGGCTAGAAATCCTCCATGTATAATCGTTGGGTGTCCACAAAGATCTTCTCCTAGGTATGAGATTGACACAAGAGATTTCCCGCCTGCCTCAGTCCATACATATGGTGGTACTTGAACACGTCCTGGGCCCATTAATGTTCCACCTGTAAGATTATGTCCTCGCTGTGATTCTGGGATTTTCATGTGAGGCCTTGATTCTGTGAACTCGGGTCGGCTTCGTAGTTTCTTCACAACTGGATGATTGTTTATATAGGCTTCGACTTCTATAGATTTCGCATCGGTTGGTGTATATAATTTAAGGGACTCCTCATCAGATGGGGGATCAAGTATAGCATTGGCGGCTTTGAAGGCTGGATAAGCAGCTATTGAGAAGCCTACGGATGTGAAGACAATAGCAATTCCAAAGAAAGTGAGCGTTCGTAAGAGTAATGAGGGTTGCGGAGGTGAAGGCGGGGGAATGGTAGCTTTGTGAGGTTAATTAAAGCTTTGAAAGGGGAATGGGGAAGAACTTACTCTCAGCATTGCATAATCGACGAGCTGCGGTAAATGTTCGAGAAGAACTCAGAGGAAATGAGTTCCTTGAAACTGTTCCACGACATTGTGCAAGTCCTGAACTGCGAGTTACAGCTTTGTATATACCAGCTCGAGGCTGTAAAATTTGGCGAGAGAAAGACATTTCAGATTGTGCTATTTTCAAGCTACGATCTTTGCATGCTGATATAGAGAAGAAACGGCAAGTCTATATAAAAGTTCCTACACTAAACGTCAGCTAACAAAACGATTCGTGCGTAGTATATTTTCTAGTAGATATCGCAATTGATAGAGTGTAAATAAGCCGAGGATAATGATTTCCGGATCGGCCCATTAAAAACCGGTGATATGTTCTGCCGGGATCTTATCTTATCTTATCTCAAGAGATCAGCTAGCCTTCGCCAGCTAACAAACTACTAGGTAGACTAGCAAATTAGGTACGTATTGATGCATTTTGTACCTGCTTTAGTCTGAATCGATGATATTATATGAAGGCCTAAGCTAGGGGTCATAGTTAGCAACTCTGATATTGTAAATGTGAGCGGGTATTGTGGGAAAAATCTAGCACATCCTTCAACTACCAAACAACGACGTCATCTTCTGGGAGTTCTGGTCATCAATCACTTCAAACCACCTTGAGTCCCATATAGTACCTGCCCCGTATCCAAACAATTGTCACTCTATCATAATCATCACGTGAATTGGGAAATTGACAGCGAAAGAAACGTACAGCCAAGTAAGTCAACACCTGTTTTCAACTGATGCATAATGATCAACATTAAAGCCCCTCATTTTATGCAGTTACAGCTACCCCTGTTTGACCTCAGCCCATTTACTTATAAGGCGGGAATACCCATCATAAACTGACCTTCGTCCAAATACATTCACCTCAACCTCGCAATATTGAATAAACCTGATTTGTATTTCAACTCTCGATTATCTTCATCTTGCACAATCACTTTCTCGAACACAAATCCAAAAACATCAAGTCAAACAACACTATCCGTACGTTCATCATGGCAACTGCAGAGACTGTCCAACTTGGCGATGTTCATGCCCCAAAAGAAGATAGCATCATTGCTTTCAAGAAAATCGAAACAGAACTCAAGAAGAAACTTCAACATCTCCGCCACGAAACCAATAGTTCGTCTCCCTTTCTGTCCCCTCTCCCCTCCCTACACTCTTCCCCAACCCCAACCCCATTCCCATCACTAACCCACTTCCCTATAGAACACGAGCCCCAATATTTCGCTCCTATCTCTCACGTCTCAGATCACACCCTTACCTCCTTCACTTCCTCTTCCCTCACCTCCGTCCGCGTAGCCACTAGTGCCTATGGACTTCACCTCCTCGGCAAAGTTCTCATTCCAGAAACCGAAGATAAATATTTCATGTTCCGAGCTTTCATCCCCGGAGATTCAGATACTGCTACTCTCCATTGTATACACATGGAAGAAACGGATGTTGGAGGCGAGGAGGGAAAGTTCTTCAGAGCAATATTTGGGGAGGAGGATGAGTTGAAGTGGTTTGATGAATAGATTTTCAGTGCAGACAGGGTAGAAAAAACGAGGGAATGTATGGACTTAGGAAGTTATAGGGTTATCGATGATTGTGGTTTGGCCGTAGGAAACCATGGGCACTTGAACAGGGAAATGAGCAATAGTATCTAGAATCAGGATGTTTCAATCAATTATTATGCTGCCTGGACTCGTGATTTGGAATGGGTATAACTTCTTGAATTCATCTCGAGATATCCATACTGACTACCTGCAATCGTTTTTACATAACACCCATCACAATTATGTGTGAGCATTTTCCTTTCCCCATCTACCATATTACTACTTTATCTTCCCTTTCCCTTTCCATTTCCCATACCCATGTCCTCATCTCCATCATCTTTGTCCAACATAGCCGCATAATCCTCCGCACTAGCGAATGTTGGAAGATTCTTAAGTTTCCTCTTCTTGCTTCTGCTAGTCTCTTTCTTCTCTTCTTCCGCTTCAGGGCTCTTTGCTCTCTGTAATTCAGCTTCGAATAATGCATCCATATCCGATCCTGCCTCATCATCGCTGTCCTTTAGGTCATCATCTTCTTCCGAAAAGATGCCTTCTCCATCGTCTTCCTCAGCATCTTGCATATCCTCATCCTCATCTTCTCCTTCAACATCGACTTCGTCATCCGATCCCTCAATATCAACACCACCTTCAGAATCATCCTCGGACATGTCAAAGTCATCCATATCCAAATCATCATCATCAGACTCTGGACCCTCGATATCTGGCTTGCTTTCAACCAAAGCTTGCCAAATTTCATCCTCATCTTCATCCTCATCATCTTCTCCATCTTCACCCTTCTTCTTCTCCTTCTTTTTAGATGCATCCTTACCCTTACCAATCTGGTTAAAGTATTTATGGAAGAAGACTTCATCAACCGCAACATCTTCTGCCTTCTTTCTCCAGAATGCTTCCGAATTGACAGATTGTTGGACCTTAGTACCACGATTGGATACAAGGATACCTTGACTTGCCCCACCAGCAAGAGGTTGCATAAGGGAACTTCCCTTTGGTGCTCCAGCTGCTGCTTTTGCGTTTCTGTAGACAAAACGATCTAGGAAGTGGGTTAAGGTATGGGAAGCAAGATCAGGTTTAGGTGGCATTTTCTCATCATTAACAAGGCGGTCGACAAATAGAGATACAGATGGGTGGAAATGTCTCAAGAAAGGAATCTAATATTATTAGTGAAATTTTCTCATTCAATAGAACGCAACTTACAATTTCCCACAAACAACTTTTATCAGCGTTGCTATGTTCTGGATCTCTCTTCTTTCCATCATATGTGTCTGTTCTGGGTTTCGGCGGGGCAATTGTAGCCTGAATATCTGTATTCTCTCCTTCTTCAGGTACATCTCGATATACCTCTTCTTCCTCTTCATCATTTGCTTCGGGAGTATTAAGTAGAGTCTTGAGTCCAGGGAATGTGACTTCTAGCTCTCTTATCAAATAGATGATACCACAAATGAATGGAGGTTGATGAAGAGTGACGACTTGTAACATTCTCTTCGTAAAAGCCTTTACGCGCTTGATATTGACATCTGATTTCAAAGCCCTATAGAGTAAATTGAGATACAGTGCATGCTTCGAAGATGTGATTAGACGAGGATCGAGCAAGGATTCGTAGAGAGTTCTATAGAATCTGTCGACAGCAAGGTGTTTTGTTGTTGATAATTGCTCAATCAACATCAAAGCTTGAATACTGGTGTTGAAGTTGGATGAATGTGTGATTCTGAATAAAGTATCCATATGTTTCTCAAGGCTAAATCTAGTCAGCATTGTCCACGGCCAATATAATTCTTGAAACTTACGTTAAATCATCAGTCTTTGTGAATGGGAATGCACGATTGACACCGGTCAAAACAGCAGAGATCATCTTCTCTGTTGTCTCTTCACTTGCCTGCTTTGCTTCCTCTTCTGCTGTCAACTTTTCCTTTGCTTTCTTTCCCATAGCACCTCCACCTCCTTGGATCTCTCCTTTCTTATTGAGTTTAGGACCAGTAGGCTTGATAACTTCGGGCTTTTTAAGAAGAGAAACGAAAAGGCCGAAGTAAATGCTCAAAAGTTTCTTCGCAACCTCTTCCTCTTTCGAACTGAGAATCGTTTGATTGAGAGTATTGATGGCGTAGTATTTAGCGTGTGAACTCTGTCCAGGTCTCAATATAAGTTCGTTCTCGATTGAGTTGATAATGATAGGTTTCATCAAAGGATGGGAGGTTTGAAGTTGCATGAGGAGATATGATGATCGTGAAGCGATCTTTTTATCTGGATCTCCAAGTTTGTTGACCAAGAGTCGAAGTAAATTGGATTCTTGTTCTGGCTTATCCTTTAAGAGTTCGTAGACGTACATGACAGCTCTTGAACGAGCATATTCTACCTCATCGCTACACCAAACTTCCAGAATCTTGAGCATATCAAAATATGACTCCTTGAGCCAATCTTCATACGCCCATGAAATGAGATGTGCTTTGGTCATGTTTCCTGGTAAAGGTTGTCCTGATTTCCAAACACCAGTGTCACTTTCTTGCAATGTGCCGAGAAGTCCAGGTTGTGAAGCAAATGTACGAAGACGTCTATCCGCAGGGAGCACCACGCCAGCCCCGAGCAAATCCTTCATAGCTCCCAGTGCTGTAACGGCTTGTCCTCTACTTCTTTTCTTTGCCAGATCCAATAAACTTTCGAATGATCTTGTAGTATGGACTGGGGATTCTTGAACAACCAAAGTTAAAGCGGAAATTTTGTCAGATAATGTACCGGAGGACATAATAGTAGCAAGGAAACGATGTGAAGAAGTCGCAGAAAGATGTTTCGAGGCATATAGAGTACTGTCGGCTTCAAGAAGGGCTTTGGCATATTCGTTCAGGTTGTTGATTGACGATCGATATGGTCCTGTCTCGCTGAAGTCTCCTGCAGGAAGGATGGGGAGTTCCGCTGCATGCCAATCTGGTCGCGCTTCAAAATTCTATAATCGGTCAGTGGACTCAAAATAAAAGTAAAGAGCTACTAACCAGGCGATTTTGATCCTTTACAGATTCTTTGACTTGAACCGCCGCAGGTTGCTCTGCCACTTTGGAATTCTTTAAAGGTTCTTTGACTTTGGTCGCACTTTTCTCTGGTACCTTAGGTGCCTCTTCCGGTTCACTGGATTCTGATTCCGATTGTAAAGCCTCGTCCCGCCAATCATCAGCATCTCCCTCCTCATCCTCCTCGTCTGCTTCTGCTTCAGGAGCTTGTCCTTCAATTCCAAGACCTGCTACAAATTTGGCAAACTCATTTTTGAAGTCCTTGTCTGCGGATTTAGTTGTTGGTTTTGTCTCATTTTCGGAATCGGATTGTGCATCGAGTACAAGATCTAAATCTTCCTCTGTTCCTCCCAATGCCAATATTTCTTGTAATAAAACTTCTTTTTCATTTCCTCCTGATTTTGGCGCTTTGTTGACCTGACGATCTTGATCTTCCTTATTGGTATCGCGCTTCCGTTTTTTATTGTTTGACACCATTTTGTGCAATCAAAGTAAATTCGATTGGAATGATGGTGGTGAAAATATCGAGGGGTGTTTAATTTATTTCTGATCAAAGTTGCGACACCATTAGAAGTTCTTGATAGGAAAAAAAGTTTATTTCACCGCCCTTCATTCTGCCACTGACTGACGGGATAAAGATTTTCCGATGCTACGAAAGCTCAATTCCCCAATATCATGTAAATTGAAACTTTTCATTGGCTTGGTGACATGATGGTCAATGTGAATAAAAAGGCAATCCGAAAGATATATATGATAAGAATGAAAACATAGTATTTCTTCCTATTTTTTCTTATCCCAACTGTTCATTCGAAGTTGTTCTGAACGTAGGACGCAGGACCGGCAGGTACTTCAAGATGCATTCCCTCCGTATTTCGAGGTTTGGAGGATCTACAACAAACACTTGGAGTCTATGTCGGCGTACAGCACTTTTACCGCGGTCTTTCAAGCTTTCATATACTCAAACGCAATCGAATCTTTCTATAGTTGTAGGTTCAGATTCATCATGTATACAATCTCCAATCACGTGGGTATGTTATTGATCAATTGATATGGTAGAATGATGATAGGGCAAGATTATCTAAGTTTTGGATACCTACTGGTGGTATAGCTGCAAGCGCAGATGAAGGTAAAATTCAAACTAGATGTGTTCATCGAGTATGTGAAAACTGATTCGAAATAGATTCTCATGCAAAACTTATTCGAGGAGGGTTCTTACGTCAGGTGTGTTGTCAAGTCACTCCTCACTCATAAGGCATGCTCTCACACAGTATCAATAGGCTCACACAGGTATCTTTCACATGTTACCGCTAGGAAGAAGAGTACAGGACAAATTAGAAGCACTCATTGATAAGCACATGTCAACGTTAGGTTAGCAATCCCGTTCCGCCAATTTATTTTCGCCATTCATGCTAACATTAATGTCTTCTGAAAGGCGCATCGAAACTTGCTTTGTCATCTCTGTCGTCTGAAGAGCTCTGGGCTAAAAGTGGTCGATTGAACTCTAGTTCTGAGGTACTACCCATTAATTGATCTTATTGCCATAATTGTAACATCGTCAGCTTTTCCGATTGGAAGACCGAAAGGAGGCGAGGTATCTTCTTGCTCCTACACATGAGGAAGAAATCACGGAATTGGTTTCAAACTCGGTCAAATCATACAAAGAACTTCCAGTTCGTTTATACCAAATTAGTTCGTTCAAATCTGTCATCTTTTCTGTTCCTCGCTCATTTATAATTAGCTCGAAAGTATCGTGATGAGCTACGACCGAGGCAAGGACTTCTTCGTTCTCGAGAATTCGTCATGAAAGATCTTTACACGTTTGATTATAACAACACTTCCGCTCTGTCAACTTACGAAGACGTCCGCAAAGCATACCATAATCTTTTCGATGAACTAAAAATTCCATATCTCGTAGCCGAAGCCGATTCGGGAGACATAGGTGGTGACCTCAGCCATGAGTTTCACTTTCCTACTAAAATCGGAGAAGACAATATCATCAGTTGCAGTAAATGCAATTATGTAGTAAATGAGGAATTAGCAGAAAGCGGGTTGCCAAAATCGAATGAGACTGAGAGTTTGAAGAATGAGTCCAAAAACCTGAAGAAGGTTGGTGGGTTCTCTCGTGATGGATCTACCCTCATTGTCACTTGGTTTTATTCTGAAAATGGAGAGGAGTATGACTTGAACATAAGTGCAATAAAAAGACTTATACCGGACTATGACCCTTCGAGGAAAGTGGGACATGTGGAATTGTCGCGACTCATCAATGACGATTTTATACTCACGGATATATGTCTCAACAAAGCAGATGGAATCCAAATCACTAATGTGATTAATCTTATTGATGGACGAGTCCCTCTTGAACTTTCAGAGGCAATTTCCAGGAAACCAGAAGTGCACTCTGATTCGTCTTTGAATAAGTTTAAAATTTCGTCTTTCGCCCAGGATTCACTTACTGGGGAACCATTAAATTTGAAGCGTATTGCGGAGGGCGATGTTTGTCCCAAATGTCAAGAACCGACGTTGAAAGTAGAAAAGGCCATTGAGCTTGGTCATACTTTCCATTTAGGCACACGATATAGTAAACCAATGGAAGCAACTGTTACTGTACCTTCTGGACTTGTGGGGGAAAATATTAAAACTGAAGAGAGTGACCATCAGAAAGGAAGAAATGGTCAAATACGGGTTCCTATGGAAATGGGATGTCATGGTATCGGTGTAACGAGAATGGTTGGAGCCGTTGCAGAAACTCTAGCTGACGAAAAGGGTTTGAATTGGCCTAGAGTTATGGCTCCTTTTGAAGTTGTTGTGGTCCCAGGAAAGGGGTTGGATGAAGACGCATTGCAGATTTTCGACATTCTCTCTGCTGCTACAATAGATCCAGTAGTTGATGATCGAGAGGTATCGATTGGTTGGAAAATGAAGGATGCCGATTTGATTGGTTATCCGGTAATTATTTTGCTGGGCAGGAAGTGGAATGAAGGTTTATGTGAGGTTCAGTGCAGACGGTTGGATGTTAAGGAGGATGTCAGGGTTGAGGATTTGAAGAACTTTGTTGGGAAGCTATTGAGTCAGCTTTAAGTCAAAGAGGTGTACTATACATTGTAATAAATCTCACTAACGTGTGCCAATAATTCTCAGGGGCGGGTAGAATACTGCCAAATAAAGGGTTTTTTTCAACTTTGATATTTCACGTACTAATAATTTAGACGAGAGTCGAATTTGGCGGCAATCTGTCAACGGGCGTGTACAAGTACTTGAGTTATGGCTGAGCAGTCATTTGGAATTATCGTATATTATCTATGTGCATATATTATTCTTTGAAATGACCTTAATCCAATAAGCTAACCCGATCAACAAAATCTAGGTAGCCAGCCGGCTCCTTGTTCAAGAACCGATTTCGTCACGAGGCTCCATTTCTGCTTTTCTCCGCATTCTAAGGCGTGTGAATCATGTTATAGTGAATTTTAAACACCGCAGTTGGAACACAGAAATACGTGCTTTCTATCCCGTGAGGTATTCACTCATCCGTTCTCGCAGTCTAAATTTGCCCTTCACTTCAAAGGACTTGCAATTATTCGCTCTATGTGCGATCAAATACTCTCATCACGCTCAAATTTGTCAACGTTCCTCTCGGTTTATTCCAGCAGAGAAGCAGCCTTCCAGAAGTAACATTTGCACTGAATTACAAATAATCTCGCCAGCTCTGTCTCTTCAACACAATGTTTTCACCCTCACGCAAACCCACACTCAAAGTCCTCGAACCCTTCGATCAAGGCAAAGAAGCAGGTAAACAAGCATACCGTGAGGGTAGAGTAGAGGAACTATTTAAATTCCAGCACCCGGAAGAATACCGCAAAGGTTATGCAGCAGGTGTAAAAGCAGAAAAGAATCTTGGGATTCCCGGCACCGAAGAATGGGAAGCTGATAGGATTGCCGAAGGGGCCAAAAAAGCCAAGGAGCTCGAGCTACTCGAGAGAATCAGAGAGGGAAAGGCCAAAGAGGCTAGAAGAATTAAGGAAGCGATTGAGACTGCTCATCGTGATGCTGTTATGTTTCACAGGGAAGTTGGTGAGTCATTTTGCAGATACGAGTAAGCTGAAATGATGGCCCAAGGACGGTTGACTCACTGATCACACTGAATATAGATAAATCTCGAGGAGCATCGAAAGAGGAGTTGAATGAAACTTTTGGGATGGACATGACCTTTGCAGACATGGGAAGAATTTTGGAAGTTCACGGGCCTCGTGCGCAATTGGATGAGGATGGCCAGATTAAGGGTGGGCTTGAACGTGGGGAAGTAAGTAGCTCTCTCGCTTGTTCGAACTCAATAGGAGAAAAGCTAACATTTGGTAGTACAGATATATGAAGTAATTAACACTGATAGATGGCTAAGTTGTTTGGGTCGGGAAGACAGAAGTTTGCTGATCTAGTAATTGTTGGGGTCATATTGACTCGAGGCACGGAGCCACGAATGCAAAGAAACAGAATGACGGCTGGTTGATTGATGGAAGATAGTGAGGTTTGCTTCGGCCTATTCTTATCATCCCCCCCCCCCCCAATCAACGCGACTAGAGCAATAATGTTTTGGATGTCCCCCTGAATCATTGCCGTGAACTGCTAAAGGCTTCCTACGTTATTTTCAGGCATTGTGAGAATTTCTCGAACAAATTCTTCATATCTGCAAATATTTCAGTCAAACTCTGTGGGTTCCTCCCTACTTACAAATCTCATGCTCATTGTGGGGTTCTTATTTTCTTTGGAAGTAATCAGTCTTGAATAGTGCAGCAGAACTCGCTTCTTTGTGTGCTGTTATTCGTCTGTATCACTCACATTGAAGGAGTTGATTGGTAAGAAACTTGAGATCAAGTCTCTTTATGACACGCAAGCGCTTGTCAATGATTTATTTCGAATTATTCTTGCCTTTAGAGCTTGCTGTTTGGGGAGCTCACGGTAATATGGATGTCTGCATTGCTTGAGATTCCAACTTTTCGAAGGTTAGTTAGAAATTTTGTAGCGATGCACAGCAGACGAGAACGACGATATCATGTAGACCGCTTTCTGTATATCTCCATCCAAAGCTGGTTTCACTCATGTAGTCTGAATAGCTCGAAATATTCCTGCCAGACTTGCTTGTGCTTCTGCACCTTTACCAATCCTTTTGATCTATCGATTTTCGACTTGCCATTAAAGACTAGTTTGAATGACAAAGATTTCCATTGACATGAAGTTATTCAGTGGTGAGAACTTTCTTGAGTTCTAACAACGAGTACCCCATGGAATGAATTTCTTGTCCCACTGACCTCTTCTATGAGAATACCCACGTTCTAAGTGCACAAACATATGAAATGCCCCTTCCGGATACCTACACTGAATTATTGTCTATTGCACTCAGAAATGATAAAGTGGAGCCATCTTTAAACCAAAAACCCCATAAAATATTTGCAACAAAGGTTTTGAAAGCGTAGAGATGAATCGATTGGTTGTTTGGATAAATATGGTAAGTGGAAGTAAGAAGAAATCCTTGTAAGATTAAACAAAAAAGCAGTGAGTGGTATATACATTAAGAATGTCCCATGGTGCAGCTCCTTCAACATTGATGAAACATCCAAATAATAACAGAGAGTGGATAAATCATGCCAATTGAGCCACTATTAGATTTCTAGTGGTAACATAAATTCTGGAAGAAGTGCGTGATAGATTTAAGAGTGACACAACAGTTCTCAAGACATATTTGAGCAAGAATGGTAAACATGATGGAACCAATGCGATTGGGTCATAATCCGGGTATAAATCTTCTGTCTGAGATGAGTTTGTATTTTTGAAATGTAAAAATTTCAACGGCTGCTAACCGGAGCGAAAGTCTCGAGGCCCCCTATGGAGGCGCATTTTGATGTTGCAGAACATTACTGCGTTTTCCTTTCACTGTGGTGATACTTGGTAATAGTCCAACCAATTCAGATCCGAGAGTTGTTGGGTAAACCAAGCATCGTTCATCGAATCCATCTGCATACCTGTATCAAACATGATAATATTATCATTGCCAAGCTCTCCATTAGGGACTCCAGGCACAATAGCTGAATAATTCTCGGGAATTGACCCTTGAGGATTAGCGATGTGCTGTTCAGCATGTGTTGGGGTACCAGTTATATTTGACTCGAGTGGATTTCCATTCAATGGATTCATAATTTCAGTCGATCTTCTTGCTTGAACTTTCTCTTTCAACGTTTCTAAAATATTTATGGCTCGTTTGGCTGATTGGATCTGCACTTTGTGATGCTCGAGAATTTCGATACATGAAGTCCATGACGTTTCAAAGCAATGTTCGGCGTACAAACTGGCTCGGATAAGCGGAGATAATTGTGCTGCAAGAAGGATAGTCGCAGCAGCGAATGCAACTGTAATTGTCAGTAAATAAGAATTAAGGGAGGTTTCTTGGTTTCTAAGAGCATTGACTGCTGTCCAATGATGAAAAGTTTTTGCAAGAGACTTACAATAAACAGTGTGCCATCCTGAGCTACGATACTCCGTGTTGAGATTTTCGTGTATAGTCTCAACGAGCAAGTGAGCTGATTTCACACATAATGTGCAAACTCCAATAGCAAGGTCTTTCGTTAGTCCAGGCTCAGATTTGGCGAGTATGGCTGACTTTTCCTTAAAGACTGATGCTAAGAGTATGGGCCGCAGGAGTAAGATGCGAACAAGTAAGAACCTGGAAGAAAATATTAAAGATTGGGTTGAAATTGGCAGGTTTTGCTTCCTTACCTGCTTCGTAAAACTTTTGACTGTAATACAACATGAAGTTGGCCAGGCGCGAAAGCGTCGGTCCTAAGTGCAAACGAAGTAACATCCTTAAATATTTGAGGGACACTACCCCGAAAGTCATCGAGTTTCGAATTGATGGTCAATATACTGGCCAGATCATCTACCGACCAAGGATCGAAAGACTTGGCCAGATTGCTTTCACTCTTGCTACCTTGAAATACGTAAAACTTCGAAAGTATTTCATCCATAATGTCGAATAATCTGAGTGAGTAGACAAATAGATTCATCCGAGAATGAACTCCAGATGGTTGAGCTCCTGGAGCTTGATGGGAATCTGCTGTTAAATATTGATCATCGATTATTGATGGCTCTGGGACATCGTAGGATCCGGTTCTAATCATAGTTGGTCGACCAAATGTCATGGCCAGCAACCTTTTTGTCAATTAGTCGCGGAAGGAGCAAAAGTTGAATAGGACTACAGACCGGTCAAGCAATATACAACAATGCCATACCCTTCGCTTGATCTCATAACCTGATTGACTGGTTTTATGTGAATTGTTTTCCGTGTTAAGACCTAATCCTTGTGCTGTTCGAATAGCTAATCCAACCACATTCCAACATCTGTTTGCATGTTCAGTGGATTGTAAATAAACGCCCGTGAGTAGAAACAATTGAACCAAAGATAATTGTAGTGCATCCAATATCTCAAAGTTCAGCAACCTTCTCGATCGTCGATATAATTCATCTGCATAGCTTGATTTTCGTTGCGGAGGAACATCCTTACTATATTGACATCCCAAAGCAAAGACGAGATTAAGTGTAGCGTGAAAGATTGTTTCGTTCAACTCATCTCCGTCGAATCCTTTTCCTGGTGATGATAGCCACAGTCGCTCGTAAGTGACATTGAAAGTCCGGAGATTTAAAAGAGGGAATACTGGATGAACAAATTCCCAGTAACAATTTATGAATTCATCAGCCTGCTGACGTTGAGGTAAAACAAAATTTGCGGAATCTTGCTTATGAAGTATTTCTACTTCACCATATGGTTGAGGTAGATTGTCAATTGATGGTCTATGCGTTTCATTGATCGGCACTGCTTGATCTGATGCTGCTTGTCGAACTTGAGATACTAATGCAATCGTCGATGATCCTCCGTAAAGAGAATCTTGTGTCTCTGTATCAGAAACCATAGCCAAACCACCAACATTTCCTGGAGAAGCTACAACCCCTGTAGCTAGACTCGGAGATGAGGTTGGTTGACTGACTGATCGAAAGAGAACATTTGGTTTTGGACTACTGATCGTTAAAGACTTCCTGAATATCGGTAAATCAGCTGATTGGACAAGAGTTCATAATGTCGGGACAATTGTCTGAGTGTGGACTATGATTGGAAATACCCAACATTCTCGATGAATCGAAGAGCCCAAATCTTCGTATGTTTTGAATGAGTACATTGCGCTTCATGAAATCAAAAGCCAAAAAGTAACGCCTTGGTTATTGGGTGAAATCCCGTGCAAAAGGTACCCGGCATGCAGCCGGGGAAATTTAAGAAAAACCCACCCGGTGTTGATAGAAGCTTTAGAGCCTACTGTTGCCTCCTCATAAGAACAACTGTCTTGAACACCTCTTCTTATGCATGATGAACACGAAGGACGATCACCGTTACATGCTGTCTTTCTTTGACGACAAGAATTGCAAGCTAACTGAGTTCTCCGACGTTTACGAACGTGTTGCTGTGTTTGCAGTTGGTCCTGATTTTGAGATACATCAGGCACATCTTCGGGGCGAGGAATATCCATGGACGGAAATGGAGAAATGGGATTCGGGGAGAATGTAAGAGTGGGGAGGTAAGAGGTTGAAAGAAAGATTGATGGAACGATGTGCCAAGACTCGAATCACACGCAATAGTTGGTAAAAGGGGTTGAGATTGTACTGATAACGCCTAATATCAATGATGTTTTTTGATAGAATGTATGTTAGGAAGAATTATGAGATATCAAAGTGTTGATATTGCTGTTTTAATCTGCTGAAAGATGATCCGGGTAACTGGTCAGAATCCCCTGTATCTTGTTATTGATGGTCATGGTCATAGTCACATGATTTTACGATTCTACTCGACTACTTACGTAGACATGTAGAATAGAGGTCCGTCATGCTAGAATAGAAAGTTGTCGATCTAAAACCAATATGGTTAGCGTTGCACGGGACTCGTCTCTAGGAATGCTTTGTCCAGCTTGATTGCCATTTTGATATCGACATCAGCTTGTGTACTCCCACGAGAACGACATATTCACGCCTTTCTCGTAAATGATCGATAACACGAAATTGAATCATTCGAAAGTGTTCAATTGTTTCAATTATGAGGAGACTTTAGTTCAACGGCCATATACAGCACTACCGCTTGTACTCGCAGGTCTTTGGGCGGTAGAACCTAGAGACTCCTTTTCACAATTAACCAATTTCACCCCTTCATCTGTGGTTTGAATATTCACACCCAGATTTGTCTCGCCGATGCTTTCACTTTACTTCCTTTCCAACTGGAATGTTTGATGCAATTGATCCTCATGAGTCACACCGTGGCGTCTCGAATTCCAGGTTAAAAGCTGACACCGATTGGCTCCGTCGTAAGGATGGATGGTGGTAAACCTCCAAGGTGTAGTTTACGATAAGGAACGTATCATCCTTTCATCAGTACATGCTCAACTCATAGGTATTTATATATTCGGTAAGTTAATCATGATGGTATTTTCAATTCAAAATTTGATTCCCTTCGAACCTCTTGACATTTCCATCAATCAAATTCAAAGATTTCAAAGATGTCGTGCCCAGATTGCTTTCGAGGGGGGTTAACCACAACAACCGCAACTGGCAAAGAAACTATGATTCATGGTCTTCCGACTTATGTTGCAGAGCCGGGAAATGGAATTGTGCCGAAGGGTATAGTTGTTATCATTACTGATGCTTTTGGCTGGAATTTTGTGAACAATAGAGTAGTGGCAGATCGTTATGCCAAAGGAGGAGGATTTTTGGTTTATTGTCCCGACTTTATGGATGGTTTGTTATCTCCAGCTTCATCTACCGTTGATGACAATCTAACTTCTTCATAGGCAATGCAATGAATCCTCGCGCCATATCTCTATTTGATAAAATTATGGAACCTGCGTCTTGGTTTACGACGATTCTCTTCAAACCTATATATGTTTTCCAAGCTATGGTCATCGCGATTCCCTGGAAAACCAAAACCAAAATTCCCATCACCCATCCTAAAGTCATCTCATTCTTTCAAGCTCTTCGATCATCCGAACCCCCCTTTCCAACAAAAAAACTCAAGATCGGTGTCGCGGGTTTCTGCTGGGGTGGGAAACATACTATACTTCTTTCACAGGACGATTTGTCATCTCGCGTTCAACGACATCAATCACAAGCCAAATCTCTCACTCTTGAACCATTGATCGATTGTGCATTTACTGCCCATCCTTCATATATCGAGGTACCGAACGATATCGAAGCAGTCAAAATTCCACTCAGTGTGGCAATTGGAGACAAAGATTCAGCTATGAAAGCTCCTCAAATTGATCAGATGAAGGAAATACTTCAGGCGAGGGAAGAGGGGAATTTTGAAGTCAATATTCTTCAAGGCGCAAAGCATGGATTTGCCATTCGAACACATCCTGACGACAAGGATGAGTTGGACTGTGCAAACGAGGCAGAAGCTCAGGCTATTGATTGGTTCAAGAGATGGTTTGCTTGACAACTATTTTCATCTAAGGTGTTGAAGTCGGGTTCTTCCGTTCTCAACGCGTCCTGTCGTTACATTTCCTCATTTTCCAAATGTTTGCGTACTACTTTCTCTCACCAGGCATGCCCTATCATTACAAAATTTCCATACATTCACATATTATCAGCAGTCCATTTCACATTCTGTGTCACAAAACATCGGCACATGCTTTGTCCCTTTTTCCAATGAACAAAAAAAAATCAAAGGTTCTTCCCCTATCTATGAGCGAAGATCATGAGTGTAAGCTATGGTTGGGTATACCCTTCTAATTTCGAGAATATCAGTAAGCCTCGTCGCTCAAAGAGAAGTAACTACTTAGTACACAGTCTATCCGCCCTCGAGGCCTACATAGTGTATGAGGTCAAGTCGCTGAACCATAATTTCTTCTCACATGAATGGCGAGCGCCCTTCCTAATGAGAAGATTGATCAGTACACTCATTCAGATTGAACTCATGTAGAGCATTCACAAAAAACATTTCAAGGTAAAAGAATTTAAGTTATGAATGTATGTTCGATTTTCTAAAACTCATTTTTTCTATCTGGCCTGAAAGTAGACATTGAAAAGGAAATCTGGCTCTTTCGTTCGACTGGTCGATACCTTAGACCTTACTCGACCACAGCTTCCGAATCATGGTATTTTCCGAGTCTCAACAACTTCTTTGCATTCTCCCTTCCAACATCTTCATATGCTTTTCGGCCACCAAGCGCTTTCTTGATATTCTCCGCATCTCCATCCCACCATCCACATCCATTCTCAATTGTCTCATATGGATAATCAACACTGAATAGCAATCTTTCAGGACCTAAATACTCACACACGTACTTGAGAGTAGGGGTCGAGAAGTGACCGGAGGTTGTGAGCCAGATGTTTGTCTTGAAATAATCGACGACAGTCTTTTTCCAAGGAGTGTCACCATTCTTCTCGGCGAGTGGCTTTTCGACGTCCTCAAACCAATGATTGATTCTCCAAAAATCGAAAGGAATATGCTCGCCCAAGTGACCGATGATGAGTTTGAGTTTTGGGAAACGATCAAAGACACCGTTACTGATGAGTCCCAAAACATGAAGGGAAACGGCATTGGCGAAACTAAGTGGTGGACCAATGAGATATTTGCGTTGAGCAAATTGTTTCTCATACATGGATCCAGTTGGTGCGGCAGGATGAATGTAGAGTGGAACATCAAGCTCTACACACTTCTTCCAGAAAACATCGTAAGTGGGTTGATCGTAGTAGAGGTAGGTCTCTCCATCAGGACCAGCATGTTGAAAATCATTGACGAGAGCACCGTGGAATCCAAATCCCTTGACACATCTTTCCAACTCTGCGGCGGCTTGTTCGGGGTTGTGCATTGAAAGGCATGCGAAAGCTCCAAGTCGATCTCGGTGGTCTTTGATCTCATTTGCGATGTAGTTATTACATTCAGTAGCATGTTTCTCGGCCTTGGTTGAGTCTGTAATTCCTTGAATACCGGGGACGGTCAAAGAAACGATAGTATAACCAATGCCATTGTCATCAGAGACTTTGATACGTTCACCAGTGATGGACTTGATTTGACGCATGTAACGATCGAGGTCCTTTGGGGCGATATACATGGCAGCCTGGTCACGAGATTGATCCGCCAAGCTGGGGATCTCGTAGGCTTCTTCGAGGGAGACTTTACCGAGCATATTGATGGTAATTCTGGTGTTTTCTTAAAAGTAGATGATTGAAGTTTTTTGAGCGAGTTGAATTGATTGATGTGATGATCAGATTTTTGAATTGTTTATTCGAGGATGATGGGAATGAAGATGGAAGGCCTGTTAAGCTCTTATATAGATGTTAAGGAGTTCCAGCTTCATCTACCTTGTCAATGGTAAACATCATGTCATTGACCATATTTTACTACTTCCGAAACTTTCGTTGAGGCACGCAAGTCTCGACGGTCTTATTCACTAGGGCCAACGCCACAAATCCGTAGTTGAGATGATTTACTGTTCAGATCGGCGCTCGCACTGAAAAAGTCCCGATGTATGACACTGAAGGCATTGCTAGCTCATCGTAATTCTTGCATTGTGAGATGTTAAACTCGCCCTCTCTTTTTTCGGGGAGTTATGGTTCCTGGCTTATCGGGGAGTTAGGAACTCACGAGAAAAAGTGGACCAGGATTCAACTTTCATCTGTGAATCCAAACACTTGTAGTGTCTCAAGAAACGGTATGACTATGGATAGATCGAGGTTCAGCCTTAATCGAACTTTATGGAAAGCTTGGAAGAATGTGTGGGCTCGATGGCGTTGACCTGCTCGATGGCTCATAATTGACGGCTACAACGGCATGTTTCAATGACTCTGGGCCGACCATCTTCCGCAATTTATCACTAACGGCCAAATATTGCCAGAGTACAGTAATAAGAGTAGACACATTTTTACGGAGTAGCAGCGTATTGAAAATGCTAATTTCCAGATTTCTGGACCATGACTCAACATTGAGCGAGTAAACAAATTAGAAATTCCAAGAAGTCTTCACTTGTTGCTGGTGTAATATCATACATTGATTGCGGGGAAATACTAATCTCAAATGAGTGAATCCAGACTAACAAAAGGACGAATACAACCCAACGGCTGGTGATAACAGCAAACTAACGGTTACAGATCTGCTCATTCTCAACAGTTTGGCAACGAAGAAATATCTTGCTAACTCGTGAGTTATGGCAATTGTGGCAATTGTGGCAATCATAGCAATCAGCTGAGCGCGCAATATTTGAATTTGCCCGACAACAACATGGTTTCGTAGTATTGGAAAGGTCGGAAGGATGTGATGGAATCCAGAGGTTTTATACCACCCTAGGACAGGACCTGCAATGATTTCTAATGAGATAGTCAAGGATATGTAAGAAAGACGTCCTCCTCGTTGTCATGTGCCAATTGAACAAAAAATTCCACATCATGACAATTTGCAAGCTCTCTCACAAAACCGTTGGCTGTGAAAAGAACTTTGAAAACCCGTTCTCGACCCGTGAAGGACTCTGCGGCAACGGATTTACATATAAGAGCAATCAGTTCCCTGAAATCCTTCTTGAACAACGCACTCCATTCACATCCATCAAATATCTCCAAACCATCAATGATCCAAAACTGCAAAGCTGGTCCGACTGAGATTAGATCTGCTAACTAGATTGTAGCTGGTGGTGCATCGGTATTCTCTTTCAATTTCTAGAAACGCTCAGTAGAGAAATCAAGACACGTTCCATCTGCCTCTATACCGTCCCCCATCATAATGTTAGAACTTGGTCATCATTGCAAGATGGGCAAGACGAAGATTACTCAAAATAAAAGCCGATACGAGAGTGTTTTGGCCCGGCTGTTCTATGCCATGTGGACTTTCAGTTCACATAATTCCAGTTATGGGTGCTATAATCCATTGTTGGATACGTGTCAATATATCACCATTAACTACCAGGGATTGGCCCATTACAATCTAATTGTCGACATCAACAGAAGCCTGTATGTATTGACGAAGAAACTCGCTGTCTTCAAGCATACTTGCTTTCGACCGGCGAGGGCTAGAATCTAGTGAAACGCCGGGGCTAGTATTTTAGAGCCCTAGATGATACCCAGCCCCACCAGAACTCCTCTGCCTTTTCGATTCTGGAGTATTTGAAGGACTGATCTCATTCAATCTCTCCTTCATCTATTTATTATCCAGTAAAAGCTTATGCACCATATTTCCAATCTGCAACAATTGCATGTGATTCTGCTCTTCATATATATGCCTCTCTTCCGCCGCGACTCGAGTCGTATATGTTTGTAACCTTTGAAAGGTCTTTTGAACGGTTTTTTTCTAAGAACGAACGACCAAGCGATTTCGAAAAGCGCTTCCAAGACGACTGATACCATTCACAAATTATGGCTTCAAGAAAGCCGAAAAGTTGAATATGAAATTCGGTTATGTGGCATTCAATGTATGCAGATCTTGATATCTTGCGACGGCAGCGGCAATGCCAAAAGATCGGACTTGGTTAAAAATATCGTCTTATGCGTCGGTTATCTTGTCGGCGATTTAGCCATAAGTTATGCTTGCCTTTACAAAGCTGCTTGTTAGCTCTGTAATTTTCTTAAAATATATTCGATAGTCTCGTACCTTGACTAAGGCAGAGAAGGCACCAGTGAGTACACTAGTATACTCAACCCCGCTCGGCAGCAATACAAAGAGATACTTGTGGTTCTCTAGGCTTTGGACAGTTCTTCTTAGGAATTTTTTTTTTGAATTTAATACCCTCCGCCTCTTGCTTCTTTTGCAAAATATCTCGTTGTACCTGCATTGTCAAAAGTAGAACATCCGTGCCATTATTTTCATTCGTAATAGGAACTTGGGCTTTATCAAACTTGAGCTTGTCTTCGAGGTTTCAAGAATTTGTCACTTTTCTCCTCTAGATTTGAAAGATTGCTTTCTGAGAAGCTGGGCTATATTAGATCCCCATCACTTGCGAAACCGGAGGAATTTGAGGAATTGAAAAGCATTGGACTTGATAGACTCTCGAAAAAATAGCTCTTCTTTTATATTGCTGTCGATTCGCTGCCATTCTCTGGATACAAAATCTTGGTGTAAGTGGTTTGGTAATTTCTTTTGCTGAGGTCTCATGTCCTGGTTGTGATATGGTAATGTCTATGCGACGCTGAATGATAACCACATAGATATTGGGCATGTCGAGCGTATGCATGAGATAGACCCCGTTACAAATCTACTTAAAACGGTTATGAAGGAATGCTTCCACAAGGTCATTCAGTCACTCTCCACCAGTCAACATACTGGGAAAGACCAGTGGTATGCGGACTATCAAAGGCAAAGAGGCAGAGGAGTCATTGTTCTTCTTCACGACATCTACCACGATTCTGAGACGTGCAGATCTCTTGACTACTCGCTAATCCGATTAAATGTTAGGACCGCCTGGTGTAGGAAAGACTTACTCTGTCAGTTTGAAAGTCTTGAGATTTCTTGAATTGGTGACTGAATAATTAGGCTGACTTGAGCTTGATAGAATGTGTTTCGATTTCGGCAGACAAACCTCTACTCGCTTTGACCATTGCAGATGTTACAATCAAACAAGATATGATCGAGACAGAGCTTTCTTCATGATTTTATCTTGGAAAAACATGGAAAGCTGTCCTGATCATCAATGAAGCGGACATATTTCTCGAACGTCATAAATATACAGATCTTTCTCGTAATGAAACTGTCTCGGGTATGTTTAAAACACAATCCACAGAGGAGAACCGAAATATATTAGCGGTTATTGAAGCATTTCTACGTAAGATGGAGGATTTCCAAGGTCTCCTTTTCCTCATGACGAATTGGGTTGAATAGATCGACGAAGCTTTTGTCTCGCGTGTCCATGTTGTGGTTGAATATCCACCTCTTGAGGATGAGAGCCGTCGTCAAATCTGGGACGTTCTCTTTGAAAAAATGTATGAAACCGATGGAAAAATTAAACTGAGTTTAAATACAAAGAAATGTGTGAAGCAAGATGCCGAACGCTTGGGTATAGGTTTGAACGGGAGAGAAATCCGTAATGTACTCCAAACTGCCATTTTAGTTGTAGATTTTGAAGCCAAAGGGGAACGTGAGTATAAAGAGTGACCCTATTAAAGTGGAAAACGAACATTTTGAAAGAGTTTTCGAATTGAGCTGATTAGTCTGCAGTTATCTCAACTCGATGAAGCACGATACTCAGGAATCAAGAGCTCAGTATTATTATGGTAGAAATGATAGTTATCAGGAGTTATCAAACGACCTGGCGCGCTAGTACACAGCTATCAAAAATATGCTGCAAACAATTGGAGAAAGCTAAAATATCCATCTCTAGCCTATAGTGCTTGCTAATGGTCCACCTATCACGGGTCCCAATACTGGACCAAGGTTCGTCGCTGAAAGTTAGACTTAAGATTGTTGTAGTTCGGGATGATTGAATGAATGTAATTACTATAGACATGCGTTGATGGTATTCGATCAACCCTGAAAATCTCCTTCGCCTCTCGTCCCAATTTTTTTTACAAAGAACATAGGTTAAAAGACAAAAATTGGAAATCCATACTAAAAAAACACCACTCACCGATTACAGCAGGACCGAGCATTCTTTCACTTTCAACAAAAGTAGCAATATCCTCCACGACTTTGTATTTAATAGCAAAAGGAGCAGAGGCTTCAACACTCTGTAGCATTCGGGCCACAAGCAATGAATCATAACTATCTTGTAATGCAAGCCCATTACTCAACGCGATTAAAATAGTAAAAGTAATCAGATGTACTGGTCGATGCTCAAGTATATCTGACCATTCTCCCAAAAATTCAGGTGCTATTCCTTGAGTGATCACGTATGTGGTGATGGTGGCATTGATCAATTGAAGGCTAACATTGATGTCTTATTGAAAAAGAACACAGGAAAGGTATGTATTTGCGCTGAGAGAGAACATCGTGGCTACAGCAGTGATCAATGTGATTCGTCGTTTTGGCGATTGAGGAAACACAGAATAAGGGATGTCTGCATCTACTTCAGTCATGCCAGAAATTGTTTTTTTTTATGAGATGATGAGAGAGTACTGCAGTCAGCTTGAACCACAGTCCCAGCATTTACTGGGCCTTCGTGAACATTGAGGATTACCGGGAAGCTAGTTCTCGAGGTAAAGCATTCGACAACAATATATATCATTTGAAATCGGGCAATTTTAACATAGATGTTGTTTGTCAAAAGTTAATAGTACGAGTTGAGGAATTTGGTAATGCCAGCACGTGACCGGTACACGAGAGAGAGTTCAAGGAAAATCCAACCACCCCACGTTTAAGGTTAACCTTAATGCGGCGGTGCAATTGTGGCTTGAGGAATTGTCACAAAACTCCATGTTAAACCGAGGCTCTTTAGTTGGGCCCTTGTAAAAAAGCTTCATTAACCTACTTCGAACCTAGTACATGATATACGCAGCCAATGAGAAAGTCGAAATTAAAGAGACGCCGAAGGTTTTCGTTATCTATCCATATTAGAATTTTCAAGCTGTCCCAAGCACTTACCGGTATCGTATCAACCATAGACCGTGGTCCATAGGGGATGGTATGGGATGGCCGACCTATGATTGCAACCTTGTGAGTGTTCGAAGGTTGCACTGCAGACAAGAAGATCACCGTCGGTATAGGAAAGCCAAGGGCTTAACCTACTGCCATATGAAATGTTTTTCTCTCCCTCATTCTCAAGCCTCAATAGAAATCCCATTTTCTCAATGGCATGTCACCCCTCCTTATGTAATACAATTTGCGGGGGGGAGGGGAAGGGGGAGATTTCTCTTCCTTGTCATTCACTCTTGCCCATGTCGATGTCGAGTCTTAGTGGGGGCACGGACGAACTGTATTGGTGTAACTACCCAGTAAAGCGTTAGCTGGGCCTTCTTTCCTGCTGACAATAGATTGGAGCGAGAGATAAAATATTTTCTTCTATTCTCTTCCTCAATTGTCATCGTTACTATCATGTCTTCTTCTGGTATTGAAGCATCTCATCCATTTAATGATAGAAACGTTGCCTCATATAGACAGCCTACAAATGATGGGTATCTGAAAGAGAAGCATGAAGAAGAGGTACTTGATACCTTCTCTCCACCATATCATGACGATACCATATCCGTCATCCAGACACATGATTCGACCCATCGACAATTAAGACCAAGACACATTCAATTGATTGGTATTGGAGGGACAATCGGAACTGCTCTCTATGTTCAAATTGGTCATGGGTTAATAAATGGAGGACCAGGAAGTTTGTTTTTGGCCTTCACTTTTTGGTGTGTATACCTCTCTCTAGACCATTGACGTAGAAGTACATGGAGAAAGGGATTCGGACTCTAATTTATCGAAACAATAGGTGCACTTTCATTCTGGCGGTCACAAATGTAAGCATTCCTTTCGGTCATTATTTACCATTTCTTATTGTGTAAACTTTAGTGTATGGCAGAAATGGTAACCTACCTCCCAATATCATCTCCATTTATTCGATTCGCTGGTCGGTATGTCGATGAAGCATTCGGAGTTGCTGCAGGTTACAATTTCTTTATCTTTGAAGCCGCTCTTGTTCCATTCGAAATTGTAGCTTGTAACATTATCATTCATTATTGGAGTGATGCAGTTCCTGCTGGCGGAATCATTGCTATTGTTATAGTTCTCTATGGGTATGCTACTCTGAATTCCACTCTGAATTCCATTTTGCTACTCAAACCATTAACCACCAATATTATAGTTTCATCAATCTATTTGCTGTTAGATGGTATGGAGAATCGGAATTTTACCTCGCCTTGGGAAAAGTAATTTTGATTGTTGGCCTGATAATATTTACTTTTATCACGATGCTTGGTGGAAACCCACTCCATGATCGATTTGGGTTCCGATTTTGGTCCAACCCAGGAGCTTTCACCGAACTCTACAAAACGGGATCTCTTGGTCGCTTCCTCGGATTCTTGCAGTGCCTCATTCAAGCCTCATTCACCATAGCTGGTCCAGATTATGTCTCAATGGCAGCTGGCGAAGCCCAAAATCCCAGAGTTGTTATGCCTAGAGCATTTAATGGCGTCTTCTATAGGCTTACCGCATTTTTTGTGCTGGGAAGCTTGGCTGTAGGAATCTTAGTTCCATACAATGACCAAGAACTCAAAGATGCATTTACAAATGGTCTACCGGGAGCAGCAGCTAGTCCTTATGTAGTCGCCATGAATCGACTTCAAATTAGAATTCTCCCGGATATCGTAAACGCCATGGTTCTTGGAGCTGCTTTCTCGGCGGGCAATTCTTATGTTTATTGTGCATCAAGATCACTTTTCGGTCTTGCGCTTGAAGGAAAAGCTCCCAAGTTCCTCACAAAATGCACAAAGGAAGGTGTTCCAATCTATTGTGTTTGTGTCACGTTGGCCATTGCACTATTGAGCTTTTTACAAGTATCAAATAATGCAGCGGTAGTACTTCAATGGTTTGTTAATTTGGTGACTGCAAGTCAATTGATTAATTTCAGTGTTATGGCTTATACCTTTATATGTGTAAGTGAAATTGTTGAATTCTCGGAATGGTTATAGAGGCAATACTGACTTGATGCAGTGGAAGAAAGCATGCGATGCACAAGGACTTGATAGAAAAAGTTTACCACACACAAGTTTTTGGCAACCATTCAGTGCATATTATGCATTGACGGGATGTTTTATCATGACTTTTGTTGGTGGATATACAGTTTTCCTACCTGGTATGCTGAACATTTCCCCGCTCTGCCTCTTGGATTAAAACAATTAACTTTATGACAGGTGCGTGGGATGTTCCAACTTTCCTCTTCTCCTACGCAATGGTTGGTGTCTTTCCAATTATTTTCTTCGGATGGAAAATTGTAAAGAAAACAAAATGGTTAAAACCACATGAGGTGATATTGAGAACTCAGGAGGTGGAAGAAATTGAAGAGTATACGAGAAATTATGTTGAAAGACCTCCGAAAACAAGATGGCATGCTTATGTGGACAAAATCTTTAGTTAGTGGCGGGTGAAACAGGAGGTTGACGAGTCCATAATGGTCATTAAGTTTTCGGTCCGTGTTAATTGTGACCATTGTATTTTGTGACAATGATTTTCTTCTCAGACGATGGCCAAAGATAGAATTAGTAACTATTTTATGAAGTTTTGAACCGCCTGTCTATGGTTGAACCAAAATGTTCGTGCGGGGTACTGGATTTTCCGTTCCGGGGTCTTCTAGCTTGAACGCGTGGTGGCGAGCGTCAACCACAATTATTCAACCTCCAACCATTTTTGCCGTCCACGACGTTACTCTTTGCCAACAATTCGAGACATCAACGATTGATAAAACTCAATTCCTTTGTCCCGCAATAACAGGATGCTTTGGGAAAATGGTGAGGGTGCGAGATGAAACTAAGATCTTATCGAGGCATGAAGAAACAAGAACGTACGCGATGATGGATTACTGTATCCTAGGCTTTGCCGAAAGTACGTTGCATGTCTGGTGCCAGGAGGCTGGGAAGGGTAGGGTGATGGTAAATGGGGAATAATACCAAGGCAAGGATTCCTGCTTATAATACTCCAGAAGGTGGATGTCTCAAAGCCTTGATCGTTTCTCCAGAGTGGGTTTGCGCCCATATGCACTGACGCTCACGGAACAATATTAGGCCAGAATTGACGCCATTGTTCTGCCAGTCGAATTGGTAGCTGCCGAAGCTTTTCCGTGCTCTCGACAATTGCCGTTGAGTTAGATCTCAACATGCTCGAGTTGAACACAGACACGCTAATACTAATAGTGGTTATCATTGGGTTTCCTTTCGAGAAAAATCTGCTGGAGATGATAGATTCGGCGAATGGAGATTTAGTGACGTACAGATGTATGGAGCAATCATGATGGAGCTTTCGTATCTCTGGGTGAACTTGTCATCCTCAGGTTAATTTGGCGGCGGATAAAAAGTCTTGTAGAACGAGCTTTTCCCCCATAGCCGCGCTTTTATTGCGCACTCTCATCACCAAAACTTTACTAAAGTTGGATGTTTGTTCCCTGACTATCATGTGTAGCATTGGCGTCGAGTCTCTTTTCGATATGACATGGGTAGTGCTACCGCACATGTGTTGCCCCTATCCCAGAGCCCACGCTTCAGATACTCAATCCATACAGCATTATGCCATTTTTGCTAATTTTTTCCACGCGATATTGATTACAATCTCTTTACCTTCAAAGGCTGTCATTTCAGATAGACACGTCGTTGATGTGTTCATGCTCCATATGCACTGAATACAGTACACTTTCGATACCTCACTTGCAGATTAAACTTCACCGCCACGAGATTTTAACCATAAATGTCAGTACGCTAGTAAAAGACGCACGATAGACGTTGGAATTGGAAACCGCGTTGCTTGAGTTTTAAATTGCCGTAATTCTTTGTTTGTTTCTATCCAATCTCAACCAAGTGTCTGGTCAAATGTCCCAGATCACACCGACTTCCTGTTTTCTATTGTAATGGTTTCATTGTTCTTCGCAACGTTACTAATCGAATCAATTTATTTTCTCAAAATTTCACCACATCTCATCTAAAATTCAGGCTCTTGGATCGTTCTCAGGACAGATTCGAATAAAGAATGGGGTTTTTGCTCCTGTGATCTGCGATGTTCATGATCTGACATCTCCTTGTTAGATCGAAGGTATTTCCCGCAGATTCAATCGTTGTCGAAGGCGCCTCTTTGAACTATTCTATTCATCTTTTGAGGTTTGTATTTGGTCTCGAACTAGTCAATCATGAGAATTTGTTATTCTTTGTCCACATACTGATTGTATGCTGGCGATGGAAATTCTTCTTCAATTAACCCACACTGTGTAATGTTGAGTCATTTCATGATTCATAATACTCCAGATACGTTTCATCACTACTTAATTACATGAACCCATCTTCATCCATCGTACTGCTTTTATTCTTGGATCCATTCTGAGGAGAAAGTAATCATGAGTCCAATAATTCAACTATTTAGACGCAAATCTCCTCTTCAAGAAAAGCTTGCAGAAATAGTGAAGTTACCACATTCAGTCCTTATAACTATTCCGGCTGGAACGCCCCCTCCAGGGGTTGAATCCCTTTCTGAAAACCCAGAGACCCTGCAACCGGTTATTATCGCAGTTTGTAGCATTCTGTTTGCTCTTATGCTTATATGTTGTGGAATTCGTACATGGACAAAGTTTATGATTATGCGACCTGTGAAACTGCGTTGGAACGATTGTAAGCAACGCATTCTACCTTTTACTACGAGCCAGATTGTTGTGACCTTAACTTAAAAAAGTTGGAATACTGATTAAAAGTTTAGTAACCTGGCTTCTGGCCTTGGTATGTACTGATTCTGTCATGGAGGCTAACTTTCTGACTTATCTGTAGCTCAGCTCCATAACTTGTTATGTGATTACCATGATATGTATGTTATTTCATCTCTACTTAATGTGTACTTAATTAACGATAGACGTAGCTGTCACTGGTCTGGGAACCGTGGGGTTGCATACATGGGATTATTCACTCGCTAGATTGTTTACCAATTACAACGGAGTTGTACGTATCTTTGGAAAGATTTTAGTTCATTCCTAACATAACATAGGGATTCATTGTACCTACTTGGAACACCCCTTTGGCTTTTGGCCTCGTAAAACTTACAATTTGGCTCACTTATATCGAAATATTTACTTCTATGCGTTGGGTTAGAATTTGTTGTTACATTGGTGCCGCCATAACCTCGATTTGGTATTTTCCAGTAGTCGTTGCTACACTTGTCTGGACAACCCCGCCGCGTGGCAAGAACTTCGTATACAGTTTAATTTCGGATGGAATATTTACCACTCAAAAATTGACTATTCCTATAGCTGCTGTCGGCTTGGCAATTGACATTTTCCTGTTTGTTATACCATTACTCGCGGTAAGCAAATTGCATATGGCGACAAAAAAGAAGTTGGGAGTAGCATTGATATTTGCTACTGGAGCATTGTAAGTTTCATATTTATAAAGAGAAGAAATATTCGTGGGTTGAAATACTAACATAAGAAAACAGAGCCATTGTTGCTTCGATCTTGAGTATTATCTACCGCGTTCGACTCAATGAGGTATTGGACAACACATGGGCTTTAGTACCCGTATTTATCTTGACGTAAGAATCACAGAAGCTAAATATCATATATGCTGACTTCATTTTACAGCCTTGCGGAGCTGTTTATCGGTATGATCATTGCTTGTACTTGGCACATGTCGAAATTCTTCCGTACATACGATCGGCAGTTTGGAAAAGTGGGCTCAAAAATAGCATATATTGTATGTTGCAGATGCGCGAGGAAGTCTAAGCAAAGAAAAGAATCAGAGAAATCCGGCAAGGGCAGTGAGGGTTCTGAAACAAACGTGGAATCGGTCAACACAGAAAGATGTAAGAAGCAACCTAAACTTTACCCTAATCTCGACGTTACGAATTTCAATGCAACTATAGTTGAGGAAGGTTCGAAATCTGATGAGAATGTTGAGCTTGGGAATACGAATGGAGCTGGAGATCATTAGTTCTATGAGAATTAAATGCCAAAAGAGGTCTATCAGTTGTATACTTGGGAAGGTTCGGGGTGATTATCATTTTTAATTCTTTGGTCAGCAACCAAAGCAGTCCAATGTAATGTTTCATTTCAAAAGAAAGACTCATGGCGCAAAATCAGCTTTGTTGATGAAATCATTTCTTCTAAAATTGTTTCTCTATGTGTAAATTAGCAAACTTATTATGAAATTTGTAGTCCTCGAAAAGCGTTCACTGGTAATAAGACAGAACAAATTAAATTCGAGTACACAAGTGTGTTTTCTTTGAAACCTTAAAATCCAGTATCAGGAAATGGATCTTTATAGATCTTGATATTGATAATATAGAATATGTACGATAATCCGTATCTTCTAGTCCTTAAGAAATTCGGGGTTTAGATAGGCTACACATTCAAGAGTTCTCACAATATTCGATTACATGTAGCTTGCACATAAGACAACTTCATAAGGGTCTCTGCTGAATCGTACTAAGGATCTACGAAGCAAGCATCTTTTCGAAGAATTCTATTGTCCTTTTATCGGAGCAGCTCGATTATACAAAAATTATCTGCACCCACAGATAATCCGCAGATAATCCGCGGAGCATATTACCCATCAGAAATCCGATCCACCTCGCGGATAATCCACCAAAGAATATTAACCGCCCCGTGTGGGTAATCTACAGATTATTTGCGCATTTTTCATTCGCACAATTCCGCACAATTCCGCATAATTCTATACAACGTTAATGTAACTGGTATATTATTGGTAAGGGATGATGATAGTATTCGGTGTCCGAACGAAGGATCCAAAATAATATATCATTGATGCATTGTGGGCTGCAAGTAATATTCTCCCCTCCAGAAAATAAAGCGATGTCACCTTGTCGAATTACGAGTTCAAATGTGGATTATTCTTCGGCTTACAGAATCTTCATGATACACTGAGAATGATGCTAGCTGCTTGCTCTTGCTCTTCTCGACTTTATTGGAATTGATTTAACAATCGTCAAATAGAGAAATTCAATAATGCCGCAGCTCTTCGCCAAATCAAAGTAATTGAGGAGATTCTATTATGGTTGAGATCGAAAACTTTGATGACGTCAGTAGCTGTCAATGAGGTTGCCGAGGAGAGGGGTTGCCAAAAAGTGGAGCATTAGACTTAAGGTTTGCTTGGAGCCGGCATGAAAGGTTTACAAAGGCCGGCAATGCTTGTGATATGCTGGATTAAGCTTTGCAAGTATGCTGGTTAAGCTTTGTGAGTATGCGAGGGCTGAAAAGGAAACATACACAATCGCTCCATTTTATCACTATATAAACAAACTGTTCCTTCGGAAGCAGACTCATAAACTCTAAATTCTCTTCAAGAGCTTGTGCGTTATCTTCAACGAAAAATGGCCTTTACCCTCCCGGCCACTTGGCCACAAAGATTCATTGAGCTGAACGCATTTTCCTTCATCATTCTTGTTCCAGCCGCTGTTAGTGCTCCACAGTCATTGACAGACTCCGGCTAGATTCGCTAGACCCACTAATTCTGTGCTAGATTCTCTCCTATTTTATTGCGCTTGCGATTTACCGTATATGGTTTCATCCTCTCTCGAAAATCCCCGGGCCGCCGCTCTTCGCAGCAACCGATATCATAAACCAGTAATATATATCACATATCTAAAAATTTCTGACAGAATGAATGCTAATCGATTTGAAAGATGGCGCAGTAACATTGATGGAACTTTTCCCCGTAAGGTATCTCAGCTGCACAAGCAATTTGGACCACTAGTTCGTATCGGACCCAATCGCATTTCCGTTGATGGCAGTATCGGCTATCCTGAGGTGTACAGCCTCAAAGCTAAAGGTCTGGCTGGGACTTTCGAAAAGGTCCATGGTTACATCTTCAAAGGTGACCATAAGACGATACTCGGAGCTCCTGATGAGTTACAGTAAGTGGATTTCTCTCAATCTGACAGTGATCTTGAAGTAAAACAGTAATTTGATCGTTCTTCGTCCTTGATAAGAACTTTATCGGAGCTGCATCACATACTTACTGTATCATAGCCGCCGCTTGAGGCGATCTCTAGCCCCCGCTTTCAGCGAAGCGGCGATCCGTGAACAAGAAGGCATCATCGAGGAACAGGTAGACGTATTATTAGAGCAGCTAACACGCAAAGCCGAGCTTGGAGAGACTGTAGATTTTGTGAAGTGGTACGTATCAATTAGTCACTGATTTCCTATCGTATATTGTCCGTATAGAAATTGTCCCATGGCAGTTGCAAACCCTTCTCCACAAACATTCTCTTGAGACGGTCCTGGTCAATAATTTGTTGACTCACCCGCAATGTAGGATGAACTTTACATTATTTGATATCATTGGCGAGCTTACTTTTGCGAGAACGTTCAATTCACTTAAGACCGGTAAAGAGCATCCTTTCATTAGCAATTTCTTTGAAGGTCTCAAAGGACACTCTTACAACCGGTTTCTAACGGCATGTCCTTACCTTTCAATTCCTTTCGATCTGATATTTGGTCGCAAGCAAATTGTAAGAGCGATGAATGCAGGTTTCGAAAATGCAATGATGGCCCAAGAATTCACAAAAGAGCGTATAGCAATGGGCGATGAATTGAAGACAGGCCAACGCGATTTCATGACATACATGTATGTATAGCCGAACAAAGTTGCCTATATGTGGCGTTAATACCTGTCTCAGGCTAAAGAAAAATCGAGAGGGCCAGCAAGCAATGCCGACTCAAGATATTTTGGTTAATTCAAGAATTTTGATCGCCGCAGGAAGTGAGACGACTGCATCTGCTATGGTTTTCTTCTTCTACATCTCCGGTATCAATACCGATAAAAAAAGAATCCTGCAAGATGAAATCCGCAGTACCTTCACTGACGAGTCGGAAATCAACATGGTAAGCTGTGGCCAGATCAGTTATCTACAGGCTTGTATAGAGGAAACTTTGCGAATGTTTCCTCCAACGGCCGAGACGCCACCGCGTGTGTCGCCTGGCGCTAATGTTGGCGGAAGATTCATCCCATCAGGGGTATGTTGTTATGCTTTTCTATCCTCTTGTTCTCTTAGCCTTCTTTATTGACCTATATCACAGACAATCATCCATGTGTACCCTTGGGCAACATTCCGCAATCCAGAAAACTTCACGGACCCGGACTCATTCCGGCCCGAACGCTGGCTTCCCCCTACACACCCACTCTATGATGCACGCTATGCAAACGTAAGTAATGCTCTTGGAGCTTTCATCCCACCCATCAACGACTCAGGAGTTGAGTATCTGCGAAATACCAAGGCAATAATAATTTCTTGGAGCAATACTGACTCTAATATCTGTACTCTAGGATAACTTGGCCTGTGTCAAGCCCTTCAGTTATGGACCTCGAGATTGTATAGGGAAAAATTTGGCATATAATGAAATGCGCCTACTCATATCACGACTCCTCTTCCGTTTCGATTATGAATTGCTTGCAGGTCAGGAGACATGGCATGATGATCAGATGGTTTTCATGATCTGGGTCAAACATCCGCTGAAGGTGCGATTTACTTTTCGGAAGAATTGAACTCATCTTTTCAAAGAATTGAATGAATGATACTTTTGAGATGTCGTGCTTGGAAATGATATTGTCCAGAAACCTTCTAGTGACTGATTAAAGGGTCATACACATGATTAGACCACGCAAAAATTATCCAGACTTTAGAACTAGTCTGCAAATAATCCATTTCACGTATTATCCAATTGAGGGTCTACCCACTCTATATATTATTTATCAAAGCTTTGAAGTTACTCGCCGCATACAAGTTATTTAAGAACGATCTATTCCCATTAATCTTAGCTTGCATTACTTCTAGACTATAAATCAAATTGAAAAGGTGTCTTTGGTGTTGAATACAATTATTTTATGAGATTTCCCACAACGATCCAGGAGTGTTCTCAGCAAGATCGATTGATAATTTAATATAGGAATTCATTTTTGATTTCGGTTATGCATAATGATGCGGATGAATTGTACAATAATATTAATTATCCATAAAGTTCTGTATTCATAAGTATTGCCCTTTCTGGAAATGCTTTCTTGTGAGTGAGGTAGAGGTAGTACGAATTACCTCAACAAGTTGTGCAACAGACAAGCCACCATCCTCAGCACAACATATTAACTACTCATTTAACCAGCCAATAACATAAATCACGCAATCTTCTTCTTCTTACCCTGGGGATAAGTATTCCAAAACAAGTCTTGATTCCTGTACTACACTAAGAGTGATCTTCTACGTATGAACTCCGGTCTGAGACGCAGCAAGCAGGGAATCACACAGTCGCCACTCCAAGTTCCATTGTACTTTATAAATGTCCTTGAATGAACGAGCACCGCGTCAGTGAAAGTCATATCTCTGTAGGACCAAGGTCCTAATAAATTGGAGAGAAGGTCTGGGTTTATCTTCATCCGCAATGTAGTTTTGAATAAGTTGACCTATCTGTGTTGATAGAAACCAGGCTTTATTTAACTGGCTTAAATTCGAACACAGGTTATGACCTAAACCTGATTACTAGTAACTGATCAACCACACAGATTCCTATATCTTCCTGAAATCCCAAATTCAGACCTTCAAGTCGAGTGAATTCGGAGCAATAACTTCTCAACCCGAATAGGTGTGATCAGCGATTGTTCCACACGGAATTGCTCCTCAATAAGCTGTCATGCAACTCGTAAAAATATCATGACAAACAGCGAAGAAATTAATACTGTCGCTAAATGAACGCAAACAATTTCTCGGACGATGCATGAAGATTTAATAGTATACTTGTACGCCGAATTAAAAAAAATAACGGAGATTGTTAACTCATCATGAATACACGCCTGTTTTTAATACCAAGGAATCGAAAATCAGTCGCTGAAGTATGTCACTCTTGCTTGCTCATTTGTTCAGCAGACGTTGTGTCCTCAACTCAGATTTCGGCCTCGCGTTCAAAACCTGCTTTTTACAATGGTGCCCAACTTTACCGATATGAGGATTTCGATTGAAATGAGAATCTAAACCCAACGGGGTGTCTAATTACTCGTTTGATTAGCACCTTTCTTACCCAAAAATGCAGATATCAAGGTCGCAAATATGCCACTGCAACTGCTAATTGTTAGCCTTCACACAAAAAAAAGAAAAACCAAAAAAAACTTTTACCCTATACATTCATCTGTCTAGAATGATTGGAAACAGCAGAAATAATGTTTTCAGCATGCGACTACCATGATATGCATGACTCATTTACTTTTTTTCAATTTTTTTATAAGTATAGCGAAGATAAACTTCCACTCGTTAGATCACATAGTTGTGAAAGCATAAGATATCTTCTACTTTGCTTTGTGAATTAGTTTGAGATTCATCAGTGACTATGGAGTCACTCCAATCAGTTTTCAATCACTTGGTTCTACCACCTAAGCTTCCTGAACATCAGGATATAGACTTAGAAAGAATTGAGCAGGACATTCTGCTTCGCCTTATACATGCTTGTGATACCATGCGCAACTTCACTGACCAGCCTTTTGGGGAAACGTGGAATTCTGTTTGCAATTCTCTTCGCATTTGTCTCAATATAAATCGAGATGGTCTAGATAAAGCGTCGATGCTACAAGAATTCCGCAATCTCAAACAAAACTTTCTTCTTGTCTTATATGTGGTGGAGCAGAATGCAGCACTCATTATCCGACGCCATGTCAAGTGAGTATTGGAACTTAAGTAGAGCGACCACACAAGCTCCAGCTAACTTTCAATATGTAGTGATGGCAAAGATATTGTGATCTTCGAAGTTTTTGAGGCATCGCCTTCTTCCAAAGATGTTCTCGCTGCTGAGAATGCACTGCAATGGGATTTTCCCGGTCGCGCTGTCGGCATAGCTTTCGATGAATTTCTCAAAAAAAGTTTCCAGGATAGCCTTGCCTCATTTATTGAGAAGGCGAGTATGGAGCCTCTAAGTCGCTTTGTGGCGCGCTCTAATAAAGCAGAAGTCTCTGTTGTCGAGGCTCGGGGTACAAGCGACCCAGCTCTGATTGTGCAGATGCTGATGCCCCTGCTCGAGGCTATCGGATCCTCTATCGAAGTGTCAAAAATACGGAAACGAGTGCGGGATGACGTGAATTTTAATAATACAGAGTTTCCGTGGAGAAGACTGCCGTTCTGGCTTGTTCTCCGTGTCGCCATTCAGCGTCAGCTTTGTCTTGATTTAGGATTCAAACATGGACAAATCTGCTACAAGTTTCTTATTTGCATTGTCCTCGCACAGCTTCTCGAAGATTGCGCCAGTCAGCTTCCCCCAGAAATGACTGTGATACTCAGAGCAAAATTGTGTCGCCGCCTTGCAAAGTTGGAGATGGATAAGGCTCATGTCTACTGTGATTCAGTCGTTCACAAAAAATTTTTCGGCTCAATCAATAAGATGTTAAAGAGAACCATCAAGGAGACTACGGATAAGATTGAATCAGCATGGTCAAACTTCAAGAAAACTGTCACTCGATCTATTCCGCTACTTCCAACCTACGCGGACGAGCAAGCTTTACATATATCCCTCCCGAATAGCAGGGGATATCTCTGCGATCTTCTTGCTTTGCAGTCTAATCAAAAGAGAAAACCGAAATCTCTTCATGTTCGTCTTTTGGAGGACAGTTCTATAAGAGATTTCACAGACTTTACTGACCGCTACTTTTCAATGATTCGACTAGAAAAAAACGCCGAGCAAGAAAGGGAATCGTTCAATGATTCAGGAGGGGGCTTTGAAATTCGCTGTATACAATCAGCAAACTTGATATGCGAGACGCTCACCAAATTTGAAGATGCTTATCATTCTGATCCAGAACAAATGAGCATATTCATTCTGAATCTGTTCGAAAAATGGGTTCAGATGGAAGGGTGTGCTTTACGAGCCTGTCCCATCCTCTGTGAATATGCTCCAGTATTTAGTCCTGCCCTATTGGATGTTCTGCAGCTCCACACATTATCAAGCATGAAACGCCTTCAAAATATCCAAACATATCTACACAGTAGACTTAACGACTGTCGATTCGCTCACAAGACAATTTTCAGCGAATTTAGTGAAGATTGCTTCGCAGCGCAATTTGTAAAGAACTCCATCCCGTTAAGCAGATTGCAGAAAGAAATCGACGAAGCGTCACTCAAAGCTCGCACTAAGAAAGAACGTGAATGGGAAAATATTTGTCGACAATATGAAGATCTTAGCCAGAAGATTACTAGCACCACCTGCGTTTGTACTAGAAATGATGATGGATCTCTTGACGTTAAAGGATGCAAAAAGTGCTGGCATCGGCGCTGTCGCAAAAGAATGAGGATTGCCATCCATGAGGACTTTTTGCCGAAAGTGAGCACTCTAAAAGCAGCAGTCGTACTGGAACTTGGGATTCCAAAATTTCTAGCGGCATATCGAAATGCAACATTTAGGAT